>JARQOD010000005.1:328137927-328255083 GCA_033576555.1 Oophaga sylvatica
ATTCTTTTATTCTACCTGAGAAATTTCCCCCTTTTGGCCCAAGGTTTTTTAAAATTTACACCAGGTTCATTACCCCCCCACAGAAAAGGTAGGATTTTAGTCTTAAAAAGGGGATTCATTTTTTTCCCCATCCCCAAAAATTTTCAAAGGGGGAATTGGGCCATTAGTTAGGCCCGATATAGGGGAAGAGCCTTGATTTCAAACACAAAATTTTAATTTGGCCATCTTTTTTCGTAAACCCCTTCTCAATTTTTAAAAATTTCTCTGCCCCCCCAAAATTAATTTTTCAATTTCGTTTTTCCCAAGTAAAGCGCTAAAGTGTGTCCCTTTTTTTTTGTATGTAATGAGTTGGTAAATTGGGGTTTTTTAGCACCTTTTCCCACACTTTTTCTTTTTTTGGGATGTCCCGGTTCAGTTTTTTTGATATGTATTCATTTACCTTCTACCTGAGCACTCCACCTGTTGGTCACAGGCTTTTTAATTACACCAGGTTCATTACCCCTCCACAGAGATGTAGATTTTAGTCTTAAGAGAGGATTCATATGTTCCCATGCCGACAGACTTTTCTAAGCGAGGATTGGCATTAGTTAGGACCTGATATACGAGAAGAGCCTTGACGTGGCTATCAGGCACACATAATTTGGCCATCTTATGCGCTAAGACTTCTCAATTTTTCATATTTCTAAGGCAGTGATGCAATTCATTTTTCACATTTCGTGTTTGCAAGCTATAGCGCTACAGTGTGCTACCTTTTTTTTCTTGTATGTTAATGAGTTGGTGACTCTGGGTTTAGCACCTGTTCACACTGGATCTATGTTTGGATGTGCCGGTCAGTTTTTTTGATATGTATTCATTTACCTTCTACCTGAGCACTCCACCTGTTGGTCACAGGCTTTTTAATTACACCAGGTTCATTACCCCTCCACAGAGATGTAGATTTTAGTCTTAAGAGAGGATTCATATGTTCCCATGCAGACAGACTTTTCTAAGCGAGGATTGGCATTAGTTAGGACCTGATATACGAGAAGAGCCTTGACGTGGCTATCAGGCACACTTAACTTGGCCATCTTATGTGCTAAGACTTCACAATTTTTCATATTTCTAAGGCAGTGATGCAATTCATTTTTGATATTTCGTGTTTGCAAGCTATAGCGCTACAGTGTGCTACCTTTTTTTCTTGTATGTGCATGAGTTGGTGACTCTGGGTTTAGCACCTGTTCACACTGGATCTATGTTTGGATGTGCCGGTCAGTTTTTTTGATATGTATTCATTTACCTTCTACCTGAGCACTCCACCTGTTGGTCACAGGCTTTTTAATTACACCAGGTTCATTACCCCTCCACAGAGATGTAGATTTTAGTCTTAAGAGAGGATTCATATGTTCCCATGCAGACAGACTTTTCTAAGCGAGGATTGGCATTAGTTAGGACCTGATATACGAGAAGAGCCTTGACGTGGCTATCAGGCACACATAATTTGGCCATCTTATGCGCTAAGACTTCTCAATTTTTCATATTTCTAAGGCAGTGATGCAATTCATTTTTCATATTTCGTGTTTGCAAGCTATAGCGCTACAGTGTGCTACCTTTTTTTCTTGTATGTGCATGAGTTGGTGACTCTGGGTTTAGCACCTGTTCACACTGGATCTATGTTTGGATGTGCCGGTCAGTTTTTTTGATATGTATTCATTTACCTTCTACCTGAGCACTCCACCTGTTGGTCACAGGCTTTTTAATTACACCAGGTTCATTACCCCTCCACAGAGATGTAGATTTTAGTCTTAAGAGAGGATTCATATGTTCCCATGCCGACAGACTTTTCTAAGCGAAGATTGGCATTAGTTAGGACCTGATATACGAGAAGAGCCTTGACGTGGCTATCAGGCACACATAATTTGGCCACCTTATGTGCTAAGACTTCTCAATTTTTCATATTTCTAAGGCAGTGATGCAATTCATTTTTCATATTTCGTGTTTGCAAGCTATAGCGCTACAGTGTGCTACCTTTTTTTCTTGTATGTGCATGAGTTGGTGACTCTGGGTTAGCACCTGTTCACACTGGATCTATGTTTGGCTGTGTCGGTCAGTTTTTTTGATATGTATTCATTTACCTTCTACCTGAGCACTCCACCTGTTGGTCACAGGCTTTTTAATTACACTAGGTTCATTACCCCTCCACAGAGATGTAGATTTTAGTCTTAAGAGAGGATTCATATGTTCCCATGCAGACAGACTTTTCTAAGCGAGGATTGGCATTAGTTAGGACCTGATATACGAGAAGAGCCTTGACGTGGCTATCAGGCACACATAATTTGGCCATCTTATGCGCTAAGACTTCTCAATTTTTCATATTTCTAAGGCAGTGATTTAATTCATTTTTCATATTTCGTGTTTGCGAGCTATAGCGCTACAGTGTGCTACCTTTTTTTCTTGTATGTGCATGAGTTGATGACTCTGGGTTTAGCACCTGTTCACACTGGATCTATGTTTGGATGTGTCGGTCAGTTTTTTTGATATGTATTCATTTACCTTCTACCTGAGCACTCCACCTGTTGGTCACAGGCTTTTTAATTACACCAGGTTCATTACCCCTCCATAGAGATGTAGATTTTAGTCTTAAGAGAGGATTCATATGTTCCCATGCAGACAGACTTTTCTAAGCGAGGATTGGCATTAGTTAGGACCTGATATATGAGAAGAGCCTTGACGTGGCTATCAGGCACACATAATTTGGCCGTCTTATGCGCTAAGACTTCTCAATTTTTCATATTTCTAAGGCAGTGATACAATTCATTTTTCATATTTCGTGTTTGCAAGCTATAGCGCTACAGTGTGCTACCTTTTTTTCTTGTATGATTTCCACCTCGGTCATAGTCTATCTGGATGATATTCTCATCTTCTCTCCAGATATTGACTCCCACCGGAGAGATGTCTGCAGAGTCTTCGACCTCTTGCGGGCAAATTCCCTTTATGCAAAGTTGGAGAAATGTGTGTTAGAGCAGGAGTCTTTACCATTCCTGGGCTATATCATCTCCGCCCAGGGATTGGCTATGGATCCTGCCAAACTACAGGCTGTGATGGACTGGCAAGAACCCAATTCCCTTAAAGCGGTGCAGCGCTTTATGGGGTTCATTAATTTTTATCGCCAGTTCATTCCTCATTTCTCAACTTTGGTAGCTCCCTTGGTAGCCCTCACCAAGAAGGGAGCAAATCCCAAATTAAGTCTCATTTTGCTAGCGCTCCCATCCTACACCGCCCTGATGTTGATAAGCCATTCATATTGGAGGTGGATGCCTCATCCGTTGGTACTGGAGCAGTCCTCTTTCAAAAGGATGCTCAAGGTCGGAAGCATCCTTGCTTCTTCTTCTCCAAGACCTTCACACCAGCAGAGAGGAATTATTCCATCAGAGACAGGGATTTGCTAGCAATGAAATTGGCTTTCTCTGAGTGGACACATCTGTGGGAGGGGCTCGCTTTCCCTTCCAAGTCTTCACCAACCACAAGAATTTGGTATATCTTTAGACAGCCCAGCGGCTTAGTTTTCGCCAGGCCAGATGGTCCTTGTTCTTCTCCCGGTTTCATTTCACACTCCATTTTCTCTCGGGAGAGAAGAACATTCGTGCCGACGCTCTCTCTCGCTCTGTGGTGTCCTCTGAGGAGGAGGAGGAGCCTCGGCTTATTGTCCCCACAGAGAGCCTGAGAACAGTGGCCCCAGTTTTGCTAGAGTCTGTGCCCCCGGGCAAGACTTTTGTGCTTACCCATTTGCGACCGGATGTACTCTCTTGGGCGCATTCGTCCAGGGTGGGTGGACACTTTGGGGCAAAGAGGACATCTGAGTTGCTGGCGAGGACATACTGGTGGCCACATATGGTCCGTGACGTTGGGTACTATGCTCGGGCGTGTGTCTCCTGTGCCAAGAATAAGTCTTCATGACAATGGCCAGCTGGGTTACTTTACCCTTTGCCAGTGGCAGACAGGCCCTGGGAGATGGTTGGGATGGACTTTGTGGTGGTCTTACCCAAGTCTTGGGGCTGCACCATCATTTGAGTAATCACCGACCATTTTTCCAAAATGGTGCACCTGGTGCCGCTACCATGGTTACCTTCTGTACGGGCTCTGGCAGCGTTGTTCGTTAGGCACATCTTACGTCTACACGGCATGCCGGACAAAATTGTCAGTGACCGAGGTCCCTAGTTTGCGGCTCGGTTCTGGAGAGAGCTTTGTCGTCTACTCAGTATTGAGTTAAATCTCTCTTCAGCATACCATCTCGAGACAAATGGGTTGGTAGAGAGGGCCAACCAGACCTTGGTCACCTATCTACGACATTTTGTCTCAGCCAGGCAGGATGACTGGGCATCCTTGCTGCCGTAGGCTGAGTTTGCACTAAACAATGCTGTGGCTGATTCCACCGGACAGACTTCATTCCTCCTAAACTATGGTCAGCATCCGTGGGTTCCGGTGCCCATGCCCGTGTCATCCACTGACTCCAGGGTGGCAGACTGGGCTGTGGAGGTACGGGACATTTGGGACCGTACCCAGGATGCCATTCAGTCGTCCAAGGAGAGGATGAGGTCCTCCGCCAACGCACATCGGCGCCCCGCTCCGACATTTGCTCCTGGGGACTTGGTGTGGCTCTCCGCCAATAACATCAGGCTGCGAGTTGAGTCCCCTAAGTTGGCACCCCGCTACCTGGGTCCTTTCAAAGTCCTCGAGCAGGTTAACTTCCACCACGCCTGGGTATCTCCGACACATTTCACGTATCCCTCCTGAAACCCGTGCTCAAGTCCCGGTTTTTCGAGTCTGCCGGGACATCGGGTTCGTCTACGGATGACCATGAGGTGAACACCATCATGGGGTGTAAGGTGTTACGGGGCAAAAGTTTTTATTTGGTTGATTGGAGGGGTTATGGGCCTGAGGATAGGTCCTGGGAGCCTGCCGAGCATGTTCACGCTCCGCAGCTCATCGCTGCCTTTGAACGCAGCGAGGCCCAAAGAAGGGGGGCCCTAGGAGAGGGGGTAATGTTAGGGATCGAGTTCCCACTGCTGCACAAGGGGAATCTCGAACCAGTCCCACTGCGGTCCCGCATCCATCTCCGGCCACAGTGGAGCCTGCTCAGCGGAGACGTCGGTCCCAGCGTCTCACTCAGTCTAATACTGTGCAGAGGCTTGTTGCTGCCTCTTCTGGTTCCTCTATTATAACCAGTGCTAGAGCAGGCAGTCTTGGGACTATCTCTGCGTCTCTACCTCAGCGACCCTGTGGTGTAACAGAGTTCGCTTATACCGCCATATAGTGCCACAGCATCTATGTTTGCGACTCTATGAAGTAACATAGTTCGCTTATACCGCCATATGGTGCCACAGCATCTATGTTTGCGACTCTGTGAAGTAACAGAGTTCGCCTATTACCGCCATCTTACTAGCTGCAGGCTCTGCCTGCATGGTTGCATGGTGGACCCTGGGCTGCGAACGCACCCACAATTTATATTTAATGATGTGTTTCACAGACCCTAACATACAGCAGCAAAACTAATATTACATTTTAAGGTGGTAAAGGCGTGGCACCCCCTTACACAAGCACTGTCTGAACTGCTTCTGATGCCGCTTGTTACAGTAAAAAAACAAGAATTGCTGGAAGTGCAACGAGCTGTGCTGAAAAAGGGAGAGAGGAAGGAGAATGTGCTCAGCCACTGGCAAGTGATCATTGTCAATTGAAATGAAGGAAGGGCCCTAATATACAAATTAGGAGGTGGAACGGTGCACCAAACTCTTGCCCATGAGAAAGATGCACCACAGTCTTCTCATTTGCATTTGAATTAAAAATTATTTTCTCAGGCACCATACCAGTAACAGGTACAGTACTACTATGGTGGTTATGGTGGTAGTGGCTAAGTCCGCCAACACTGTATAACCAATTTAAAATGCGTTTTCGGGTAGAGAAGTGGAGATATAAAAAAACACTTTTAGAAATGTATAATAAATAAAATAAAACACCCTCACTCTTTTATTCCAGTAGATATCTTTTATTCAATTCAAAACAAGAAAAAATTTAAACAACTCAGTTTTTACTCTTTTTCCTCAAATAAAATTAAATGTAGTCAAAAAATCATACATACCCTAGAGTTCGTCCAATGTAAAATGTCAACTCACAAACAGTGATGAGCGAATGTGCTCGGTAATGCTCGTTACTCGCCCGAAACATCGCTGTACTCGCGGTACTCGGCGACCACCGAGCATTTCCGGGATTTCTTGGCAAAAGCTCTGGTGCACGCCCTGCATTTTTGGAGCTCTTTAGAATGCCAATCAACATGTAGAGATTGTCTGCCACGTACTGTAATGTCGCAGCCATCTTTGTTCTGGTATTACAGTGATTGGCTGGCCACACAGTATCATCAGGTGTATAAGAGACCAGGCACCGCCATGCTCGTCACAGTCTGCTCTGGAAATAGCGAGTGTAGGGAGAGTTGCTGCTGAGATAGGGTCAGATTTTGGGGTTTTTAAGGTAGTGTGGGTATACCATCAAATAATGCACAAATCCAGCTAAATGAACAGCCTTCTAAGGACTAATTACGGGGTATATAGATTCCAGTGTTAGGTAGGCAGGGAGTGTAAGTCAATATATACATATCAGTGCAAGGCATGCACACACTGTATGTGGGTATATAGATCTCAGTAGCTGATAAACATTGTATGTGGCATACTTCATTGCATACATCAAGAGGGTCCATTCCATTACTGTCTGCTGCTGCTGCCTATAAGATATATTGACCGTATCTACAAAGCCCTAGGTCTCAGTGGGCAGCAATTTTTTTTTGCATCTCAATCCTGATTATATTTTTTCCAAAGCAATCCAGAGCCCCTTTTTTTCTCCATTTGCTTGTTGACACTGCAGACTACAGCCAGATCCTTTTCATAGTACAGCGTGAAAATCCAGCAATTTTAAACGGATTTACCCATCCCATGCATGATATCTGAGTGCGCAGAAAAATCTTCCTTTTTTTGTGGTGCTGTAGAATTTTTTTGAAGTGTCTTATACAATTTTTGATACCATTTAGCTGCCAAAAAATATTTAGCTACAGGGCAGATATTTTACACTGGGTTTTGTCCGCCACACGGATCGCATATCATTGCTCTCAAAATTTTGCCATTTCAGGCCTCCAAAGAATTTATTTTGTTGTGTCATAGCCTACTTATTAAAGAAATAAAACTTGTCACTCAACTTATAAGTGAAATCCAGAAGAAATTTTAATGCAGTCAAATCAAAAATTGAGACATTTTGGCCCCACACGGACTTTCGTCAGTCCGACTGCTTAGAGAGGAGGAAAATAAGTGGATATATAATCACTTATTTGTAGCCTGACTGTGAAGCGACAGGTAGATGTGGGTAAGTGGGAACCCACATTAGGTCTGAATTAGTATGCTGTGGAGGAGGTGTATTGCCATCACCGACGCGGCGTCCACCGCTTGTCAGATCAGATCAGACTTATTTTCCTCCTCTCTAAGCAGTCAGACTGACGAAGGTCCGTGTGGGACCGAAACGTCTCAATTTTTTATTTGACTGCATTAAAATTTCTTCTGGATTTCGCTTATAAGTTTAGTGCCAAGTTTCATTTCTTTATATACTGGCCTGGGAACCTACTTGTGCAACACTACACGGTTGTGCTACGCTTTTTGCTTGTAGCCTACTTATTGACATAATTTTACTGGCCAAAAAAAAAGCAGGGCAGATATTTGAAAGTGGGATATCTCCGTCAGATGCCTAATCTATCTGTGGGCTACAAATTCTGGCATTTCCGGCCTACATTCACCTTTTTTTGCTGAGTCTAACACTAGCTCTCTAGACTATTTTGGTGCAAAAAATAAAAAAATCCAGGCCACATATTGAACAGTGTGGTATCTCTGACAGACGCCAGATTTATCTGTGGGCTACAAATTGTAGTATTTCAGGCCTACATTAACCTTTTTTTGCTGAGTCTTACACTAGTTCTCTAGACTATTTTGGTGTAAAAAATAAAAAAATCTAGGCCACATATTGAACAGTCTGGTATCTCCGTTAGACGCCAGATTTATCTGTGTGCTACAAATTGTTGCATTTCAGGCCTACATTCCACAGTTTTTGCTGTGTCTTAGCCTAGTTATTGACACCAGTTTGCTAAAAAAAAGCACAGTACAGAAATTTTAAAGTGTGTTTTTCCCGCACATGAATTACATCTAACTTTGCTCCTAATTCAGCCTTTTGTAGTGAGGTTGTTGGTTGGATAGCGCATAATGCTTCCATTCACTTAGCTACCTCCACCAGCACCCTGTCTTCCACACGGTCAAGTCTGAGTAGCCGTGAGTCTGATCCACATATTCCTCACCACGATCCTCCTTCCTCCTGCCATGCCGAGTGCCCGGAGACAACTGATCTCACACTTGGACACTCCGAAGAGCTGTTCACTTTTCCATTTATTTATATTCAGGCCTCTCACCCTGTCCACCGGAAGCAGGGAAAAGTGATATTGCATGTAGCGATGCCCAAATATTAGAGCAGCCATGTTCACACGAAGGCAACGGTGGGAACGTGTCACAAGAGGTGGACCATGATGAGACACAATTGCCAAAAAGGCAGCACTATGTAGCTCCATAGCATGAAAATATGAATTATGAAAAATGAATTTCATTACTGCATTAGAAATATGAAAAATTTAGAAAGCTTAGCTCATAAACTGTCCAGTTCATGTGTACCTTGAAGCCACGTTAAGGCTTTTCTCATTTTACAGGACTTAAACCTAATGTCAATCCTCTCTTAGAATAAAGTCTTCATCTGAAATCTATATCTCTGTGCAGGGGTAGTGGCCCTGCTGTGATTAAAAATGCCTGTGGCTAAGAGGCGGAGTTCCAATGACAGGAGTATGGACATCTGAAGGCTGCTCTGGGACAAAGACATGGATATGCTTGATGATGGTGCTAGTTGAGTGTGGCCAACGATAGGTGCAGGGCAGGAGACATCTTTGCATGCACCATGGACAGGGGATTGGCTTGCACGCACAGCAGTGGAAGAAGCAGTGGTGTCACCCGCAGACACTGTTCCTGAATTTGGTTTTCATCCCACATAGTCAGTTGTTTTGCTGCCATGTGCCTGATGATGCTGGTGGTGGTCAGGCTGGTAGTTTTTCTACCACTGCCGATGCTGGCCTGGCAGGTGGTTCAAATGGCCTTTTTAGGGGTTACATGCAGAGTTTTTAAAAAACAACCACAATAGGGAAGACCTAACAGTTGTACTGGCAACTTCAGTCGTGTTGGTGTTATGGGGAACGGTTGCCCGCCTTCTGTCTGCAGCCACCATACTGCTTCTTCCTGCCTGTTGGGGAGCTACGCCTCCATCACCCTGTGTACTGCTCTCCTTGCTCTGCATGTCCTCGTTGGGTCAGTTACTATAACATCCACCATCTCATCTTCCATTTCTGCACCCTGGTCCTCCTCCTGACTTTCTGGCAATTGTGTCTCATCATCGTCCACCTCTTCTGGCACTTTCCCATCGTTGCCTTTGTGTGACCGTGGCTGATCAAATATTTGGGCTTCGCTGCATGTGATCTCCTCTTGCCCCACTTCAAGTGGACCGGGTGAGAGGCCCAAATCTATAAATGAAAAAGTAAACAGCTCTTCGGAATGTCCAAGTGTGGGATCAGTTTTCTCCATGCAATCTGAATGGTGGGAGGAAGGAGGATCAGAGTGAGGAATATGCGGTCAAGACTAACGGCTACTGAGACTTGACCGTGTGGAAGACAGGGTGAAGGTGGTGGTGGCAAAGTGACTGGAAGCATTATCCGCTATCCAGCCAACAACCCTTTGACATTGCTCTGGGTTCAATAGTGGTGTGCTACTGTGGTCCACTAGTAATTAGGACAGGAAGTACCGGCAAAAAGATGTGGCTGTTTGCTGTGGCACAATTTCAGCTTGCCCACAGCCTCGGCCTCTGCATGCACCATCACCATCGCATCCAGTTCCCCGTCCCTTGCCACGCGCCTTGCCCATTTTAAATGGAGGACAATATTTTCAACGTTCACTACAAATGGCTGAATTTGGAGCGAACTTATAAGTAATCCATGTGACGGAAATCCACAATTTGAAATAACTGGCCTGTAGGTAAATATTATTTTTAAGCAAACTGATGTCAATAACTTCGCTATGACACTGTAACAAAATTTAAATGGTAGGCCTGAAATGGCACAATTTTGAGTGCACTGATGTGATCCGTGTGACCAACAAACCCCAGTTTAAAATAGCTCGCCTGTAGGTAACTATTTTTTTCAGCAAACTAGTGTCAATAACTTCGCTAACCCACTGCAACAAAATTTAAATGGAGGGCTGACATGGCACAATTTTGAGCACACTGATATGTGATTTGTGTGACCGACAAACTACAGTTTGAAAAAGCTGGATTTTTAGCCCTGTAATATGGAAAGGATCTGGCTGTATTCTGCAGTGCCAACAAGCAAATGGAGCAAAAAAACGGTGTGCTCTGGATTGATTTTAAAGCAAATAATCAGGATTAAGATCACAAAAAAATTATTCATGGACCCTGATACCTGGGGCTATGTCTATGAATATCTGTAATAGGCAGATGCAGCAGTAGACAGAACTGGAATTGACCCTCTTGCTATATGCCCTGAAGTCTGCCACATACACTGCCTGCCTGCCTAGCACTGATATCTATGCTGATTTATTAGTCCTCAGAAGTTTGTTGAGATGGATATGTGTATTGTATATGGTATACCCACACTAAGTATTAAGCAAGCAAATCTCTCCCAAGCTCAGCAGCAACTCTACCTACACTGCGTGATTCCGGAGCAGACTGTGACGAGCATGGTGGTGCCAGGTCTGATATAGACCTGATGACGCTGTGCGGCTAGCCAATCACTGTAATGCCACAACCAACATGGCTGCGGCATTACACTGTGTGGCAGACAATCCCTGCATGTTCATTGGCTCTCTAAAGAGCGCCAAACATGCAGGGCGGGGACCCAAACTCCCGCTGATCAACCCCGGAAAAACTCGGCGAGCTCCGAGCATCTCGAGCAATGAGATGCTCTGGCGAGCATCGAGTAGTGACGAGCATGCTCGCTCATCACTAGTGACCACACGTCATTTTGTCAAATAATTTATTTATTTAATAGGCTAAATAAAACGTAACAACCTTTAGTGCCACATGAAAGGCACTAAAGGGTGGACGTTTATTATATATAGTGGCTTTGTGACATTATACTGTATATCTACATGTACTATCTATCTATCTATCTATCTATCATATCTATCTATCTATCAATTCTGTAGGTTCTGGCTATGAATTTACTGTATTTGCTGATGACATTTCAGATTTCATTTGAGATGTGTGCTTAAATATCAGGCTACATTCACATAGTCTTTGTGCCGTCCAATTTTTTTCTTGCAGCTATTGACTTGCATTGGCAAGTCTCGTCCAATAGATGCAGTCAATCGCAGCATGCTGAGTTTTTTTCCTAAATCCGATGAAAGCTGGGGAAAAACTTGAAAATCAGCACTGACTCATTTAATAACATTGTTGCAAGCACAATGCGATGTTTTCTCGCATTGCACTCGTCCAATTCATACGCTCGCAGGCGCGAGCCCAAAAGCAGAGAAATATGAGACCTGTGAGTGAAGGGCCTACAAGCTGCACATACAAATCATTAGCATACAATTTCACCTATGGATTTCTCTAAATAGCTAAATGGATTTCTACAAGAAAGGTAAGGAATTAATCAGCATGAAAGCACTTTTATGTACATGCCATTAGTTTTGAGTATAATATCCCGATGACAGGTTCTCTTTAAATTGTCCTTGTTTGATTGGTCTATTGCAAACATCAGAAAATTTGTAAATTATGCTAATAAACCGAATTTGCAATACAGGTGGAAACATTTTTATTGCAGCTGTACATACCCTATCCCAGTGGCGTAGCAACTGTTTGTGGCGCCCGGGGCGGTCGAAAAATTTGCCGCCCCTTTGGTCGTTGATAATCCGGAAGCATCCATCTGGAGTCCACTTTCCTGAAAACCCCTTTAACCACATTTGCAACATCAAGGGGCGTATCAACAATAATGAAACAGTGCGAGAGGACAGCGCACGGGCGGATGCGAGAGGGCAGCGCACGGGCGGAGGCGAGAGGGCAGCGCACGGGCGGAGGCGAGAGGGCAGCGCACGGGCAGAGGCGAGAGGGCAGCGCACGGGCGGAGGCGAGAGGGCAGCGCACGGGCGGAATATCCGGGGGCAGCACATTTAGGCTGTATTTCCACCATCAGGAAACACAGCGTATATGACGGAGCGGAAACTGCGCTCCGTCTAAGCCCCGCCCCCTTTCTGACGCGTTATTTCCGGAGGTGTTCAGAACACCTCCGGAACACCTCCGGAAATAACGCAGGGCTACATAGCCCTGTGTTAAATTCCGTTGCGGCGACGCACCGTCGCCGCAATACGCTAGGACATGCTGCGGTCTGAAAAGACGCGCCGCATGTCCGTTTACGCAGGTCTTCCGCCTGCGTGTTGTTACGCATAGTGGAGACGGGATTTCTTGAAATCCCCTCCACTATGCTGTAACATCTGGACGCTGCGTGTTTGGTGCTGCGCCAGCGCACAGCGCCAAACACGCAGTGTTTCCTGATCGTGGAAACTCACCCTCAGTGTGAAATAGGTAACAGTTTCCCATAGCAACCAATCACCTGACTTTTCATTTTCCAAGAACTACAATCTGGTTGGTTGCTATGGGAAACTGCTCCAATAATTAGACCTCTCCCCTCACATTCTCACTAGCTAAATAAACTGTCAGAGATCAGCAGGAATCAGCGCCTAGCTCTGGACACCGTAAGCAGGATGCAGCATGAGCCACAGGCAGAGATGGAGGACGGGACGGCCTCCCCTCCATCACATGACCCCGCGCCTCTCACCGCAGTCTCCGTCCTATAACAACAGCAGCGCTTCCTTACCGGCTCCTCAGCACAGCGGCGTCCACAACCGAAGTGTCCAAGCAGGTCCTTCTTATACAGATTCCTGCAGGCCTGCAGCCTCCGCCGTTGTAAGTCCTCCTTCAGCAGCGGGTCCCATGTAGGCGCGGGGCTGCTGAATTGTGCCTCCGCGCTTCTCCCACAGAGGATAGGAAGGAAATGCTGCTGCGCTGTGCCGCCCCCACACATGTGCCGCCTGGGGCGGACCGCCCCCCCCGCCCCACCCACGCTACGCCACTGCCCTATCCAAGCTGAATTTGTAAAGTTTGGGAACAAAAAAGGGCATCAGGAAATAATATAAAATAAAATGTGTGCCATTGAAACCTTGCATATGACACGCAATTTATTTGACAATAATTATATTGTTTAAGCTACCTAGTTTAAAAAAAGATTGAAATATAAATCACATATCTCTAAGTAAATTTGGCACATTTTAAGCTGTGTAAAGTTAAAAAGTGAAATGTATACCTGCTTTGAGATTTGTGCCAACATTTGTAACATTCTCTTGCTTATGTGTCAATTAAGTTGGAGCCCATACACAGTTTTCTGTGCATTTTTTAAAACTGGCATGTGCCAAGAAATGTCACACATTTTGTAATATTAATTCTCATTATTAATAATTAGATTTTCTATCAATATATTATAACTTTTTAATCCAGGCAATTATTAAAACAGTGAATTTAGAAATCTAATTTTCCATTGCAATATTTGCAATATTATTGTTGGAGCTTTAATCATAGAAAAGCAACAGCTCTTAAGAAATCTTATAAAATGGATAATAGTCTATGAAGTATTGTTCAGCGTAGTGTAAACATTTCCGGTGAATAGACTGTAGAAGCCATTAATTAAAACGACAAAAGAATAATGTACTCGTTGAGTGCTCACATTGAGCACTTAGTACTGCATACTGCGGATATATACTCGTTAACAATAACATTGACACCAGGATCTTGGTGTCACAAAGACGATATACAATCCTGAATAAAAATTCTCAGATCAAAGCACATCTGCTCTTGGTAATAGTATTTCTTCGATTTACAAAGCAAAAGTCTTAGTCTTTTATGCTGAAAATTTCAAAGTGCTTGTAAAAATAAGCAACTTTGCAATTCATTTTGTCTTAAAAATCCTCTTCCATTTTCAATATAGTGAATTTTAATTCACCGCACTTTGTCAAGGTTACTGGTTACCACTGCAGTCTATCACCATTGGCCATTCTCCTAGACAAGGTGCACATAGCTTCCAAGTTCTTTTCTAAAGAGCTTGAAAGTGCTGCTCTGACTTTGTCCCATTTATCTTAGGCCTCTTTCACACGTCAGTGGCTCCAGTATGTGTAGTGACAGTTTTCTCATGTACCGGAGACACTGACACAAGTAGACCCATTCAAATGAATGGGTCTATGCACATGTCAGTGTGTTTTCATGGACTGTGTCTTATTGACACCTATTCATTACTAAGCCTGGCTTAATGTCACCTTACAATAGAAAGGTGACATTAACCCTTTATTAACCCCACTTGCCATTTCTATCTAATAGATGTGCCTTTTCTGGGCAACTGTGGGCTGCTGTGTTTAGGCTGGGGGGGCCATAATCATGGCCCCTTACCAGCCTGAGAATAGCAGCCCGCAGCTGTATAGTTTTGCCGGATTGGTTCTATAGCTAAGGGGGACCCCACGTCGGGTTTTTCATTTATTCTCCCTGCTCGCTGTTGCCAGCAGAGCAGGGAGAATAATGACAGGGAGCTTCAGCACCACAGGTAGGGGACAGCGCTTACTGTAGCTGTCTGTGCCGTCCTTGTGGTCCTGATGCAGCACACGTGCGGCACAGTGTGCCACACGGATATAGCACGTATTTACACAGACACACAGACAAGGATATATGGGGTACCATGTTTACCAGTACCAGAAATATCTGGACGTATGAAACTGGCCTTAATGTGGCTTGCAGAAATCCATGTACTTGCTATCAAGACACTCCTATTCACATGAATACAACCAAACTTTGTACAGATGAGCAAATCTTTTAAAATTCAAATTCTCCAGCTCTGTCGATTTTTTCCCCAAAGTATAATTGGAATTGAAAGTGCTGCAAAGACTTACATTGTTCTGAAAAGAAATGTATAATACTATGAGGCTAACCAGCACTGTATCCAACCACTTTCAAGCTATTTAATGCAAACACAGCCTTAAGTAACATCAAAGGGACCTCAACAGCTATGTCAGTGAGTAAAGGAATGGTAACTGAAAGCCTGTTTAACCCCTTCACGACCAGAGATATTTTCATTTTTGCGTTTTGGTTTGTGCATTCTTCTGCAATGTATAGAACAGTTGTGGCCATTTTAAAGAATTTGTGGAATGCAAATTGCAAATTGTTTGTATTCGCTAGTTTCATCTAATTTCTTAAAGTTTGACATGCATTTGATTCACGCTAAATAAATTAACTCATCTTTAACCCCTTAATGTCCAATGACGTGCACAGTCCGTCATGGCAAGGTGTCAGTTTTGGCACCTTGACGGACTGTGCACGTCATGCCTTTGAACTACCACTGCGTGTAAACACGCAGTGGTAGTTCAGTGCCGACAGCTGTCACAGCAAGAGGTGCGGGGACCGACGGCAAAGGTACAGCGCTGTGATTGGTCAGTCAATGTGACTGACCAGACACAGCAGCGATCGAGCAGAAAAGGCTGAAATTTCAGCCTCTTCGGCCCGATCAGTGCAGGAGCTCGGCGCTGCAGTGGTCGAGCTTCCTGCACTGACAGCCAGGAGCGGCGCCACCGCCTCCCCTGGCTGTTAACCCCCTGATTGCTGCGATCGAGCGCTATCGCAGTGCTCAGGGGGGGAGGCAGAGGGTCGGGAGCTCCCTCTGCCTCAGATCGGTGCCCTGCAATGTATTTGAAGGGCCCGATCTCTGCCTTGATGACCCGGGGGTTGTCATGACAACCTCCGGGTCATCTAGCTACGGAAAGCTGCTGTGATCATGGTCACAGCAGCTTTCACTATAGTTACAATGCATTGGAATGATGGAGCATTGCAATGCATTGTAACTGCAATAAAAAGTAAAAAATTGAAAGTCCCATAAAGTGACAAGTTAAAAAAAGCATTTTTTTAAAAAATTGTAAAAAAATAATTTAAAAAAATTCCCCTAAAAAATACACATTTTTATGTAATAAAAAAACAAAAAAAAAACATGTTTGGTATCGCCGCGTCCATGAAAATCCCATCTATAAAAGCGTAACCCTAGTTAACCCCTTCAGTGAAATCCGTAAAAAAAACACAAAAAAGTAGTAAATTATACTTTTTCCAAGCGGTATCATCATACCGCTTGGAAAAGTGCAATAACACATGATCAAAAAGTCGGATATAAATAATCATGGTACCGCTGAAAACGTCATCTTGTCCCGCAAAAAACAAGCCACAATACAGCATCATCAGCAAAAAAATATAAAAGTTATAGCTCGCGGAATAAACTGATGCAAAAATGATTATTTTTTCTATAAAATTTTTTATTGTGTAAAAAACGCCAAAACATAAAAAAATATATAAATGAGGTATCGCTGTAATCGTAGTGCCCCGAAGAATAAAGCTGCTTTATCAATTTTACCACACGCGGAACGGAGGAAAAAAAAAAAAAAAAGCAATTCCTGAATTTCTGGTTTTTGTTCATTCTGCTTCCACAAAAATCGGAATAGGAAGCAATCAAAAAACGTTATGTGCCCGAATATGGTACCAATAAAAACGTCCGCTCGTCCCGCAAAAAATAAGCCCACAGATAACTCTGTCGGACGAAATATGGAAAAATTATAGCTCTCAAAATACGGCGATGCAAAAATTTCTAACAAAAAATTCTTCCAAAAAAAGCGTCTTTTAGAGTGTGACAGAAGCTAAACATGAAAAAGGGGTATAAATCTGGTATCGCTGTAATCGCACCGATCCAAGGAATAAAGTCGTCTAATCACTAATACCGCACGAGGAACGGCGTAAAAAAGAAAACAAATTCTTCACCTTTTGTGGATTTGATCATTCTGCCTCCCAAAGATAGCAGTAAGGCGATCACAGTGGTCCCCCCCCACTTATGGGTTATCAGCGTACTCAGGACAAAATGCACATCAACTTTTGGGGTCCTATTTCTCCTATTACCCTTATAAAATTAAAAATTTTGGGGCAAAAGGTCATTTTTGTGGAAAAAAATATGATTTTTTTATTTTCAAGGCTCTACGTTATAAACTTCTGTGAAGCCCTTGGGGATTCAAAGTGCTGACCACACATCTAGATAAGTTCCTTGGGGGGTCTAGTTTGCAAAATGGGGTCACTTGTGGGGGTTTCTACTGTTTAGGCACATCAGGGGCTCTCCAAGTGCGACATGACACCAGCAGATCATTCCAGCAAAGTCTGCATTTAAAAACGGTGCTCCTTCCCTTCCGAGCTCTGCCATGCGTCAAAATAGTGGTTCCCCCCACATATGGGGTATCAGCGTACTCCGGACAAATTGCAAAATAGCTTTTGGGGTCCTATTTCTCCTGTTACCCTTATAAAAATAAAAATTTGGGGGCAAAAAGGTCATTTTTGTGGAAAAAAATATGATTTTTTTATTTTCAAGGCTCTACGTTATAAACTTCTGTGAAGCCCTTGGGGATTCAAAGTGCTGACCACACATCTAGATAAGTTCCTTGGGGGGTCTAGTTTGCAAAATGGGGTCACTTGTGGGGGGTTTCTACTGTTTAGGCACATCAGGGGCTCTCCAAGCGCGACATGACACCCGCAGACCATTCCAGCAAAGTCTGCATTTAAAAACGGTGCTCCTTCCCTTCCGAGCTCTGCCATGCATCAAAATAGTGGTTCCCCCCCACATATAGGGTATCAGCGTACTACGGACAAATTGCAAAATAGCTTTTGGGGTCCTATTTCTCCTGTTACCCTTATAAAAATAAAAATTTGGGGGCAAATGATTATTTTTGTGGAAAAAAATATGATTTTTTTATTTTCACGACTCTGCGTTATAAACTTCTATGAAGCACTTGGGGGTTCAAAGTGCTCACCACACATCTAGATAAGTTCCTTGGGGGGTCTAGTTTCCAAAATGGAGTCACTTGTGGGGGGTTTCTACTGTTTAGGCACATCAGGGGCTCTCCAAACGTGACATGACACCCGCAGACCATTAAATCAAAGTCTGCATTTGAAAAAGACGCTCCTTCCCTTCCGAGCTCTGCTATGCGTCAAAATAGTGGTTTACCTCCACATATGGGGTATCAGCGTACTCAGGACAAATTGAACAATAACTTTTGGGGTCCTGTTACCCTTTGGAAAATAAAAATTGGGGGTGGAAAGATCATTTTTGTGGAAAAGATATGATTTTTTAATTTTACAGCTCTACGTTATAACCTTCTGTGAAGCCCTTGGGGTTCAAAGCTCCCACAACACATTTAGATAAGTTCCTTGGGGGGTCTAGTTTCCAAAATGGGGTCACTTGTGGGGGGTTTCCACTGTTTAGGCACATCAGGGACTCTCCAAATGCGACATGGCGTCTAATCTCAATTCCAGCCAAAAAAGTCAAATGCGCTGCTTCCCTTCCGAGCTTTGCCATGCGCCCAAATAGTGGTTTACCCCCACATATGGGGTATCAGCGTACTCAGGACAAATTTCACAATAACTTTTGGAATCCTTTTATCTTTTGAAAAATAAAAATTGGGGGTGAAAAGATCATTTTTGTGGAAAAAATATGATTTTTAAATTTTACGGCTCTACGTTATAACCTTCTGTGAAGCCCTTGGGGGTTCAAAGTGCTCATCAAAGATCTAGATAAGTTCCTTGGGGGGGTCTAGTTTCCAAAATGGGGTCACTTATGGGGGGTTTCCACTGTTTAGGTACATCAAGGACTCTCCAAACGCGACATGGTGTCCGCTCTCGATTCCAGCCAATTTGAGATTCAAACTCTCAAATGATGCTCCTTCCCTTCTAAGCACTGCCGTGCGCCTAAAGATTGGTTTTCCCCCACACATGGGGTACCAGTATACTCAGGAGAAATTGTACAACAAATATTGTGGTTCATTTTCTACTGATACCCTTGACAAAATTTTAAAAATTGCGTCGAAAGAAAAATTTTGGGAAAAAAGTTAAATGTTCATTTTTTCCTTCCACATTGCTTCAATTCTTGTGAAGTACCTAAAGGGTTAATAAACTTCTTGAATGTGGCTTTGAACACCTTGAGGGGTGCAGTTTTTAGAATGGTGTCAATTTTTGTATTTTCTGTCATATTGACCCCTCAAATTCACTTCAAATGTGAGGTGGTCCCTAAAAAAAATGGTTTTGTAAATTTTGTTGGAAAAATGAGAAATTGCTGGTCAACTTTTAACACTTATAACTTCCTAACAAAAAAAAATTTTGGTTCCAAAATTGTGCTGATGTAAAGTAGACATGTAGGAAATGTTATTTATTAACTATTTTTTGTGACATATCTCTCTGATTTAATGGCATAAAAATTAAAAGTTTGAAAATTGCAAAATTTTCAAAATTTTAGCCATATTTCCGTTTTTTTCATAAATAAACGCAAGTTATATTGAAGAAATTTTACCAATATCAAGAAGTACAATATGTCACGAGAAAAGAATCTCAGAATCGCCAAGATTCATTGAAGCGTTCCAGAGTTATAATCACATAAAGTGACAGTGGTCAGAATTGTAAAAATTGGCCTGGTCTTTAATCTACAAAATGGCTTTGTCGTTAAGGGGTTAAAAAATAGCACTTTGATGAATGCAGCATATGCACATCATATGGATGTGTTTGGTAATATATGAGGCAACTTACTGTATATGGCCACCAGCTGTTTTATATGGCATTATTTTTGGCAGGACAAGTTGTAGTTTTGAATTAAATCATTAATTTTACCATATTCTGCACTGGTAAAATTGGAATTGAAATCAAAATGCACTGGTGAAAAACACATACCGTAAATCCAGCATAGTTTCTAGAGTTTAATTTTTTACAGTTTTCATTACAAGATAAAAATGACATCATTCTATGGGACTGTATGATTATGGTTTCACCAAGCGTATGCGTTTTTATATTGATTTTTTTAATATTCCATGTAACATCGCTGACATTTGCACTGCATGGAACATGCTCAGCTCCTGAGCCTTGTCCATACGATAGCGCACAGCAGCACTACTTTTGTGGCAGCTGTAATTAAGAGGTTAAAATATTTCCAAGCTGTTACTTATGCAAGCTTCATATTTTTGAAAATAGAGTTAACAAAAATAGGATACAAATATCTTCATTGATGAAATGCACAGATAGGTTATAGCTAATAAGCGGTAATATCACCCCAGACCGTGGCTTTTGATGGGGTGTATTAATCCGTGTCTCAGATAACTGCCTTCTTGATGGATCTATGGTATAAAATAACATCACAAACTGTTGTGATTTCAGATAATATAACCTGTTTGATGAATAGGCTGCATTGTCTGGAAGAAAAATAGAGTGTTTGTTGTCCTTGCTGTAACTAGCAGTGGGATTCTTCCACCCTTCAAAGCTTCACATCTCTGCAAGTATTTAATTCCACACAAGAAGGAATTTAGTGTAAAACAAAATGATGTCCTTTGACAACTAGTACCATATGTTCTCTGCAGATAGGGTCAAGCTTTATGTATCACGACCCTATTTACACATCAATCCCACACTGCATATCGTGCAATATGCGATTGGAGGAATGATTTATGGGTTTTGCACTCCATACTTATTTAATAAATTTACCCCGGTGATTTGTCAGTAGATGTTCTCATTGTTTTGTTTCCAGGCACAATTCACGGTGTTGTGAGAAGCTCTTGTATGTCAGTAATGTGATTAAAAGTGGGGTAAAAAAAATCTGCAACTGATCAAAAGGGGAAAGTCCAATTTGGTGAAGATCTTGGCCCCTCGGAGACAATCAAACAGCTCTGAAATAAGAGGCAATGGATACCTGTTTTTTACCGTGATCTGGTTTAGGCCCCGGTAGTCGATACAGCGCCACAGGGATCCATCCTTCTTCTTCACCAAGAAGAATCCTGCTCCTTCCGGTGAAGATGACTTTCGGGTAAATCCTCTTACCAGGTTCTCTTGGATGTAGTCCGATATGGCCACAGTCTCTGCTTGAGAAAGCAGGAGGAGGAGAGGTTCCGGGGAGAAGATCTATCGGACAGTCATACGACCTGTGTAAAGGTAGTCTCTCAGCCCCTTTTTTCCTAAAGACATCAGAGAAGGACCAATAAGAGGAAGGCAACCCTGGCAGGGAAAGTCATCAGGTGAAAGAAGACTGCCAATTATTTACTACGGTCAATGTTACTGACATCTATGTAAAAATGTAAAAAGACACTTAGGGTATGCTCACACTAGGTGTTTTTGCTGCATTTTTTAATGCTAATTTTCAGCTTCTTTTTTTTACAGTACCAGCAAAGCCTATAAGATTTCAGAAATCTCATGCACACATTTTTTTTGTCATCAGGATTTTGTGCTTTGCTACTTTTTTTACTTAAAGCATTTTACTTCTTTCAGCATTTTTGCAACTTTTTTCACCCATTGACTTGAATGGATGGTGAAACAATGCTGAAAAAACGCAGGTTGACTTTTTTACAGCATATTTGCTGCAGAAAAGTCAAGGACAGCAGTATGTGACCTCACAGTCAGCTCTGCTACATCTAGATGGAAGGCTACATGGTTGCATGATGCGACCATAAAACCTGTCATCCAGCAGAGGCATTGAGCAGCGGACTCGAACCATATAAATGGGGGACCCGAACATATAGTGTTTGCCACGCTGTCATGGGCTTAATAGGGTGGCAAACACTGCTTCTGATTGGCAGTGAAACCATCCCCGCAGGTCAGAGAGCCGCAGTTCCCAAGCTGTCAAAAGACAGTGTTAGCACTCAGCTGTGATCGGAGGTATAAAGTTTACCGCCGGTCACTGGTGTCAGCTGATGGGACTACTGCTCCCATCATCCGACACCTGGCGCCGCTAATAACAGTGAAAGCAGGAGCAGCTGATGGGAGTATTCATTAGCCGACTCCTGTGCTGTAAATAAAAAAAAAAACCTTTGTGGGTTCCCCCATATTTTTGATAACCAGCCAGGCAAAACTCACAGCTGTGGGCTGCAACCCTCAGCTGTCAGCAAGGCTGGTTATTAAATATAGAGGGGTCCCCATGCCGTATTTTTTTAATTATTTAAATAAATAATTTTAAAAAAATCATGGGGTCCAACCATTTTTGACAAACAGCCTTGCTAAAGCTCACAGTTATTGGCTGGTATTCTCAGGCTGGTAAGGGACCAAGGATATAGGCCCCCATCCACAACAATTTTAAGATCTCTGCACAGGTGTTCAATGGATTTTAGATCTGGACTCACTGCTGACCACTTCAGAAGTCTCCAGCACTTTGTTTCCATGCATTTCTGAATGCTTTGGGGTTATTGTCCTGCTGGAAGACTCATGACATAGGACTAGTGATGAGCGAGCACTAAAATGCTCGGGTGCTCGTTTTTCGGGTCAAGCAAATTGGAATACTCGGGTACTCGACCCGAGCAACGAGCCCAATGTAAGACTATGGGAAAACCAAGCATTTTTGCCGCGATCCCCCCAGGAGTCCTTTTAAAGTCTAAAAACGTTAGAAAATGATGGAAACAGTGCTCAAATGACTCAGGCACATCATGGGGAAAGCCCCTAGAAGCATTTCTGACTCTGAGGTCACAGCTGTGAAAAATGTTGTCAGAGTTTTACGCCATTTTTACAGGCGCACCAAAGAACCTACAAAAACTAAACCAAAATGGATTTTCCTGGGAAATATGTCAAGGAACATCCTTTCAAGGGTAATGACTTATATAAGGCAAAATAATAAACCCAAAACAAAAATGTTCCTCCACCACTTTGTCTATGCTCACTCGTAGCGTTTTTGATGCGTTTTTCAACGTTAACATTGCATTCAAACAGTACAAATGTATTTACTGGGAAATGTCATTGTAACATTTAACATTAGCTGGCCATGTGGTGTGTGACACATCATCAGGCACATCTTGCAAAAAATTCAAACGCTCCCCAAAAAGCCTTTGAACTGACATACTGGATGGACACAGGAAAACCAAGTTCACATTATTCGCTTGGCACTGCCATACTGTTAGACTATGCATTGAATGCAAGGCCCGCCCTGAACCAAATTCTAGCGCACCCCAAAAAATCTTGGAACCAACGTACTGGATGTCCAGAGGAAAACCAAGTTCACATTATTCTTTTGGTACTGCCATAGTGTTAGCCTATGCATTGAATGCAAGACCTGCCCTGCACCAATTTCCAACGCACCCCAAAAACCTTTGAACCAACATACTGGATGGCCAGAGCAAAACCAAGTTCACATTATTATTTTGGCACTGCCATACTGTTAGCCTATGCATTGAATGCTAGGCCCGCCCTGCACCAAATTCAAACGCACCCCAAAAAGCCTTTGAACTGACGTACTAGATGGACACAGGAAAACCAAGTTCACATTATTCTTTTGGCACTGCCATAGTGTTAGCCTATGCATTGACTGCAAGCCCTCCCTGCACCAAATTCAAACGCACCGAATAAGCCTTTGAACCAACGTACTTGATGGCTACCTGAAAGCATTGTTCCTATTAATTTGTTATTCCCATATTATTTGGCTACGCAGTGAATTGTTGAGCCTGAAGACCTGCCAGTGGACAATGGCATTGTTGATGCTAAAGACCCAGCGTTGGACAATTGCAGTGTTTGATGCTAAAGTCCCAGCGGTGGACAATTGCAGTGTTTATGCTAAAGACCCAGCAGTGGACAATTGCAGTCTTCATGCTAAAGACCCAGCAGGGGACAATTGCAGTGTTTGATGTGAAAGACCCATAGGTGGACAATTGCAGGTTTGAGGCTGAAGATCCAGTGGTGGACAATTGCAGTGTTGAGGCTGAATACACGGCAGTGGACAATTGCAGTGTTGATGCTAAAGACCCTGCAGTGGAGCATTTCAGTGTTGAACCTGAAGAACCATCAGTGGATAATTGCACTGTTGAGGCTTAAGAACCTGCATTGGTGAATTGTTGTGGTGAGGCAGAAGACCCTGCATTTTAGCATTGCAGTGTTGAGGCTGAAGAACTGGCATTGAAAAATTGCATTGTTGAAGATGAGCATGTGGATACTGTTTGCCTGTGTATGTTTGCTCGCGTATAACCTGGCCAGTCCTGTTTCTGATATTGATGCCTGACTCTGTACTTTTTTCGCCTCTCTGTTATGACCTTTGCCTGTCCCTAACCTTCCATTCCATTGCTCCTGCCTGTACTGTGCTGCAATCTCAGGTTTCCAGACTCTGCTTTGTGACTTACCACATCCCTGTCTTGCCCATCCTGTACAGTGCCATCTCCTGGCTTAGACCTGTACCTGCCCGACTACTCTCTGGGCATCTCTAGCCCAAGCGCCGGTCTCCGGAGTGGCGGGGCTTTTCTCCGCCCCCAGACACTCCCCCAGCAGTAATGTGCTTCTGGTCCTGTTTACCTGAAGCACGCATCTCCACCACTGCTGCCCCGATCCACAGGTATCTTTGAGCATAGTTTGTTCAACTCAGGACACGTGCACTGGCTCAGTGAGCAAGTGCATTGCAGTGTTTCTGACATTATCAGTGACCCTTAAGTTTCTCCTGTGAGTTAGTTTTTTTTTCTTTATTTCACCAGGGGCATTATGGAACCCATGCGCACCCTCTCTGAGCAGGTGAATAGTCTGACTCAGATGATGCAAAAACTGAATGTTGAACAGAGAGCCCTTGCTCAGTCTCAGCAGCAAGTGACTGATGTTGTGCAAGGGGCTTTGTCCTCGGGGAATCCGGGTCTGGTACCAGAGATGTTATCCTTATTTCTCCTGAACCTCCTAAGTTGCCAGACACCTTTTCTGGGGATAAAAATAAATTCAGAGTCTTCAGAGAAGAGTGTAATCTTTTCTTTTCATTAATACCCCGCTCTTCAGGTGATGGAAGTCAGAGGGTGGGGGTCATAATGTCTCTGTTAAGGGAAGCCCCTCAGGCTTGGCCTTTTTCTCTTCCATCCACAGCTCCTGAGAGAATGTTGGTGGATGCAGTTTTTGAGACCCTTGGGCATATCTATGATGAACCTGATCGTGTGTGTCTGGCTGAGGACATGGTTATGAGTGTTTGTCAGGGGAAGCACTCAACTGAGTGGTTTTGTTCTGAGTTCAGATGCTGGGTTGCTGAAGTTTCTTGGGATGACACCGCCCTCAGGGGCTTGTTCCGCAGAGGACTGTCTGAGCGCTTGAAGGATGCCCTGGCATTACATCCCCCACCTGATTTCCTGGAGGACGCCATGACTCAGGATGTCCCTATGGGCCGTAGGCTGCATGCTAGAGGGGTGATGCAGCTGGAAACTCCAGTATTCTTCAGCAAGAGTGAAACACTGTCCACAGCTGAGTCCATGGAAGTGGGTCCTTTCTCGCATAAGGAGCAGAGGAGACGCCACCGTGAGAAACAGCTGTGCTTTTATTGCGGAGAATTGAGACACTGGAAGAATGTCTGTCCCTCCTGTCCTTCATCAGCCAAAACATTGGGAAATGACTAGGTCTGGGTAGCTGTTGAGGAGGCTACCCAGACCCTCAGGTACATTTTTCCTCACTCTTGAAAATTCTGCTGCAGGTATAACTGCTGGTGGATGGTTGTCCTTCGTTTTTACAGCTTTTGTTGATTGCGGTTCATCCATCAATTTGATTGACTCTCGTTTGATATCTTAAAGCAAGATAGGGACAGTTAGGCTTAAGACTCCGGTTAAAGTAGTGGCCATTGACTCCTCTCCCCTCACCAAAGAAGGGATTCTCTATGTCTCTGAGATCTTTTCACTCAAGGTGGGCCCAGCTCATGCTGAGAGAATAAGTTGTTTTGGAAAACCTACCTGCTGAGTTGGTGTTGGGGATGCCATGGTTACAACGCCACAGCCCAGTCATCGATTGGTAATCTAGAGAAATTGTTCATTGGGGTCCTAACTGTGTCAATCTATGTTGCCAATTTGCATTTTTGTCTTAACCTATTAAATCTGTTTCTGTGTCATCTGTCGGTCTGGAGGTTATTCCGGACGACCTAAAAAACTTTGAAGACATGTTCTCTGAAAGCGAGGCTGAGGTCTTACCGCCACATAGACCCTTTGATTGTGCCATTGAATTGAATCCTGGGTCTAAATTGCATAAAGCCTGTCTGTTTAATTTGTCCGGCCCTCAGCGCTTAGCCTTGAAGGAGTATATTGCGGAAAGTCTCCGCAAGGGGCATATACGTCCCTCCTGTCGCCGCAGGGGTTTTTTTTGTAAAGAAAAAAGATGGCGCTTTGCGTCCTTGCCTCGACATTTGGGAGCTTAACAAAATTACAGTGAGAAACACGTACTCTCTTCCACTTATTCCAGATTTATGTAACCTGTTGTCAGGAGCCAAATGGTTCTCCAAACTAGATCTTCGTGGAGCGTATAATCTCATAAGGGTTCGGGAGGGGGACGAATGGAAGACTGCATTTCTCACATCTGAGGGGCTCTTTGAAAACCTTGTTATGTCATTTGGTCTTACTAACGCTCCTGCTATATTTCAAAATTGTATTAATGTGGTGTTTTCTGATCTTACTGGTCGTTTTGTTGTTATGCACCTTGATGAAATTTTTTCGTTTACTCCCTGATAGCCATTCCCATCTGCAACATTTACGTACAGTTATCCAAAGAATCTGGGAAAATCAACTGTTTGCTAAATTGGAGAAGTGTTCGTTTTTTGTACAGGAGTTGTCTTTTATAGGCCTGATTGTGTCCAGTGATGGGTTTCGCATGGATCCCAAGAAGGTGCAGGCTATTGTTTATCTGTGTTCAACCCCAGGACCTTTAGGGGCTCCAGCGCTTCTTGGGATTTGCCAATGACTATCGAAAATTTATTGGGGGTTTTTCACAGATGGTCAAGCCGCTTACTAATCTTACATGCAAGGGTGCGAATATAAAAAAAATAGTCTGTGTCTGCCAAAGAATTTTTTTTGACATTGAAAAGGTGTTTTATGTCCGCTCCGATATGGGTGCAGAAGGATCCTTCTAAACCTTTTATTGTTGAGGTGGAAGCTTCTGAGATGGGGGTGGGAGCAGTGTTGTCTCAGGGACCTGCCACTTTGACAAATCTCAGGCCATGTGCCTTCTTTTCCAAGAAGTTCTCCTCAGCAAAGAGAAACTATGATGTGGGCAATAGAGAACTTCTTGCGGTCAAATTGGCATTTGAAGAATGGAGGCATTTTTTGTAAGGGGCGGCCCATCCTATCACTGTGGTTACTGATCATTAAAACTTAGCCTATATTGAGTCTGCTAAAAGATTAACTTCCAGACAGGCCCGCTGGTGGCTTTTTTTTTCTCAGTTTCAGTTTTCCATTACGTTTCGTCCTGGGTCCATAAATGTTAAAGCTGATGCTTTGTCTCGAAGTTTTGATTCTGTGTCTCCCCCCGAACCACCGTCCTCCATTCTTCCACCCAGGGTGTTGGTGGCTGACGTTTTGTCGGAGCTAGAGCAAGAGATTTTAGAGGCTCAATCTCTTGCTCCTGCTTCTAAACTCTCTGGGCATCTCTAGGCCAAGTGCCGGTCTCCAGAGTGGCGGGGTTTGTCTCTGCCCCCTGACACTCCCCAGCAGTCACGTGCTTCAGGTTGTTTGCCTGAAGCACGTATCTCCACCGCTGCCGCCCCACTCAACAGGTATCTTTGAACATAGTTTGTTCAACTCAGGACACGCGCACTGGCTCAGTGAGCAAGTGCATTGCAGTGTTTCTGACATGAAGAGACGTGGAATATGACCTGCGAGAAAGGTCTTAAAGGAGCGGGTCCTATACTTGTAAAGCCCATACGCTAAGTGCATAGGCTAAAAAACATTTTCCCTTAGGGGGGGACACATCTACCTACTGTGTAAATATTTTTTGCTACTGACAATCAACACCCTTGCAAACAATGAAACAATGTAGTGGCTGTTTCATCACAGAACACGGTCACCCTGGTGATCTAGGGGTGGTGTAGGAACAGACGTGGAGTATGGCCTACGAAAAAGGTATTCACAGTTTAAAGGAGGGGGTCTACTATATTTGGAATGCCCATACAGTAGGTGTATGGCTGTCACGCGGTCTTATGATATGTGTACGATGTCAGTAAACTATTCTTAAAAGAACAACACTCTATACAACATATAGATTAGCAACATCAGCATGTAAATATAGAATAGATTTACCTGACACGATATCCGTTGAACTCAGGGTTAATCTTGAGGACTTGATACACTGTCACAGGAAAGAGGAGGACCGGGGGTCTAACCTGACCCTAAACTGGGGTCCTAACTAATCCCTCACCTTGGAGGTACTGATAATGGTTCAGAGGTCCAAGTCTCCAGCCTAACCCTGTCTCCTATCAGTCCCTGAAACCTGTAATCAGTCCTAAGAAGGATTCTGATTACCACCAAAGGGATATGGGCTGATCTCTGCTAAATACACAGATTAGACATATAGGACAGACTGGAGAAAACACAGACTTGCATACACACTCAAACACAGAAGGAACATAAATGATCTGGGATATTAAACTCTAAGCAAGGTGAGCTTAAAACAACTAAGGAGCTCTTTAACTTAAGTCTATACAGATACAATCCTATCTGTGGTCTGCATGAAGAATTTCACTGGCAACTCCCAACACAGACAACCAGAGATTTAAAGGAAACCAATCAACAAATAATTAATTGCAGCCGGGAGAAAACTGCACCCAGTCCCAGAACTGAGCACAGACAGAATTAACTCCCTAACTGCCAAACACAAAAAAACAGCAACTCAGCTGTGAGAAGTCAGAATGTGCAACCGCGACGATCTTCGTGGCGATGCACACATGACAGTACCCCCCCTTCTACGAGGGGCCTCCGGACCCTCAGGGCCAGGTTTGCCCGGGTGAGTTCTGTGGAAGGTCTGCACCAAACGATCTGCGTTAATGTCAGACGCAGGAACCCACGTCCTCTCCTCTGGACCATACCCCTTCCAATGCACCAAGTACTGAAGGGACCGGCGATTCAGACGTGAGTCAATGATCTTTGACACTTGAAACTCCAAGTTACCATTGACCACCACTGGAGGAGGAGGTAGAGGTGATGGTATGACTGGTGCCACGTACCTCTTAAGTAATGACTTGTGGAACACATTATGAATTTTAAACGTAGGAGGGAGGTCCAGACGAAATGCCACAGGATTAATTATGGAACTGATCCTGTACGGCCCGATGAATCTGGGGCCCAGCTTCCAGGAGGGAACTTTAAGTTTATATTCCTGGTAGACAACCATACCAGATCGTTCACATTAAGATCTGGACCAGAAACTCTCCTCCTATCAGCCATACGTTTATAACGGTTCCCCATAGCACTCAGATTATTCAATACACCTCTCCACACTGAAGCAAGTGACGACGAGAAACGCTCCTCCTCAGGAACCCCAGAAGGGCCCCCCCATTGAATGTACAAAACTGGGGATGAAAACCATATGCCCCAAAAAACGGGGACTTACCAGTGGACTCGCTCCGCCTGTTGTTAAGAGCGAACTCTGCCAGAGGCAAGAAAGAAGACCAGTCCTCCTGGTTCTCTGAGACAAAACACCGAAGATAAGTCTCTAGGCTTTGATTCAGACGCTCTGTCTGACCATTGGTCTGCGGATGAAAAGCCGAGGAAAATGACAATTGCATCCCCCGACGTAAACAAAATGCCCTCCAAAACTTGGACACAAACTGAGACCCCCTATCTGACACCACATCAGAAGGCAACCCATGAAGTCTCACAATCTCCCCAATGAACACCTGCGCCAGAGTTTTAGCATTAGGGAGGGCAGGAAGAGCAATGAAATGTGCCATCTTACTGAACCTGTCAACAACCACCAGTATGACAGTCTTCCCTGACGACTGAGGAAGGTCCGTGATGAAGTCCATAGACAAATGAGTCCATGGACGCTCCGGAAGTTTCAAGGGTAAGAGGGTCCCAGACGGACGGGTATGAGGGGTCTTAGAGCGAGCACAAACCCCACAGGACGCGACAAAAGTTAAAACATCTTTATTAACGTTAGGCCACCAAAACCGGCGAGAAAGGAGATCTAAAGTAGCCTTACTCCCTGGATGTCCTGCTAAAGCAGAATTATGATGTGCCTCAATAACCTTTTGTCTCAACTGATTTGGGACAAACAGTCTCCCTGGAGGTCCTGCAGGGGCGTCCCCCTGAGCCTCTAACACCTCCTCCTCAAGCTCAGAACATACAGCCGACACTACCACCCCCTCCTGAAGGATAGGAATCGGGTCATCCATTTTCCCGGCCCTGGGAAACTGCGAGACAAGGCATCCGCCTTAACATTCTTAGATCCAGGGCGATAAGTGACAACAAAATTAAACCTGGTAAAAAACAACGACCATCGAGCTTGTCTGGAATTCAGACGCTTAGCAGATTCCAAATACAGCAGGTTCTTGTGATCAGTAATGACGGTGACCGGTTGGACTGCCCCCTCCAAAAAGTGACGCCATTCTTCAAAAGCCAACTTAATGGCCAAAAGTTCCCTATTGCCGATATAATAATTCCTTTCGGCGGACGACAATTTTTTAGAAAAGAAAGCGCACGGATGCCATTTACCAGGGGACGGACCCTGGGACAATATTGCACCCACCCCTACGTCAGACGCGTCCACCTCCACAACGAACGGCTGTGATGCATCTTGTTGGATGAGAACGGGTGCCGAAGCAAAACATTTTTTCAAAGAGGAAAAAGCTTGGCAAGCTTTGTCCGACCATTTAGAAAAATCCGTCCCTTTTCTTGTCATGTCAGTGAGAGGTTTGACAACAGATGAGAAATTACAAATAAATTTCCGGTAGTAGTTAGCAAACCCAGAAAACGCTGCAGAGCCTTAAGATCCTCTGGCTGATCCCATTCAAGCACTGCTCTCACCTTTTCAGGGTCCATACGGAAACCGGAGGCTGACACCAAGAAACCCAAAAACTGAAGTTCCTGTACGGCGAATACACACTTTTCCAGTTTGGCGTATAGTTTATTGTCTCGCAAGATCTGCAACACCTGTCTCACATGCTCCTGGTGAGACACAAGATCTGGTGAGTAAATTAAAATGTCATCCAAATATACGACCACAAACAGCCCCACCAGATGACGAAAAATGTCATTAACAAAATGTTGGAATACTGCTGGTGCAGTAGTCAGACCAAAAGGCATGACAAGGTTCTCATAATGTCCCTCCGGCGTGTTAAACGCCGTTTTCCACTCATCCCCCTCTTTTATCCTAATCAGATTATACGCCCCCCTGAGATCCAATTTAGAGAACCATTTGGCGCCAACAATTTGATTGAAGAGATCAGGAATCAGAGGGAGTGGATACGGATCTCGAACAGTAATCCGATTAAGTTCGCGGAAATCCAAGCAAGGGCGTAGGCCTCCATCTTTTTTCTTCACAAAGAAGAACCCCGTGGCCACTGGGGAAGATGAAGGTCTAATATGCCCTTTGGCCAGACTTTCCGAAATATAATCTTTCATAGCCTGCCTCTCAGGACCAGAAAGGTTATATAACCTAGCTTTAGGTAACTAAGCATCAGGAAGTAAATTAATAGAGCAGTCATACACGCGATGAGGAGGCAACTCCTGACACCCCTCCTCAGAGAACACATCCCCAAAGTCCTCCAAAAAAGGAGGCAAAGTACTAGGCACGACCGCACTGATGACTGTGTTCATGCAGTTACTTTTGCAAACTCCCCCATTGGCTTATATCTCTGGACTGCCAATTAATCACAGGGTTATGTTTAACCAACCAAGGAAGTCCCAACACAATAGGAGTAGGTAGACCCTCCAACACATAACAAGATAATAGTTCCCTATGTATTGCCCCTACCCGAAGGTCAATGTTATGAACCTCATGAACAAAGCTACCTTGGCCGAGAGGCCTGGCGTCAATGGAGAATATAGGGATCGGTTTGACCAATACACTCAGATGCATACCTTGAGCCTGAGCAAACTGAGCGTCAACCAGATTAGCCCCGGACCCACTATCAAGAAGAACAGAAAATCTCTCCACTCTCGTACCAACCACCACCTCCACTGGTACAAGGAACTGAGAAGAACTAGCGGACGAAATACATACTCCCAGGTTGTCGTCCACCACACAACCTGGGATTAACAGTTTTCCGGCGACTTTTTGCTCAACAAGGCACGGGATGGACATCCCCCAACAAAATGTCCCTCTTTCCCGCAGAAGAAACACCTTCTAGACCTGCGGCGTACCGCCAATCCCCTCCTACGAAATGATGTCCCTCCCAACTGCATAGGCTCCTCCGAACAGACAAGGGGAACCTCAACATAAGGGACTTTAGTAGTAGGTGGAGTAACAACAGGGGGCGGAGTTACCTCGCACCTCTCCCGGAGCCGTCTATCAGTACGGATAGCTAGGGCCATAGCAGCCTCCAGTGATGGAGGAGAATCATACTGAGCCAAAACGTCCTTTAATTTGTCAGAAAGCCCATGACAAAACTGGCTCCTAAGAGCTGGGTCATTCCACTGAGTATCTGTGGCCCATCTACGGAACTCAGAAGCAAATTCCTCCGCCGGACGATCTCCCTGCTGTATCTTACGTAATTTTGTCTCAGCAAGAGAGACCCAATCTGGGTCATCATATACCAAACCCAGGGCAGTAAAAAATCCATCTACTGACAGTAGAGCCGGGGATCCCGGAGGAAGGGAGAAGGCCCAGGATTGAGGGTCCCCTTGTAGGAGCGAGATAACAATTCCCACTCTCTGCTCTTCACTCCCTGATGATCGAGGCCGAAGCCGAAAATACAATTTACATGCTTCCCTGAAGGTAAAAAATTTGTCTCGCCCACCAGTGAACCTGTCCGGGAGAGCTACTTTAGGTTCAAATCTGGTTTGCTCCGAGGGAGACAAAACTTTGGACTTAATGTCCGTCAGCTCCATGGATAATCCCTGCAACTGCAGAGCCAGCTGGGCTACTGGATCCATGGCAACTGGGAATAATTTTATGGGCCAGTGAAAATGTCACGCGGTCTTATGATATGTGTACGATGTCAGTAAACTATTCTTAAAAGAACAACACTCTATACAACATATAGATTAGCAACATCAGCATGTAAATATAGAATAGATTTACCTGACACGATATCCGTTGAACTCAGGGTTAATCTTGAGGACTTGATACACTGTCACAGGAAAGAGGAGGACCGGGGGTCTAACCTGACCCTAAACTGGGGTCCTAACTAATCCCTCACCTTGGAGGTACTGATAATGGTTTAGAGGTCCAAGTCTCCAGCCTAACCCTGTCTCCTATCAGTCCCTGAAACCTGTAATCAGTCCTAAGAAGGATTCTGATTACCACCAAAGGGATATGGGCTGATCTCTGCTAAATACACAGATTAGACATATAGGACAGACTGGAGAAAACACAGACTTGCATACACACTCAAACACAGAAGGAACATAAATGATCTGGGATATTAAACTCTAAGCAAGGTGAGCTTAAAACAACTAAGGAGCTCTTTAACTTAAGTCTATACAGATACAATCCTATCTGTGGTCTGCATGAAGAATTTCACTGGCAACTCCCAACACAGACAACCAGAGATTTAAAGGAAACCAATCAACAAATAATTAATTGCAGCCGGGAGAAAACTGCACCCAGTCCCAGAACTGAGCACAGACAGAATTAACTCCCTAACTGCCAAACACAAAGAAACAGCAACTCAGCTGTGAGAAGTCAGAATGTGCAACCGCGACGATCTTCGTGGCGATGCACACATGACAGTGGCCTACAAACATTTTCCCCTGGGGGTGGGGGACACATCAACCTATAGTGTAAATAATTGTTGTTACGGACATCCTTAACACCCCTGCAAAACAATCTAGTGGCTGTTTCATCCCGGAACACGGCCACCCTGGTGATCTAGGGGAGATGTAGGAAGAGACGTGGAGTATGACCTGCGAAAAAGGTCATCTAAGTTTAAAGGAGCGGGACTCCTATACTTGGAATGCCCATACACAGAGTGTATGGGCTGACAAACATATTCCCCCGGGGGGGGCCACATCAACCTACTGTGTAAATAATTTTTGTTACCGACATCCTAAACACCCTTGCAAAGCAATCAGGTGGCTGTGCTTGTTTCCTCACGGGACACGTTTACCCTCGTGTTCTAGTGGTGGTGTCTGAAGAGACGTGGAATATGGCCTGCGAAAAAGGTCTTCTCAGTTTAAAGGAGTGGGTCTCCTATACTTGTAATGCCCATACAGTAAGTGCATAGGCTGAAAAACAATTTCCCCTGGGGGAGACAAGTCAACCTACTGTGTGAATATTTTTTCTTAAGTACATCTTAAACACCCTTGCAAAACAATGTAGTGGCTGTTTTATCACAGAACACGGTCACCCTGGTGATCTAGGCGTGGTGTAGGAAGAGACGTGGAATATGGCTGTGAAAAAGGTCTTCCCAGTTCAAAGGAGCTGGTCTCCTATGCTTGGAATGCCCATACGCTAAGTGCATAGGCTTAAAACATTTTCCCCTTGGGAGGGACACCTCAACATGGAACGCATCAAAACATCCTTGAAAAAATTTCTACTGGCTGTTGCATCACAGACCATGGTCACACTCATAAATAGTTGTGGTGGATGATGAGGATGAGGAGGATAATAACACACCAAATAGCCAAAGTCAGGAAGCATATACCCATGTGTGGGTGTGAAGAGGTGCATGGTAATACACCTCCAAAAAAAATACACTGTATTGGAGGTTTTCACTGTTATAATTCGGTAGTGTACAGAAGTCTGCCCCAATCCAGGCCTTGTTCATTTTTATAAGAGTCAACCTGTCAGCATTTTCAGTTGACAGGCGGATGCGCTTATTAGTTATTATTCTACCAGCGGCACTAAAAACCCACTCTGACAAAATGCTATCGGCAGGGCAGGCCAGGACCTCCAAGGCGTAGAGAGTCAGTTCATGCCACATGTCCAGCTTGGATGCCCAATAATTAAAAGGCACAGAGGATTCACAGAGGATGTTGGTATGGTCAGCAAAATACTCCTTCAACATCTTCCCAAACTTTCCAGTCCTTGTGAGACTACCCCGCGACTCTGGGCCAGGGCGATGAGAGGGTCTGAGAAAAGAGTCCCAGTACTTTGCCGGTGTTCCCCTGCCTCTGATGGATTGTAGTTGGGTCTCTCTCGCCTGTACTCCTTGGTTGTCCAACAAACTTTGACCTCTGAAGCCAGCTTTTTCAGATGGGAATTTTTTCATTAATTCCGCAACAGTGGCCCTCTGGTACAGCATCATTTTTGTACACCTATCTGACTCTGGAATAAGAGATTGAAAGTTCTCCTTGTAGCGTGGGTCTAGAAGTATCACCAACCAGTACTGCGTTTCAGCACAAATTTTGATAATGCGAGGGTCACGGGAAAGGCAAGGCAACATAAAGTTTGCCATGTGTGCCAGACTGCTAAATGGCAACCTTATGTGTCTTCACCAACAGAACGACTGATCATGCGGTCCTCCTCATCCTCCTCCTCTTCCTCCTCCTCCCTTTCCTCAGGCCATCCACGCTGAACAGACAGTATGACAGTTGTGTTTGTAGTACCGTCTAGAGCGCATGAAAGTAACTCCTGTTCTTCCTCCTCTTCCTCATTGTCAACCAATCCATGTTGGGATGACATGAGGCTAGGCTGTGTATAATCACCCTGTATGGTTCCTTGCTCCATCTCATCGTGCTCCGCCTGCAGTGCATCCTCTTTCATTGTGAGCAGAGATCTTTTCAGAATACAGAGAAGCGGGATGGTGACACTAATTATGGCGTCATTGCCGCTCACCATCTTGGTGAACTCCTCAAAGTTTTGTAGGATGGTACATATGTCTAACATCCATGTCCATTCCTGAGATCTTATGTGTGGACTCTGAACTGAATAACGACAGCCTAGTTGATGCTGGTAGTCAAAAACTGCCCTCTTCTGCTCACAAATCCTTTCCAGTCGGTGAGCCAGAAGCTGCAAACGCAGATGAAGAACGGCAAGGGAGCCTGAATCTGTAGCTGACTTTCTAAGATGGATGTAAGGAATATAAGAGTCGGTCAGTCTCGTTAAAGGGTTAATTGTGACTTGTAGGATCGCTACTTCCAATAGATGGCGCTATAGAGTTCAAGTCCTCTTTTTCTCTTAAGAAGCAATTTGCATATTAAAGTGAAACCAGTAACCTGCGCTTGCCCAGAGCAGGAAAGCAGGAGAGTAATAAGAGAATACATGGCTGTGCATGTGAGAACATTACTGCAAACAGTAGAAAGTCGGCGCCTATATATGAGGGGGTATATTACCAAGGGAAGGTTTGGAGTGGTAAAAACGCCAGAGACCAAGAGTAAGTGAAAATAAGAAAAAATAAAATAAAATAAAATATAAGTATGGCTACAGTTCATACACACTATACTATACCGTGAGAATAGTGAAAGGTACCCAATGGAGAGAGAGCAATTCTAGTGATTCTAACATCGAAAATAAAGAAAGTTAGAGTTAATGCCTGAAAAAGGAAGGGAGATTACAAGGAAAAATTACAGCACTTTTTCAATATGCAACAAAATGTGCAATATAAAGGAGCAATATGTACAAGAGTTATGAATTATAAGAACGAGGACACATCATAATCACGGTTGAGTCCCTTGGGTTCTAATGTCTGCAGGGTATAGATCCAAAATGCCTCACTCTTTTTCAACAGCCCAAGTCTGCTCTTGCCCCTTCTATTGGAGTCAACGTGGAGTCAAGGATTTGGAACCTGAGTTGTGATATGTTCTGGTTTTGTTCGTGAAAGTGATGTGGAAGGCGAAGGTGCAGTTTTTTAGTACGAATGTTGGACTTATGCTGCGAGACATGTTCTCTAATGGTCTGAGTAGTCTCACCTACATAGGCTAAGCCACAAGGGCACTTGATAACATAGACAACATAAGAAGAATCGCATGTAAAAAAAAACGTTGATGGGAATACCCTCCCCAGTGTGGGGGTGGAAAACCCTAGGACCCTTCTGCACATTGTTACATTGCAGGCACCGAAGGCAGGGGAAGGTGCCCTGTCTCGGTGTCTGCAAGAAGGTTTGTCTGGGTATCACAACTCTGGAACCCACATCTGCTTACCTAAGATATGTATCTTATTGTGTCTTTCTGCCCTGTATATATTTCAGTGTCCTCTTTGGAAATAATCTGATGAAGGTCCTTTAACGGACCGAAAACGTTCATGTTTTTTGTCTGGATGCACCATCAATAAATTAACTTTTCCTGTCATACCTCCTGAGTGCCAAGTTTTTCATTTCATGTCTATTGGGCCGGATGCCTGACTTGTGCACCTAACTCTCCTCAAGTTTAATGCCGAGGTTTCTACTCTAGGTGCTCCATCCCAAGGTTCGACTGGGTCCCGGCTTCCCATATGTTAACCCAGTGTGCCATCAGGGAGATGTACCGTCCCTGCCCAGAAGCACTTGTCCACGTGTCCGTGGTTAAGTGTACATTCCCTGTAACTGCATTGTTGAGGGCACGGGTAATGTTGTGGGACATGTGCTTGTATAATGCTGTGACAGCACACCAGGACAAATAGTGTTGGCTGGGGACAGAGTACCTTTGGACGGCCGCCGTCATCAGGTTGCAGAAAGTCTCTGTCTCCACGAGCCTAAAAGGCAACATTTTAAGCACAAGCAGAAGAGAAATGTGTGAATTTAGTACTGTGGCCTGTGGGGCGTTGACTGGGTATTTCTGCTTGCGTTCCAATGACTGGTGTATGGATATCTGAAGGCTGCTCTGGGACAAGGATGTGGACGTGCTTTCTGATGGTGGTAACTGAGTGTGTGCAATGACAGGTGCAGAGCAGGAGGCATCTTCGCAGGCACCATGGACAGGGGATTGGCTTCCATGAACAACAGCGGAAGAAGCAGTCGTGTCACCCACAGACACTGTTCCTGGACCCTGGGGTTCAGCACACAATAATCGGGTGCTTCGCTGCCATGTGCCTGATCATACTGGTGGTGGTCAGGGAGGTAGTTTTGCTACCTCTGCTGATGCTGGCATGGCAGGTGGTGCAAATGGCCTGTTTGGGGTTATCGGCAGAGTCTTTAAAAAACAGCCAGACTCGGTAACCCTAACAATTGTACTGACAACTTCCGTTGTGTTGGTGTTATGAGGAACGTTTGCCTGCCTTCTGTCTGCGGCCACCACAGTGCTTTTTCCACCCTGTTGTGTTGCTATGCCTCCCTCCTCTGTGTGCTGCTGTCCTCGCTCTGCATGTCCTCCTGCCAGGTTGGGTCAGTTACTATATCATCCACCACTTACTCTTCCAGTTCCACACCCTGGTCCTGCTCCTGACTTTCTGGCAATTGTCTCTCATCATCATCCACCTTTTGTGACACATTCCCACTGTTGAATTCATATGAACGTGGCTGCCCAAATACTTGGGCATCGCTACATGCAATCTCAGTTTGCCCCGCTTCAAGTGGACCGGGCGAGAGGCCCGAATCTATAAATGGAAAAGTGAACAGCTCTTCGGAGTGTCCAATTGTGGGATCAGTTGTCTGCAGGCGGTCGGTATGGGAGGACTGTATAGAAATAGGGTAACACACAGCAAATCCAGTGTAATGTAGCCCTGAAATGCCACAATTTTTAGCACACTGATAGATCAGGAGTCTGAGGAACATAGCCCACTTTCAAATGTCTGCCCTGTATTTTTTTTTTGGCCCAGCAAAACTGTGTCAATAAGTAGGCTATGATACAACAAAAAAATTATATGGATGCTTGAAATGGCAAAATTTTTAGCGCAATGATATGTGATCTATGTGACTGACAAAACCCTGTGTTAAATATCTGCCGTGTAGCTAAATATTTTTGGGGCAGATAAATATTTTTTGTGCAGCAAAATGGTGTAAAAAAATTGTATAAGACACTCCAAAAAATTCTACAGTACCACAAAAAATGGCAGATTTTTATGCCCAAGCCTGGGACAGGCAAACCCGTCTAAAACAGCTGTATTTTCACATTGTACTATGACAAGGACCTGCCTGTATTCTGCAGTGTCAACAAGCAATTAAAGAAAAAAGATTAAGATGCCAAAAAATGTACTGCCCACTGAGACCTAGGGATGTGTAGATACAGTTTATATAGCTTAAAGGCAGCAGCAGCAGACAGTAATGGAATGGACCCTCATGATGTATGCCACATAAAATGCCTGTCTGCTACAGAGATCTATATACCCACATACAGTGCGTGCATTCCTTACACTGATATGTATATACGCACATACACTCCCTGCCTGCCTAGCACTGCAATCTATATACGCTGTAATTAGTCCTTAGATGAACTGTTGATTAAGCTGGATTTGTGTCTTCTTTGATGTTAGACCTACACTACTTTCTAAACCCCCAAATCTGACCCTATCTCGGCAGCTGCTATACCTACACTCGCTAATTCCGGAGCAGACAGATTCGAGCATGGCGCCGCCAGGTCTCTTATACACCTGATGACAATGTGTGGTCAGCCAATCACTGTAATACTATAACAAAGATGGCTGCGGCATTACAGTGCGTGGCAGACAATCCCTGCATGTTGAAGAGCGCTAAAAATGCAGGGCCTGCACCAGAATTCCCACTGATCAATCCAGGAAATGCTCGGTGCTCGCCAAGTACCACGAGTACAGTGATGTTCGTGCGAGTAATGAGTATTACCGAGCACGTTTGCTCATCACTACATAAGACACAAACCCAACTTTCTGACACTGGGCACTACATAGTGATCCAAAATCCTTTGGCACTCTTTAGATTACATGATGCCTTGCACACAGTCAAGGCACCAAGTGCCAGAGGGAGCAATACAACCCCAAAACAACTTTGAACCTCCACCATACTTGACTGCAGTTTCTGTGTTCTTTTCTTTGTAGGCCTCATTCCGTTTTCAGTAAACAATAGAATGATGTGCTTTACCAAAAAGCGCTCTCTTGGTCTCATATGTCCTCAAGACACTTTCCCAGAAGGATTTTGGCTTACTCACTTACATTTTGGCAAACTGCAGTCTAGCTTTTTTATGTCTCTGTGTCAGCAGAGGGGTCTTTCTGGGTCTCCTGACATTGTACTTCATTTCAGTAAAATGTCAACGGATAGTTTGCACTTATACTGATGCACCCTGAGCCTGCAGGACAGCTTAAATGTCTTTGGAACATGATTAAGGCTACTTATCTACCATCTGGAGTATCCTGCATTGCAACCTTTCATCATTTTTTCTCTGCCGTCCACATCCAGGGAGATTAGCTACAGTGCCATAGGTTGTAAACTTTTTGGTTATGTTACGCACTGTAGACAAAAGAACATCAAAATCTCTGGAGATTGACTTAAAACCTTGAGGTTGTAGATATTGTTCAACAATTTTGGTTTTCAAGTCTTCAGACAATTTTCTTCCTCTCTTTCTGTTCTCCATGGTTAGTGTGGCACACACAGGCACACAATGCAAACATTAAGTCAATTTCTCCCCTTTTTATCTTTTTTTCAGGTGTGATTTTCATGTTGCCCACACATGTTACTTGCCATAGCTGAGTTTATTCACAATTTTGGAAAGTTGCCAACAATTTTATCCTGACCATTTTGGGGGTTTTGTCCAATTTGCCTTATTTTCTGTTTTTTTGTGTTGTTCCATAACACAAAGGAAATAAACATGAGAATAGCAATACATTTGTAATTACAATAAGTGTCTGGAAGAAATACTTCATTTTCTGAAACAATGTCAAGGGTGCCAACACTTTCAACCATGACTGTATATATAAAAAAAAAAATTAAGCTAAATAATTTTATTATTTTGTAACTGAAAAAATAAACTGGTTTAATTCATTCACAGTCTGGAAATCTCTGTTTATCTGTCATTATCTTTTCTATAAATGCTGGGAGGCAAATTTAAGCAGACAAGCGTTTGGAATTCTCAAGACTCAAACACCCTTGTCCCAGACCTAGGTGGTGTTTTGCACATCCAGACCTGCTTATCATGACAGATTTATTATTTAATTTTTACTTAATAGAATTCTGTGTAGTCACAGATAATATATTTTGCTGCTTTGATTTTCAAACTTCTGTATTTTTTTTTAATTTTTCATTCGCAGACACAAAATCATAAATGTGTACAAATTTGTTAAGCTTCTTCTCCTCAAACTTATCTTATGCTCTGTTTAGGTATGCCCTGATAGACTCCATAATACATCTGTTAGGGGTCGAGTTCCCGCTTCTGCACAAGGGGAATCTCGAGCTATCCCGGCTGCGGTCTCCCATCCATCTCCAGCAGCAGTGGACTCTGCTCAGCTTAGACGTCGGTCCCAGCGTCTCGCCCAGTCTAACAGTGTGCAGAGGATTACTGCTGCCTCTCCAGGCTCTGCTATTATGGCCAGTACTGGTTAGCGGCGAGCAGACATCTTTAGGACAAAGTCCTTGTTTTCCCCTTCTGAGCATGCCCAGGGTGAGATCTCTCATTGGAGATCAGGGGTCACATGCTCAGATACTGCAGCGGCTCCTATTGGTCCGCCAGGAAGGTACTGTGACAACTGGTGTTCTGGAACAGTTTCATTGGTCCTTGTTTCTGGCAGGTCCTGTACCTGTTACTAAAAAAGGGTGGCATGGCTGGGCCGCCATGCGCTAGTATCAATTGCATTATGTGCTTTGCGCCAGTGTGATCATGCATGCATGTGGTTTGGGCTCGGCTGAAATAAGCCCCTAGAATACCGGCACCTCCGGTGAGGAGATTTGAGTGCAAGTGGTTAGGGCTTGGCTGAAATAATCCCCTAGAATGCCGGCTTCTCCGGTGAGGAGATTGCTTGAATGCGTTGCTGTCTGCATGATCACGGACTGCTATCCGCACAGCAGTTATCTGTGTATCCCTGCGGTGTTAACAGGACAAAGTCTTTTTCTCAGCGGCTCTGTGATGCAACAGGGTTCGCTTTATAACGCAGGTTCAGCGACCTAGCATTTTACTTTGCGGCTCACTGAAGCTAAGTGAGTTCGCAACTATCGCCATATAGCGCTGTTGCATTCCCGTTAGCGGCTCTGGGGATTAACAGAGTTCGCACTTACTGCCACAGCACGCTACGGTGTTTATTTTAGCGACTCTGCGGGATAACAGAGTTCGCTACTTTCGCCATCTTACGAGCAGCGGGCTTCGCCTGCACGGTGGACCCCGGGCTGCGAACGCACCTCTCTACTATATCTATTAGGTGCGTTCCGCAGACCCTAACATCAATGAGATTAGAAAAGTTTCTCTGACATTAGTTGAAAATGACTGTTGTGATCAGAATCCAAAATACCAGTAAGAACCGAGCTTTAGTTATACATCATTAAAGTTATCACCTGGCGAAGACATTTTAACCCCTTCATGACCCAGCCTATTTTGACCTTAAAGACCTGGCCATTTTTTGCAATTCTGACCAGTGTCCCTTTATGAGGTAATAACGCAGGAACGCTTCAACGGATCCTAGCGATTCTGAGATTGTTTTTTCATGACATATTGGGCTTCATGTTAGTGGTAAATTTAGGTTGATAATTTTTGCGTTTATTTGTGAAAAAAATGGAAATTTGGCGAAAATTTTGAAAATTTTGCAATTTTCAAATTTTTAATTTTTATTCTGTTAAACCAGAGAGTTATGTGACACAAAATAGTTAATAAATAACATTTTCCACATGTCTACTTTACATCAACACAATTTTGGAAACAAAATGTTTTTTTGTTAGGAAGTTATAAGGGTTAAACCTTGACCAGCGATTTCTCATTTTTACAACAAAATTTACAAAACCATTTTTTTTAGGGACCACCTAACATTTGAAGTCACTTTGATGGGTTTATATGGCAGAAAATACCCAAAAGTGACACCATTCTAAAAAGTGCACCTCTCAAGCTACTCAAAACTACATTCAAGAAGATTATTAACTCTTCAGGTGCTTCACAGGAACTAAAGCAACGTGGAAGAAAAAAATGGACATTTAAATTTTTGCAACAAAAATTTTCTTTTAGCATCAAGTTTTTCATTTTTACATGGGCAACAGGATAAAACGGATCCTAAAATTTGTTGAAAAATTTCTCCTGAGTAAACCGATACCTCATATGTCTTCATAAACCACTGTTTGGGCGCACGGCAGGGCTCAGAAGGGAAGGAGCGCCATTTGACTTTTTGAATGGAAAATATGTTGGAATATTCAGCGGTTGCCATGTCACTTTTGGAGAGTCCTTGTGTGCCTAAACATTGGAGCTCCCCCACAAGTGACCCCATTTTGGAAACTAGACCCCCCAAGGAACTTATCTAGATGCATAGTGAGCACTTTGAACACCCAAGTGCTTCACAAATTGATCCATAAAAAAAAGAAAGTACTTTTTTTCACAAAAATTTTCTTTTAACCTCAGTTTTTTAATTTTCAAACGGACAACAGGATAAAATGGATCATAAAATTTGATGGCCAATTTCTCCTGAGTACAAAGATACCTCATATGTGGTCATAAACAACTGTTTGGGTACACGGCAGGGCCCAGAAGGGAAGGAGCGCCATTTGACTTTTTGAATGGAAAATTAGCTCCAATCGTTAGCGGACACCATGACGCGTTTGGAGAGCCCCTGTGTGCCTATACAGTAAAACCCCCACAAGTGACACCATTTTAGAAACTAGACCCCTTAAGGAACTTATCTAGATGTGTTGTGAGCACTCTAAACCCCAAGTGCTTCACAGAAGTTTAAAACACCTGGGTATGAAAATAAAAAATTCATATTTTTCCACAAACATGATCTTTTAGTCCCCAATTTTTTTATTTTCCCAAGTGTAACAGGAGAAATTAGACCCCAAAAGATGTTGTCCAATTTGTCCTGAGTACGATGATATCCCATATGTGGGAGAAAACTACTGTATGGGCACACGTCGGGGCTCAGAACGGAAGTAGTGATGTTTTAAAATGCTGACTTGATGGAATGGTCTGCGGGCGTTATGTTACGTTTGCAGAGCCCCTGATGTGCCTAAACTGTGGAAACCCTCCCAAGTGACCCCCATTTTGGAAACTAGACAACCCAAGAAACTTATCTAGAAGTGTACTGAGCATTTTGAACCCCCAAGTGCTTCACAGAAGTTTATAACTCAGTGTTATGGTCTGTGGAACGCACCTAATAGATAATGTAGAAAGGTGCGTTCGCAGCCCGGGGTCCACCGTGCAGGCAGAGCCTGCTGCTAGTAAGATGGCGTGAGTAGCGAACTCTGTTATCCCTCAGAGTCGCTAAAATAAACACCATAGTGCGCTTTGGCATTTAGTGCAAACTCTGTTAATCCCTAGGGCCGCTAGCGGGAATGCCACAGCGCTATATGGCGATAAGTGCAAACTCACTTAGCTTCAGTGAGCCGCAGAGTAAAACACTAGGGCACTGACTAGCGTTTTAAGGCGAACCCTGTTGCATCACAGAGTCGCTGAATAACCTTACTGGGTTCAGGTACACGGTTAACTGCTGTGCGGATAGCAGTCCGTGATCATGCAGTCAGAACACAAGCAATAATCTCCTCACTGGAGTAGCCGGTATTCTAATGGCGTTTTCAGCCGAGCCCTGAACACGTGCATACAATCTCCTCGCCAGAGGTGCCAGTATTCTAGGGGCTTATTTCAGCCAGACCTAACCACATGCATACATGACCACACTGGCGCAAGCTAGTGTTGAGCGATACGATACCGCAAGTATCGGGTATCGGCCGATATTAGCTGTATCGGCCTTTCGATACTTAGTTCGGATATTTTCCATATATCGTATACCGGAATCGTAAGTTCCCATAATTCTTTGAGAGGCAATGTGATTTTAGTCAGCCAATGAGGAATCCTAAGAAGTGTGGGCACATCCTGTACTGCTGCGGTCATGTTAACTAATGGCATGGCTGTGATTGGATGCTGAAATGATGTCAGAATGCACTATAAAAGGCGCCGCCGCCATTTTAGCGTCACTGTGCTGTGAATTCAGTAAGGGACAGAACGCTGCTGTGCTGACTCTGAGGGACAGTTAGAGATTGCGATTTAGTGTACTGTGCTTTAGGCAGGCTAGCACCAACCGCTATGTAAAGCTTCCTTTTGCCTGCTGTAAGGTTCTATGTATATATTCCTGAAACTCAGTTTGTTCGTCAGCCATTTTACTTTCTGTCTTGCTGCAGCTATCTTGCCCTCAGTCAAAATGGAGTTTCCAGCTTGCATGTTCCCGCCCTGATTCTCTCCTTTGCTTCTTAAGCAGCCACAACTGAGCAATCAGTGCTTCAGAATCTAGCCTGCAGTGAACCTGTGACTTGACTCCTGTAAGCCTTGGACCTTGTACTCCAGCTATTCCTACTGAGGAACTCTGAAGCACTTGTGGACTCTGAACCCTGCTCTTTGAAAGACCCACGTTTGCATGGACTTACGGTAACAGAGAAGAAGATCCTGAATCTGTATTGGAGAGTGATTGCTGAGCTTAGATTACTCTGGCCTGCTGTGTCTCCTGTTTCTGTGTCTGCAAACTGTGTGACTATTTCTGCCAACTTGTATGAAGTAATACAGGACTTTTCTATATCAAACCTGTGACTCCTGTGTTTTCATCGCACCCAAGCACAAGACGCTATATGAACTGTACTACATACATTACAAGATTCTGAAGCCAAAACGTTAGTGTCTGCTGGGTCTGGAAGGCTGTGTCTGCTGTACTGTGGATATCAGACGTCCGGTTGTACTTTCTGTGATGACAGTGGTTGTGACTTCTCACAACCATTCCAGGTGAGCAATTCCCTTAAGTTTTTTCTTTTTGCAGTGTTACCACAGGTAAACACTATTGTTTTTTTTTTTTTCCTTTCTTTCTCTTTTTTGTCTGCTGTAACTCTGGATATCAGATGTCTGGTTGAAACTTTCTGTGATGATAGTGGTTGTGACTTCTCACAACCATTCCAGGTGAGCAGTTCCCTTAATTTTTTTTTCTCTCTGCAGTGTTGCCACAGGTGAACACTATTGTTTTTTTTCTCTCCTCTTCTTCCAGTAATCCTGTCTTAAAAGATCTGGAAAATGGAGGCCCGCATAAAGGAACTTTGCGGAGTGACTGATAATATCCTTGCAGATTTGCAGAATATAAAGACCCGTTTTACAAATCTACAGGACCTCAATAATCACAATTTGCAAGTGGTTGGACAGACTACCCAGGATTTGCGAGCCAGGATTGAGGTTCTAGAGGGGCGAGTCCAGGCTCCTGCCGTAGCCCCGAGTGCTGGGATTCCCAAGTTGCCCCCTTTTCGTTTTGGCGGTGAACGTGAGAAATTCAGGGGATTTATTAATCAATGCAATCTTTTTTTTTCTGCACATGCTTCACAATTTCCCACTGAACGATCTAAGGTGCTTACTATAATTATGTTGCTTACCAACAAGGCTTTAATGTGGGCAAACCCTCTGATTGAGACTGAGGATGATTGTTTGAATCACCTTGATGATTTTATTTCAGCCATGGGGCAGGTGTTTGATGACCCCAATCGAGGTGCAACAGCTGAAGCAGCCATGTTAGCTTTGCGCCAAGGTAAGCACTCGGTAGCTGAATATGCCTTGGATTTCAGGAGATGGGCCCTTGATACCACCTGGGACAGTTCCGCCAAAAAATCTATTTTTCGAAAGGGGTTATCTCCACTGATTAAGGATGAACTTGCTCGTGCCGACCCTCCCACTGCGTTAGGTGACTTTATTAACTACTGCATCCGTATTGATACTCGTCTGACTGAACGCAGGCAAGAGAGATGGTTCAAAAGCAATCGTACTAACCTTTTCCTACCTTCCTCTCCAGCTAAGGAACCTTTGAGTAGGATTACACGGGAACCTGAACCTGAACCCATGCAGGTAGACTCTTTACAACGACGGGTTAGTGATGCACGCAAGGAACATCGTTTTAAGGAGAATCTATGTTTCTATTGTGGTAAGTCAGGGCACTTCATTATAAACTGCCCCAGCCGTTCTCGTAAGACTACTGCAGCACTCATTCATTGTGAGTGTTGCGAGAGGGGATCTGTCAGGTCCGAGCCTCAGGCTCCAGAGAGATCTGCAGCAACAGATCTTGATTTCTCGGACTTAAACTCCGTTACCTCTGAGGACGTTGACTGTGTAAACGCTGCCATTTTTCAACTTTCCTCAGCGGTGTCCCAGCTGAGTTGTAAGAAAAACAATTCTAATTGCTTTCTTTCCATCAAACTCTGGGTTGACTCAGCTTGGGTGTCTAGCTCTGCTATGATCGACTCAGGGGCAAGTGGAAATTTTATGGATGTCTCCTTTGCTCTGAAACAGGGAATACGTTCAGTGAAGAAGGCTACTCCAGTACAGATGGAAACTGTGGATGGCTCCCTGCTGACCTCTGGACCAGTGGATCAGGAAACAGAGCCTTTGAGGGTTCTTATGGGTAAAGATCATCAAGAGAAACTGTCCTTTATGCTTATCTCTTCTCCCCACTTTCCCATTATTCTAGGGCTACCATGGCTGCAGGCTCAGAATCCTACCATTAACTGGGAGACCAAGGAATTACACTTTCCAGAGAAACAGATGAGTCCAAAAGTTTCAGCTTGCTCTGTTCCTAAAGGAATCATGTCAGTCCCTGAACTACCAGCTGTATACCAGGACTATGTGGATTTATGTGACAAGAAGAACGCTGACCAGCTTCCTCCTCACCGTCCATATGATTGTCCAATTGAATTATTGCCTGGAGCAGAGATACCTTTTGGTAAGATCTACCCCTGGCGGGGCCCGAGCTAAAGGCTTTAAAGGATTACATAGATGAAAATCTAGCCAAGGGCTTCATACGCCCCTCTTCATCTCCTGCAGGTGCACCCATCTTCTTTGTAAAGAAGAAAGATGGATCTCTGAGACCATGCGTAGACTATAGGGAACTCAATAAGGTTACTATTAGAAACCGTTATCCATTGCCTTTAATCCCTGAGTTATTGGAGAGAGTGCGACATGCCAACATTTTTTCTAAACTAGATCTTCGTGGGGCCTATAACTTAGTCCGTATTAGACCTGGGGATGAATGGAAGACTGCATTCAGGTCACGCTATGGACACTTTGAATATCTAGTTATGCCTTTTGGTCTGAGTACCGCCCCAGCCACTTTCCAACACTTGGTGAATGACATCTTCAGGGATCTCCTAGATACATTCGTGGTAATTTATTTGGATGATATTCTAATTTTTTCTATCTCCACAGAGGAACATCATGGACATGTGAGAATGGTCTTGGAACGTCTAAGACAAAATCATCTTTACATCAAACTTGAAAAGTGTGAATTGCATAGGACCGAAATTCAATTTCTGGGGTATGTACTGTCTACACAAGGAATTAGTATGGATGGAAGCAAAACCCAAGCCATCAAGGATTGGCCAAGTCCTAGAAATGTGAAGGAGGTACAGCGCTTCATCGGGTTTGCCAACTTCTATAGACGTTTCATTAGAAATTTCTCTGAGGTAGTGTCACCTATCACTCAACTTACCCGAAAGAGTCTAGGTTTTCCTGGACTCCCCAAGCCCAGGAAGCATTTTCCCGTCTAAAAGATAAATTTACCACTGCACCTATCCTAGTACATCCCAACCCCGAGCTTGCCTTCATAATAGAGGTGGATGCTTCAGACTGTGCCGTTGGAGCTATACTCTCTCAGAGAACAGGTGAGAAGAATGTCTTGCATCCCTGTGCCTTCTTTTCCCAGCAGTTGTCTTCGGCTGAGAGGAACTACGATGTGGGCAATAGAGAGTTGTTGGCCATTATTGCCGCCTTCAAAGAATGGAGACACCTTCTTCAGGGAGCTGCACAGCAAATAGTCGTCCTGACAGACCATCGTAACCTTGAGTTTATCAGGTCGGCTAAGTGCCTGACTCCTCGCCAGGCTCGCTGGAATCTTTTCTTAAACCAATTTAATTTTATCATCTCTTATAGACCAGGATCGCGCAATGGAAAGGCTGATGCACTCTCTAGGATTTACTCAGCAGAAACACGTCCAATTACTCCTCCTAAGACTATTCTTCCTGACTCTAGATTCCTAGGAGTAATTCATAATCAAGACCTACTTAAGGACATCAAGGAAGCATACCATGCGGATTCCTTTTTGGCACAACCCCCAAGGGACGTAAGTCTTGTCTTTAAGAATGGTGTGTGGATTCAGGGACAACGTCTGTATATTAATGAAACAGTCAGATTAAGAGTATTGCAACTCATTCACGATTCCAAGATAGCTGGGCATAGAGGAATTCTAAAGACACAGGAATTTCTTTCTCGTTTCTTTTGGTGGCCCACTTGCAGGAAGGATGTTTTGAATTATGTCACTTCATGTGAGGTCTGTGCAAGATGGAAAACACCTCGCTCCTCACCAACTGGTCTGTTACAGCCTCTTCCCACCCCGTCCCGCCCGTGGGGATCCATTTCTATGGACTTCATTGTGGAGTTACCAACCTCTCAGGGGAAGAACACCATTCTAGTGGTGGTTGACCGTCTAACAAAGGCAGCTCATTTTATCCCTTGTGTCGGCTTACCCACTGCAAAACAGACATCAGATTTGATGATTAAAGATGTGTTTCGCTTACATGGAGTACCGGATGAGGTTATTTCGGATCGAGGGGTGCAATTCACTTCTAGGTTTTGGCAAAATTTCTGTGCAGCATTGGACATTAAAGTAAACCTTTCTTCTGCTTTTCATCCCCAGACTAATGGACAGACCGAACGAACCAATCAAACCCTGGAGCAGTATCTCCGCTGCTTTATCTGCCACCTACAGGATGATTGGGTGGATCTACTTCCATTAGCTGAGTTCTCGTATAACAACTCTCAGAGTGCCTCCACTAAACAGTCTCCTTTTTACTCTAATCTAGGTTATCATCCTAACATTCTACCACGATTTCCCATAGAAACGCCTTTACCAGCAGTGGCTGAAAGAAAATCACGTCTTTACAGAAGAAAGCAGCAGATAAATTTCGTAAACCTGCACCAGCTTTCAAGGTAGGAGACTTGGTCTGGCTGTCAACCAGAAATCTTAAGTTAAGGATTCCATCGTCTAAGTTGGGACATAAGTACATTGGACCCTATAAAATCAGTAAAATTATAAGTGCCGTTGCTTGTCGTCTTCAACTGCCCAGAACTATGAGAATCCACCCTGTCTTTCATGTATCCCTACTAAAGGCTGCGACACCCAATACGTTTCCTGGACGTTCCTCTCCTTGCCCTGACCCAGTGCTAGTCGATGGTCAGGAAGAATTTGTGGTGGAAAGGATTTTAGATTCCAGGTTGTATAGAAATCAGTTACAATATCTGATTAAATGGCAGGGCTACCCAGTGGAGGACAACTCATGGGAACCGGTCAATAACGTTAATGCTCCTCGCTTGCTCCGTCAGTTTCATCAGAGGTACCCACACAAGCCTGGTCTGAGGTCATCCGGAGGTTGTCCTTAAGGGGGGAGTAATGTAAGGTTCTATGTATATATTCCTGAAACTCAGTTTGTTCGTCAGCCATTTTACTTTCTGTCTTGCTGCAGCTATCTTGCCCTCAGTCAAAATGGAGTTTCCAGCTTGCATGTTCCCGCCCTGATTCTCTCCTTTGCTTCTTAAGCAGCCACAGCTGAGCAATCAGTGCTTCAGAATCTAGCCTGCAGTGAACCTGTGACTTGACTCCTGTAAGCCTTGGACCTTGTACTCCAGCTATTCCTACTGAGGAACTCTGAAGCACTTGTGGACTCTGAATCCTGCTCTTTGAAAGACCCACATTTGCATGGACTTACGGTAACAGAGAAGAAGATCCTGAATCTGTATTGGAGAGTGATTGCTGAGCTTAGATTACTCTGGCCTGCTGTGTCTCCTGTTTCTGTGTCTGCAAACTGTGTGACTATTTCTGCCAACTTGTATGAAGTAATACAGGACTTTTCTATATCAAACCTGTGACTCCTGTGTTTTCATCGCACCCAAGCAAAAGACGCTATATGAACTGTACTACATACATTACACCTGCAGTGTTGTTTTAACAGCTCTGCAAGGTGTGTGTGAGTGCAGGTGACGCTGCAGTTTGCTCTGCATGCAACACTGTCTGTAGGCATCTGCACGTGTCACTCACAGACTCTTTTTTTTTTTCTTCAGTGTAATTCTTGCTGCTCCATGCAATTTAAATTTTAGTGTGACGCGCTTCCATCCGTATCCAATACATTGGTTGCAAACACTATAGAAGTAGACAAAGGAGTAGCCTTTCACAGATTGTGAACAGTTGTGTTTCAGTGTTCACTTCAGTCTGTGTTTTTAATTTTTGAGTGCACATCACGCTCCAGTTACTTGTTCAAGCACTGCTGCTTGTACTCTGCTGAGCGTGTCTCAGTGCCTCATCCTTGTCATTTCTCTCCAATTGGTTCTGCTCCATTCCATTTAAAATAAATATAATCTATTAGTGTGACGCGCTTCCATCCGTATCCAATACATTGGTTGCAAACACTATAGAAGTAGACAAAGGAGTAGCCTTTCACAGATTGTGAACAGTTGTGTTTCAGTGTTCACTTCAGTCTGTGTTTTTTATTTTTTGAGTGCACATCACGCTCCAGTTACTTGTTCAAGCACTGATGCTTGTACTCTGCTGAGCGTGTCTCAGTGCCTCATCCTTGTCATTTCTCTCCAATTGGTTCTGCTCCATTCCATTTAAAATAAATATAATCTATTAGTGTGACGCGCTTCCATCCGTATCCAATACATTGGTTGCAAACACTATAGAAGTAGACAAAGGAGTAGCCTTTCACAGATTGTGAACAGTTGTGTTTCAGTGTTCACTTCAGTCTGTGTTTTTTATTTTTTGAGTGCACATCACGCTCCAGTTACTTGTTCAAGCACTGCTGCTTGTACTCTGCTGAGCGTGTCTCAGTGCCTCATCCTTGTCATTTCTCTCCAATTGGTTCTGCTCCATTCCATTTAAAATAAATATAATCTATTAGTGTGACGCGCTTCCATCCATATCCAATACATTGGTTGCAAACACTATAGAAGTAGACAAAGGAGTAGCCTTTCACAGATTGTGAACAGTTGTGTTTCAGTGTTCACTTCAGTCTCTGCGTAATAACCACACTTAGGCCTTATAACTTTTCTGACTTTCTTTATCAATCTACCAAGATGAAGAAGTCAGTGAGTAAGGCACGTGGTCGTGGCCGTGGAGTTTCAGCAGGGAGAGGACGTGGGGATTCTGTGGCTGCTGCCGCCCTCAGTGACACAGCATCCACCAGTTTTACCCATGAGCGTTCCTTTATGCGCACTTTGGTAGGAGCTCGGCCCCCCTGCTGCGGGAAGAACAAATTGAAGCCGTTGTTGGTTGGATGGCAGCCAATGCATCGACTTCAATTCCTTCCACCTCCTCTCAGGAACACAACACTGTTGAGCAACCATCTGTCTGTTCACCGCCTGTCAAATTGCCCAGGCAGTCAGAGAGTTCTGTACAGGAGCCAGCTGAGTCTCTGCTTCTGTTCTCAGAATCTGTTGGCTCGCAAACACGGGCACAGGCAAGCAGCATTCTGCAATTTGAAGAAGAGGGAGTATGCAGTGATGCGCAACAGCTATGTCTCTCTCAATCTGAAGAGGCGGGTGAGCCAGTGCCGATGGACAGCACACCGCAGAACGCATCTCATGATGATGATGAGACTCAGGTGCCAGGTTTTGTGGAGCATGGTGCTGCCCAGACCATCCAACAGCAGCAGGTGTTGGAAGAGGGTAGTGGAGATGATGAAGTCCGAGACCCAACATGGCGTGAGCAACAGGAAGGTGGTGGGAGCAGCTCTGAGGAAGAGATTGGCCCAACGGTACAAAGAGGAGGGAGAGGTAGGCTGCAGACTCGCTTGCCTGTAGCCTCCAGTTTGGCACCTGTTGGGAGCAGTTCTCTTAGAAATGTCAAAATTGGCGCTCCCATGACTTGCACTGCGTGGTCCTTTTTTGACAGACTTGTAGATGATATTTGCTATGTTAAATGCAAGCTGTGTAAGCAAAAAGTTAAAAGAGGTAAAAATATCAGTAACCTGAATACCACAAATATGTGGAAACATGTACGGACAAAGCACGTAGCTGAGTTACAAAGACACACTGGAGATGTAGGCCAACCTACAGCAGCACCTACATCTTCAGGTCCAGCTCACACACACCTGGTTCGGCTTCCTCACAGGATCTCCATGGAAGAACCTCGGTCACTGTTGTCCATATACAAACTGTTATTCCACCCACAGCTGCAAGTTCACAGTCATCGTCACACTCCCAGGCCACAAAACAGCCATCGATAGCACAGGCATGGGATAAAAGACGGCCATACTCGGCAAAACCATCCACGAGCACAGGCTCTGAATGCTGGCATTGCAAAACTCCTGTCACTTGAAATGCTGTCATTCAGGCTGGTGGAGACTGACAGTTTCAGGAACTTAATGGCATTGGCAGTCCCACAATATAATGTGCCAAGGCGATTTTATTTCAGCAGGCAAGCCGTCCCTGCTCTGCAAAAACATGTCGAGGGAAACATTAAACATGCGCTACTAAATGCCGTCAGTAGCAGGGTCCACCTGACCACCGATGCGTGGACCAGTACCCATGGCCAGGGACGATACCTTTCCCTCACTGCCCATTGGGTCAATGTTGTGGAGCAGGGTACAGATCTTGCCAGTGGCGCTGTACGTGTTCTGCCAACTCCAAGGATTGCAGGAATCCAGTCTGTACACATTGATTCCTCCTCCTACTCCAGTTCCTCAGAATCATCGCTGCACGAGCCGTCACGGTATACCTCCACATGGACCCGTGAACGCTTACCTGTTGCGACCGATATGAGCACAGCCGTGGCCAAACGTCAACAGGCCGTCCTGAAAATGATTTCAATGGGGAATCTAAGCCACACAGCGCAGGAGGTCTGGAATGCCATCAAGCAGGAGAGCGACGTGTGGTTTTTGCCTGCGAATCTCCAGCCAGGCTTGGTAGTGTATGACAATTGCCGAAATCTGGTGGCAGCTCTGGGCCTTGGCAACCTTACTCACATACCATGTCTGGCACATGTGCTCAACTTGGTCGTGCAGAGTTTTTGGAGGGACTATCCGGATCTTGCTGGACTGCTGCAGAAGGTCCACCTAGAGCATAGCCAGATCGCGCATTGCTGCTCTGCAACGCCGATTTCGCCTTCCTGAACATCGCATCATATGTGACGTACCCACCAGGTGGAATTCCACGTTACATATGTTGGAGCGGTTGTGTGAGCAGCAGACAGCAGTAATGGAGTATCAGCTGCATCAGGCGCAATCAAGTCGCTCTTTGCGCCGTCCACACTTCACCACTACTGAGTGGGCCTCTATGAAGGACATCTGCGACGTTTTGCTTGCGTTTGATGTCTCAACGCGGATGGCGAGTGCAGATGATGCACTAGTCAGCATGACTGTCCCCCTTATCTGCCTGCTTCAGAAATCACTGAAAGCACTAAAGGAAGAGGTTTTGGCAGAGGTGGAGGATGAGGAGTCACAAATTCAATTACCTTCAGGACAGTCAGCGCAACGTGGTTCCTCACAAAGGGCTGGGCAGGGCTCACTTTGTGAGGAGGATGAGGAGGAGGAGTCAATGGAGGAGGAAGAAATCCCTACAGAGGGAGGTACACAACGCTCTAGTCAGTATGTAGAGCGAGGGTGGGGTGATGCAGAGGAGGCAGAGATGATGCCTCTTCCACAGGACAGCTTTTGTTGGCCAGTTGGGAGTCTGCAGCACATGGTTGATTTCATGCTTCAGTGCCTGAGAAACGACCGCCGCATCGCCCACATTCTCACCACGTCAGATTATTGGGTGTACACCCTCCTAGACCCTCGCTACAGGGACAACTTACAAACCCTCATCACACCGGGGAACCGGGACCATAAAATGCGGGAGTACCAAGACACACTGGTGCAATCCATACTGTTGTACATTCCAGCGGAGAGAGATGCTGCTGCTACTGCTTTACAAAGCAGCTCTGTGCGTCGAGGCAGTGTAGACACCTCTACAACAAGAGGGAGCACAAGCAGCGCCTCTGCACAGGGCAAGAGCTGTATGTTACAAATGTGGCAAAGTTTTGTGACAGCGCCAGCAAGGTCTACACCATCCGAGACGGCTCCAGTCACCAGGAAGCAACGTTTCCGTAAGATGGTGACAGACTACTTGGCTTTCCCTCTAAGTGTACTCCCAGATGCCTCTTCCCCTTTCAAATTTTGGGTCTCTAAGTTGGATACATGGCCAGAGCTTAGCCAGTATGCATTGGAGGTGCTTGCTTGCCCTGCTGCCAGTGTATTATCTGAGCGCGTCTTTAGTGCTGCAGGTGGTGTACTAACAGACCGTTGCATGCGACTATCCTCAGAGAATGTAGACCGGCTTACTTTTCTGAAAATGAACAAGGCATGGATATCACCTGAATTTGCCTGTCCGTTTTCAGATTAAATAACTGTTTGGCAACGTTTTCCATGTCTCCTGTTATGTTCATCTTTCTACCACCTGAACTCTACTCCCTGGGCTACAACACCGCCATTTGTTGCTCGTAAGTAATTGGCAGGGGTACTGACTCCTGGCCAGCCTGGTTACAGCATGACAGCTGTTTCCTGGCAGTGTGAACGTCAATTATCCTCCAATAAGTTGTGCTGTCGTGTTGCATTCGGGTTAGCCGACTCTATGGTGCCTGCAGTTTAGGTGATTCCTATGTGTGCTGTGGGATATGTAAATAAAGGCTGTTTCCATTGTGACAATAGGACAAGCACCCACTGTAGGACTGTGTGATTCGGTAACTGCGGACGGCTTGCGTCCTGTCAACTTACATTTTCATGGGTGCGTTCTGCTACCCGTCCGGGGTCCAGTACCGTCAACTGGTTCTCCCCAGTACCTTTGGCCTAGGTGCCTCCATCTCCGTATACGAGTTCCAGCAACGTCTGCTGGTCCTTGGTAGTGCTTTGGAGCACAGGTACCTCCTGCTTAGTAACCGTGTCACAGTAACGTCAGCTGGTACTCGGTTGTGACATTGCCTCTTTTCCTTCTGCTACCCGTCCGGGGTCCAGTACCGTCAACTGGTTCTCCCCAGTGCCTTTGGCCTAGGTGCCTCCATCTCCGTATACGAGTTCCAGCAACGTCTGCTGGTCCTTGGTAGTGCTTTGGAGCACAGGTACCTCCTGCTTAGTAACCGTGTCACAGTAACGTCAGCTGGTACTCGGTTGTGACATTGCCTCTTTTCCTTCTGCTACCCGTCCGGGGTCCAGTACCGTCAACTGGTTCTCCCCAGTGCCTTTGGCCTAGGTGCCTCCATCTCCGTATACGAGTTCCAGCAACGTCTGCTGGTCCTTGGTAGTGCTTTGGAGCACAGGTACCTCCTGCTTAGTAACCGTGTCACAGTAAAGTCAGCTGGTACTCGGTTGTGACATTGCCTCTTTTCCTTCTGCTACCCGTCCGGGGTCCAGTACCGTCAACTGGTTCTCCCCAGTGCCTTTGGCCTAGGTGCCTCCATCTCCGTATACGAGTTCCAGCAACGTCTGCTGGTCCTTGGTAGTGCTTTGGAGCACAGGTACCTCCTGCTTAGTAACCGTGTCACAGTAACGTCAGCTGGTACTCGGTTGTGACATTGCCTCTTTTCCTTCTGCTACCCGTCCGGGGTCCAGTACCGTCAACTGGTTCTCCCCAGTGCCTTTGGCCTAGGTGCCTCCATCTCCGTATACGAGTTCCAGCAACGTCTGCTGGTCCTTGGTAGTGCTTTGGAGCACAGGTACCTCCTGCTTAGTAACCGTGTCACAGTAACGTCAGCTGGTACTCGGTTGTGACATTGCCTCTTTTCCTTCTGCTGCCCCTCCGGGTTCCAGCACAGTCAGCTGGTCCTCGTTACTTCCATTGTCTCTTGTTCCATCTGATACCCGTCCGGGTTCCAGTAACGTCAGCTGGTTCTCGGAAATTAGACGACCTTAAAGACCACCCAGAAAAAGATGACGACAACAAGGACGACGAGCATGAAGCCAACCAGCCTGAACACCATCACAAAGAAAAAATAAAAGATTACCCAGAAGAAGATCACCAACAGGACAAAGAAGGTTAAGACAAACTACAAGATACAGAACAACAGACAGAAGAACAATAAGCAGAAGATCAAAAAGCAGAAGAACATGAAGTATAAGACCAAAATGAAGAGCAAAATATATGCTCTAAATTCTAAGCAGAAGAAGACTAAGCAGTGTATGGGGGTGAGTCCGTTCCTCCTCGTGGTGCCCCTGGAAAATGCCTGCTGCTGCAGGCTAAACTGAACACAGACAAATACTGTTGTAATTTAAATCTTTTGTGACAGCAAGAACGGAAGGATGAAAAATTCATACTTTTACAGATTACAAGTACAGGAATCTCTGTCACAAATAAGAATATGATGAAGAAGATGAAGAGGAAGAAGATGAAGAATTTGAATATGAAGAAGATTAATAGTTTAATAATAACAATATGAGTAATGTAAACAAAAACATGAATAGCAAGAAGTTTAAGAAGAAGATTAAGAAGGTGAAGATGAAGAATAATTTGATGAGAAAGATGATGCTGCTGAAGATTATGAAGGAGAAAGTGTGGCACTGGCAAAAGTTAAAAAGGTGAAGAGCATGGAAGTTGTGAAACATACATATTTGCCAAAATTGAAAAAAGGTTAACAACATTGCCAATTTGTTCGTCAATCCAAACGTATTTCCAAAAAATATATATTAATGCTATTCCAATGCATTGGGTTAAACATGTATGCCTGTATTGTCTCCTCAACCTTCCCCAATACATTCTACATTACTCTTTGTTGTTTTCCTTCATGTACAATTAACCAACAAGGCAAGAATGGGTTTTTTTTAATGTCGATATTTGGTTCCCATAGACTTACATTGGACTTCCGGTATCGGTATCGGGTATCGCCGATATTTTAGTGATATCGGCGATACCATTCCGATCCGATATTTTTAGATATCGAGCAGTATCGCTCAACACTAGCGCAAGCACGTAACGGATTTGATACTAGCACATGGTGGCCCAGCCATGCCACCCTTTTATAGTAGCAACTGCAGGACCTACCAGAAAAGGACCAATGCGAAACCATTCCAGAACACATGTAGTTTCAGGACCTTCCTGGCAGACCAATGGGATTCGCTGCTGTAACCGAGCATGTGACCCCTGATCTCCAATAGAAGATCTTGCCCTGGGCATGCTCAGATGGAGAAAGCAGGGACTTAGTTCCTGAACTGCCTGCTCCAGCACTGGTTATAATAGAGGAACCAGGAAAGACCCAACAAGCCTCTGCACAGTGTTAAACTGGGCGAGACGCTGAGACCGACGTCTCTGCTGAGCAGGCTCCACTGCGGCTGGAGATGGATGGGGGACCGCAGCAGGACTGGCTCGAGATTCCCCTTGTGCAGCAGTGGGAACTCGATCCCTAACATTACCCCCCTCTTTGGGCCCCCCCTTCTTTGGGCCTCGCTACATTCAAAGGCGGCAATGAGCTGCGGAGCATGAATATGCTCGGCAGGCTCCCAGGACCTATCCTCAGGCCCATAAACCCTCCAATCCACCAAATAAAATTTTTTACCCCGTACCACCTTGCACCCAACAATGGATTTCACCTCATGATCGTCAGTAGATGAACCCGACGTCCTGGCAGATGAGTCAGAAAACCGCGAAATGGCCACGGGTTTCAGGAGGGACACGTGAAAGGTGTCGGTGATACCAAGGCGAGGCGGAAGGGCTAGGCGGTAAACCACCGGGTTCACATGCTCAAGGACCCAAAAAGTGAGGTGCCAACTTGGTGGACTCTACACGTAGCCTGATGTTTCGGGCAGAGAGCCACACTAGGTCACCCGGAGCAAATGTAGGAGCGGGGCGCCGATGGACATCGGCCGAAGACCTCATCCTCTCTTTGGAGGCCTGAATCGCATCCTGGGTGAGGTCCCAAATGTCCCATGCCTCCACAGTCCAGTCTGCCACCCTGGAATCGGCGGAAGATACGGGCATGGGCACTGGTACCCGCGGATGCTGACTCTAGTTCAGGAGGAATGGGGTCAGTCCGGTGGAGTCAGCCACAGCATTATTTAGAGCGAACTCAGCCCACGGTAGCAAGGATGCCCAGTCATCCTGCCTGGCAGAGACAAAATGTCACAAGTATGTGACCAAGGTCTGGTTGGCCCTCTCTACCAACCCATTTGTCTCGGGATGGTATACAGAGGAGAGATTCAACTCAATGCTGAGTAAACGACACAGCTCTCTCCAGAACCGAGACGCAAACTGAGGACCTCGATCCCTGACAATTTTTTCTGGCATTCCGTGTAGGCGGAAAATATGCCTAATGAATAATGCTGCCAAGGCCCGTGCAGACGGTAACCGTGGTAACGGCACCAAGTGTACCATTTTGGAGAAGTGGTCGGTTATCACCCAGATGATGGTGCAGCCCCGAGACTTGGGTAAGCCCACCACAAAATCCATCCCGACCATCTCCCAAGGTCTGTCTGCCACCGGTAAAGGGAAAAGTAGCCCAGCTGGCCGTTGTCTAGGGGACTTATTCTTGGCGCAGGAGACGCACGCCTGAACGTATTCCCTGACGTTACGGACCATATGTGGCCACCAGTATGTCCTCGCCAGCAACTCCGATGTCCTCTTTGTCCCAAAATGTCCACCCACCCTGGACGAATGTGCCCAAGAGAGTACCTCCGGTCGCAAATTGGTGGGCACAAAAGTCTTGCCTGGAAGCACAGACTCAAGCGAAACCGGGGCCACCGTTCTTAGGCTCTCTGTGGGGACAATCAGCCGAGGCTCCTCCTCCACCTCTTCAGAAGACACCACGGAGCGAGAGAGAGCCTCAGTGCGAATGTTGCTCTCACCAGAGAGGAAATGGAGGGTGAAATGGAACCGGGAGAAAAGCAAGGACCATCTGGCCTGGCGGAATTTAGCCACTGGGCAGTCTGTAAATAAACCAAGTTTTTGTGGTCAGTAAAAACTTGAAAGGGAAAACGAGCCCCCTCCAGGAGATGTCTCCACTCGGAAAAGGCCAACTTCATGGCTAGTAACTCCCTGTCCCCAATGGAATAATTCCTCTCCGCTGGTGTGAAGGTCTTGGAGAAGAAGAAGCAAGGATGCTTCCGACCTTGAGTATCCTTTAGGAAGAGGACTGCTCCAGCACCAACAGACGAGGCCTCCTCGTTCCAATACAAAAGGCCTATCAACATCGGGGCGATGTAAGATGGGAGCGCTAGCAAAATGAGATTTAACTGAAGTAAAGGCCTTGGAAACCTCCTCTGACCATAACTTGGGATTGGCTCCCTTCTTGGTGAGGGCTACCAAGGGAGCTACCAGAGTGGAGAAATGGGGAATGAATTGGCGATAGTAGTTAATGAACCCCATAAAACGCTGCACCGCTTTAAGAGCGTGTGTAAGGTTCTTTGTATCTTTTGACATGTTCCTTGAAACTCAGTTTTCCGTCGGCCATTTTGCTTTCTGTCTTGCTGCAGCTATCTTGCCCTCAGTTAATATGGAGGTTCCAGTTTTCATGTTCCCGCCCTGATTCTCTCCTCTTGCTTCTTAAGCAGCCTCAGCTGAACAATCAGTGCTCCTGAATCAAGCTTCAGTCAGCCTGTGACCTGACTCCTGGAAACCTAGGATTTTGGACTCCAGCTATTTCTTACTGAGGAACTTTGGAACACTTTTGGACTCTGGAAACCTGCTGTCTGGTGAATCCATGTTTGCAGAGGAATTACGGTACAGAGAAGAGATCCTGAACCTGCTTTGGAGAGTTATTGTAGAGCTTGAAGTTACTATGGCCTGCTGTGTCTCCTGCCTCTGTTCCTGCAAACTGTGACCTTTTCTGCATGCTTGTATGAAGTAATACAAGTCATTTCATATCAACCTGTGTCTCATGTGTTTTCCTCGCACCCAAGCACAAGATGCTATAGGAACTGTACACTATACATGACAAGATTCAGGAGCCAATGTTTAGTGTCTGCTGGGTCTGGGAAAGCCGTGTCTGCTGTGACTGTGGATATCAGATGTCCGTTTAATACCTTCTGTGATGACAGTGGTTGTGACTTCTCACAACCATTCCAGGTGAGCGTATTCCCTTAAATGTTACTCTGGAGTGTTACCACAGGTAAACACTATTGTTTTTTTTTTTTTTTTCCTTTTCTCTTCTCCTTCCAGCACTTCTGCCTTAAAAGATCTGGAAGATGGAGGCCCGCATAAAGGAGCTTTGCGGAGTGACTGATACAATCCTTGCAGATATACAGACTATAAAGACCCGTTTTGCAAGCCTACAGGACCTCACTAATCATAATTTGCAAGTGTTTGGACAAACTACCCAGGAATTACGAGCCAGGATTGAGGCTCTAGAAGAACGAGTCCAGGCTCCTGCCATAACCCCGAGTTCTGGGATCCCCAAGTTACCTCCTTTTCGTTTTGGCGGTGAACGTAAGAAATTCAGGGGATTTATTAATCAATGCAATCTATTTTTCTCTGCACATGCTTCACATTTTCCCACTGAACGATCCAAAGTGCTTACTATAATCATGTTGCTTACCAATAAGGCTTTGATGTGGGCAAACCCTCTGATTGAGACTGAGGATGATTGTTTGAATCATCTTGATGCTTTCATTTCAGCCATGGGGCAGGTGTTTGATGACCCCAATCGAGGTGCAACAGCTGAAGCAGCCATGTTAACTTTGCGCCAAGGTAAGCGTTCAGTAGCCGAATATGCCTTGGATTTCAGGAGATGGGCTCTTGATACCACTTGGGACACTTCCGCCAAAAAATCTATTTTTCAGAAAGGGTTGTCTCCACTGATTAAGGATGAACTTGCTCGTGCCGACCCTCCCACTGCGTTAGGTGACTTTATTAACTATTGTATCCGTATTGATGCTCATCTGACTGAACGCAGACAAGAGAGATGGTTCGAAAATAATCGCACTAACCTTTTCCTACCTCCCTCCTCAGCTAAGGAACCTTTGAGTAGGATCACAAGGGAACCAGAACCTGAACCCATGCAGGTGGACTCTTTACAAAGACAGGTTAGTGATGCACGCAAAGAACATCGTATAAAGGAAAATCTATGTTTTTACTGTGGTAAGTCAGGGCACTTCATTATAAACTGCCCCAGCCGTTCTCGTAAGACTACTGCAGCAGTCATTCACTGTGAGTGTTGCGAGAGGAGCTCTGTCATGTCCGAGCCTCAGATTCCAGAGAGATCTGCTGCAAGAGATCTTGATTTTTCGGACTTAAACTCTGTTAGTTCTGGGGACAATGACGGTATAAACGTTGCAATTTTTCAAGTTTCCTCAGCGGTGTCCCAGCTGAGTTGTAAAAGAAACAATTCTCATTGCTTCCTTTCCATCAAACTCTGGGTTGACTCAGTCTGGGTGTCTAGCTCTGCTATGATCGACTCAGGAGCAAGTGGAAATTTTATGGATATCTCCTTTGCTCTGAAACAGGGGATACGTTCAGTGAAGAAGGCTACTCCAGTACAGATGGAGACTGTGGATGGCTCCCTGCTGACCTCTGGACCAGTGGATCAGGAAACAGAGCCTTTGAGGGTCCTTATGGGTAAAGATCATCAGGAGAAAATGTCTTTTATGCTTATCTCTTCTCCCCACTTTCCCATTATTCTAGGGCTACCATGGCTACAGGCGCAGAATCCTACGATTAACTGGGAGACCAAGGAATTACACTTTCCGGAGAAACAGATGAGTCAAGGAGTTTCAGCTTGCTCTGTTCCTAAAGGAACCATGTCAGTCCCTGAACTACCAGCTGTATACCAGGACTATGTGGATTTGTGTGACAAGAAGAACGCTGATCAGCTTCCTCCTCACCATCCATATGATTGTCCAATCGAATTATTGCCTGGAGCCGAGATACCTTTTGGTAAGATCTACCCCCTAGCGGGGCCCGAGCTAAAAGCTTTGAAGGACTACATAGATGAAAATCTAGCCAAAGGCTTCATACGCCCCTCTTCATCTCCCGCAGGTGCACCCATCTTCTTTGTGAAGAAGAAAGATGGATCTCTGAGACCCTGCATAGACTATAGGGAACTCAATAGGGTTACTATTAGAAACCGTTATCCATTGCCTTTAATCCGTGAGTTGTTGGAGAGAGTGCGGCACGCCAAAATTTTCTCTAAACTGGATCTCCGTGGGGCCTATAACTTGGTCCGTATTAGACCTGGGATGAATGGAAGACTGCATTCAGGTCACGCTATGGACACTTTGAATATCTAGTTATGCCTTTTGGTCTGAGTACCGCCCCAGCCACTTTCCAACACTTGGTGAATGACATCTTCAGGGATCTCCTAGATACATTTGTGGTGATTTATCTGGATGATATTCTAATTTTTTCTAACTCCACAGAGGAACATCATGGACATGTGAGAATGGTCTTAGAATGCCTAAGACAAAACCATCTCTACATCAAACTTGAAAAGTGTGAATTCCATAGGACCGAAATTCAATTTCTGGGGTATGTACTATCTACGCAAGGGATTAGTATGGATGGAAGCAAGACCCAAGCCATCAAGGATTGGCCAATTCCTAGAAATGTGAAGGAGGTGCAGCGCTTCATCGGGTTTGCCAACTTCTATAGACGTTTCATTAGGAATTTCTCTGAGGTAGTGTCACCTATCACCCAACTTACCCGGAAACAGTCTAGGTTCTCCTGGACCCCGCAAGCGCAGGAAGCATTTTCCTGTTTAAAGGATAAATTTACCACTGCACCTATCTTAGTACATCCCAACCCCGAACTTGCCTTCATAATAGAGGTGGATGCTTCAGACTGTGCCGTTGGAGCTATACTCTCTCAGAGAACAGGTGAGAAAAATGTCTTGCATCCCTGTGCCTTCTTTTCCCAGCAGTTGTCTTCGGCTGAGAGGAACTACGATGTGGGCAATAGAGAATTGTTGGCCATTATTGCCGCCTTCAAGGAATGGAGACACCTTCTTCAGGGAGCTGCACAGCAAATAGTCATCCTGACAGACCATCGTAACCTTGAATTTATCAGGTCGGCTAAGTGCCTGACTCCTCGCCAGGCTCGCTGGAATCTTTTCCTAAACCAATTTAATTTTGTCATTTCTTATAGACCAGGATCGCGCAATGGAAAGGCTGATGCACTCTCTAGGATTCATTCAGCAGAGACACGTCCACTTACTCCTCCTAAGACTATTCTTCCTGACTCTAGATTCCTGGGAGTGATTCATAATCAAGACCTACTTAAGGACATCAAGGAAGCATACCATGCGGATTCTTTGTTGGCTCAACCCCCAAGGGACGTAAGTCTTGTTTTTAAGAATGGTGTGTGGATTCAGGGACAACGTCTGTATATACCTGAAACAGTCAGATTGAGAGTATTGCAACTCATCCACGATTCCAAGATAGCCGGGCATAGGGGAATTCTAAAGACACAAGAATTTCTTTCTCGTTTCTTTTGGTGGCCCACTTACAGGAAAGATGTTTTAAACTATGTCACTTCATGTGATGTCTGTGCAAGATGCAAAACACCTCGCTCCTCACCAACTGGTCTGTTACAACCTCTTCCCACCCCGTCCCGCCCGTGGGGATCCATTTCTATGGACTTCATTGTGGAGTTACCAACCTCTCAAGGGAAGAACACCATTCTAGTGGTGGTTGATCGTCTAACAAAGGCAGCTCATTTTATCCCTTGTGTCGGTTTACCCACTGCAAAACAGACATCAGACTTAATGATTAAGAATGTGTTTCGCTTACATGGAGTACCGGATGAGGTCATTTCGGATCGAGGGGTGCAATTCACTTCAAGGTTTTGGCAAAATTTCTGTGCCGCATTGGACATTAAAGTAAACCTTTCTTCTGCTTTTCATCCCCAGACTAATGGACAGACAGAACAAACCAATCAGACCCTGGAGCAGTATCTCCGCTGCTTTATTTGCCACCTACAAGATGATTGGGTGGATCTACTTCCACTGGCTGAGTTCTCTTATAACAACTCTCAGAGCGCCTCCACTAAGCAGTCTCCTTTTTACTCCAATCTAGGTTATCATCCTAACATTCTTCCTCGATTTCCCATAGATACGCCCTTGCCGGCAGTGGCTGAAAGAATCAATTCTTTACAAAAGAATATGGATCTTCTAAAGGAAAATCTAGAATTGGCTCAGGAAAGGTACAAGAAAGCAGCAGATAAATTTCGTAAACCTGCACCAGCTTTCAAGGTAGGAGATTTGGTCTGGCTGTCAACCAGAAATCTTAAAATAAAGATTCCATCGTCTAAATTGGGACATAAGTACATTGGACCTTATAAAATCAGTAAGATTATAAGTGCTGTTGCTTGTCGTCTTCAACTGCCCAGAACTATGAGAATCCACCCTGTCTTTCATGTATCCCTACTAAAGGCTGCAACACCCAATACGTTTCCTGGACGCTCTTCTCCTTGCCCTGACCCAGTGCTGGTCGATGGTCAGGAAGAATTTATGGTGGAAAAGATTCTAGATTCCAGGTTGTACAGAAATCAGTTGCAATATTTGATTAAATGGCAGGGCTACCCAGTGGAGGACAACTCATGGGAGCCAGTCAATAATGTAAATGCTCCTCACCTGCTCCGCCAGTTTCATCAGAGGTACCCTGACAAGCCTGGTCTGAGGTCATCCGGAGGTTGTCCCTAAGGGGGGAGTAATGTAAGGTTCTTTGTCTCTTTTGACATGTTCATTGAAACTCAGTTTTCCGTCGGCCATTTTGCTTTCTGTCTTGCTGCAGCTATCTTGCCCTCATTTAATATGGAGGTTCCAGCTTTCATGTTCCTGCCCTGATTCTCTCCTCTTGCTTCTTAAGCAGCCTCAGCTGAACAATCAGTGCTCCTGAATCAAGCTTCAGTCAGCCTGTGACCTGACTCCTGGAAACCTAGGATTTTGGACTCCAGCTATTTCTTACTGAGGAACTTTGGAACACTTTTGGACTCTGGAAACCTGCTGTCTGGTGAATCCATGTTTGCAGAGGAATTACGGTACAGAGAAGAGATCCTGAACCTGCTTTGGAGAGTTATTGTAGAGCTTGAAGTTACTATGGCCTGCTGTGTCTCCTGCCTCTGTTCCTGCAAACTGTGACCTTTTCTGCATGCTTGTATGAAGTAATACAAGTCATTTCATATCAACCTGTGTCTCATGTGTTTTCCTCGCACCCGAGCACAAGACACTATAGGAACTGTACACTATACATGACAGCGTGGGGTTCTTGCCAATCCATTACCGCCTGCAGTTTGGCAGGATCCATAGCCAATCCCTGGGCGGAGATGATATAGCCCAGGAAAGGTAAAGACTCCTGCTCAAACACGCACTTCTCCAATTTTGCATATAGAGAATTTGCCCGCAAGAGGTCGAAAAACTTGCAGACATCTCTCCGATGGGAATCTATATCTGGAGAAAAGATGAGAATGTCATCCAGATAGACTACCACAGAGGTGGCAAGCATATCCCGGAAGATGTAATTTACAAAGTCTTGGAAGACGGATGGAGCATTGCAGAGCCCGAAGGGCATCACCAAGTATTCGTAATGCCCATCCCTGGTATTGAATGCCGTCTTCCATTCCTCCCCCTCACGGATGCGAATTAGGTTATACGCACCCCACAGATCTAACTTGGTAAATATTCTTGCTCCCCGAAGCCTATCAAAGAGCTCAGAGATTAGCGGCAAAGGGTATTTATTTTTCACGGTGATAGCGTTAAGACCCCTATAGTCTATACACGGGCGTAGCGTAACTCTCCGTTCTTCTTCTGCACGAAGAAGAACCCCGCTCCCGCAGTTGATACCAACTTCCTAATGAATCCTCTTGCCAAGTTCTCCTGAATATATTGGGACATAGCCTCCGTTTCAGGGAGAGAGAGGGGATAAACCCTTCCCCTAGGAGGTTCAGCTCCAGGCAAGAGGTTGATAGGACAGTCATAGAGGCAATGAGGCGGAAGAGTCTCCGCAGCTTTCTTGGAGAATGAGTCTGCTTAAGACCAGTAAACCTTGGGAATCGAGTGAGGTCTAAGGGTATCTCAGTGGTGGTGACCAGAACGCTGTCCCTAATTCATCTGCCTTTACATGATTCACCCCAACCCATAATTCTTCCAGAAGACCACTCAATATGGGGAGAGTGGTGGCGGATCCAGGGTAATCCCAACAGAACCTCGTCCATTCCTTCAGAAAGGACAAAAAGAGATACATTATTCTGATGGGACGGCGACACAGACAGGGGAAGAGGGACATATCAAAAAACTGACCGGCACATCCAAACATAGATTCAGTGTGAACAGGTGCTAAACCTAGAGTCACCAACTCATATACATACAAGAGAAAAAGGTAGCACACTGTAGCGCTATAGCTTGCAAACACGAAATATGAAAAATATGAAAAATGAATTGCATCATTACCTTAGAAATATGAAAAATTGAGAACTCTTAGCGCATAAGATGGCCAAATTATGTGAGCCTGATAGCCACGTCAAGGCTCTTCTCGTATATCAGGTCCTAACTAATGCCTATCCTCGCTTAGAAAAGTCTGTCTGCATGGGAACGTATGAATCCTCTCTTCAGACTAAAATCTACATCTCTGTGGAGGGTGATGAACCTGTTGTAATTAAAAAGCCTGTGACCACCAGGTGGAGTGCTCAGGTAGAAGGTAAATGAATACATATCAAAAAACTGACCGGCACATCCAAACATAGATTCAGTGTGAACAGGTGCTAAACCTAGAGTCACCAACTCATATACATACAAGAGAAAAAGGTAGCACACTGTAGCGCTATAGCTTGCAAACACGAAATATGAAAAATATGAAAAATGAATTGCATCATTACCTTAGAAATATGAAAAATTGAGAAGTCTTAGCGCATAAGATGGCCAAATTATGTGAGCCTGATAGCCACGTCAAGGCTCTTCTCGTATATCAGGTCCTAACTAATGCCTATCCTCGCTTAGAAAAGTCTGTCTGCATGGGAACGTATGAATCCTCTCTTCAGACTAAAATCTACATCTCTGTGGAGGGGTGATGAACCTGTTGTAATTAAAAAGCCTGTGACCACCAGGTGGAGTGCTCAGGTAGAAGGTAAATGAATACATATCAAAAAACTGACCGGCACATCCAAGCATAGATTCAGTGTGAACAGGTGCTAAACCTAGAGTCACCAACTCATATACATACAAGAGAAAAAGGTAGCACACTGTAGCGCTATAGCTTGCAAACACGAAATATGAAAAATATGAAAAATGAATTGCATCATTACCTTAGAAATATGAAAAATTGAGAAGTCTTAGCGCATAAGATGGCCAAATTATGTGAGCCTGATAGCAATGTCAAGGCTCTTCTCGTATATCAGGTCCTAACTAGTGTTGAGCATTCCGATACCGCAAGTATCGGGTATCGGCCGATATTCGCGTTATCGGAATTCCGATACTTAATTCCGATACTTTTTCCATATCGTATACCGGAATCGGAAGTTCCCATAATTCTTTGAGAGGCAATGTGATTTTAGTCAGCCAATGAGGAATCCTACGAAGTGTGGGCACATCCTGTAATGATGCGGTCATCTTAACTAATGGCATGGCTGTGATTGGCTGCTGAAATGATGTCAGAATGCACTATAAAAGGCGCCGCAGCCATTTTAGCGTCACTGTGCTGTGAACTCAGTTAGGGACAGAACGCTGCTGTGCTGACTCTGAGGGACAGTTAGATATTGCGATTTTGTGTACTACTGTGCTTGAGGCAGGCTAGTTTACCAACCGCTGTGTAAAGCTTCATTTTGCCAGTGTTGTTTTAACAGCTCTGTGCAAGGTGTGTGTGTGACAGTGCAGGTGACGCTGCAGTTTGCTCTGCATCCACCGCTGTTTTTAGGCATCTGCACGTGTCACTTTTTTTTTTTATTTTTTTATTTTATTTAGTGGAATTGGTGCAGCTCCATTATATTAGAAAAAAATCAAATCTATTAGTGTGACGTGCTTCCATCCGTATACAATACATTGGTTGCAAACACTATAGAAGTACAGAAAGGAGCTTTTCACAGATTGTGGACAGTTGTGTTTCAGTGTTCACTTCAGTCTGTGTTTTTTACTTTTTTTAGTGCAGATCACGCTCCAGTTACATGTTCAAGCACTGCTGCTTGTACTCTGCTGAGCGTGTCTCAGTGGCTCATCCTTTTCATTTATCTCCAATTGGTTCTGCTACATTCCATTTAAAATAAATCTAATCTATTAGTGTGACGCGCTTCCATCCGTATACAATACATTGGTTGCAAACACTATAGAAGTACAGAAAGGAGCTTTTCACAGATTGTGGACAGTTGTGTTTCAGTGTTCACTTCAGTCTGTGTTTTTTACTTTTTTGAGTGCAGATCACGCTCCAGTTACATGTTCAAGCACTGCTGCTTGTACTCTGCTGAGCGTGTCTCAGTGGCTCATCCTTTTCATTTATCTCCAATTGGTTCTGCTACATTCCATTTAAAATAAATCTAATCTATTAGTGTGACGCGCTTCCATCCGTATACAATACATTGGTTGCAAACACTATAGAAGTACAGAAAGGAGCTTTTCACAGATTGTGGACAGTTGTGTTTCAGTGTTCACTTCAGTCTGTGTTTTTTACTTTTTTGAGTGCAGATCACGCTCCAGTTACATGTTCAAGCACTGCTGCTTGTACTCTGCTGAGCGTGTCTCAGTGGCTCATCCTTTTCATTTATCTCCAATTGGTTCTGCTACATTCCATTTAAAATAAATCTAATCTATTAGTGTGACGCGCTTCCATCCGTATACAATACATTGGTTGCAAACACTATAGAAGTACAGAAAGGAGCTTTTCACAGATTGTGGACAGTTGTGTTTCAGTGTTCACTTCAGTCTGTTTTTTTACTTTTTTGAGTGCAGATCACGCTCCAGTTACATGTTCAAGCACTGCTGCTTGTACTCTGCTGAGCGTGTCTCAGTGGCTCATCCTTTTCATTTATCTCCAATTGGTTCTGCTACATTCCATTTAAAATAAATCTAATCTATTAGTGTGACGCGCTTCCATCCGTATACAATACATTGGTTGCAAACACTATAGAAGTACAGAAAGGAGCTTTTCACAGATTGTGGACAGTTGTGTTTCAGTGTTCACTTCAGTCTGTGTTTTTTACTTTTTTGAGTGCAGATCACGCTCCAGTTACATGTTCAAGCACTGCTGCTTGTACTCTGCTGAGCGTGTCTCAGTGGCTCATCCTTTTCATTTATCTCCAATTGGTTCTGCTACATTCCATTTAAAATAAATCTAATCTATTAGTGTGACGCGCTTCCATCCGTATACAATACATTGGTTGCAAACACTATAGAAGTACAGAAAGGAGCTTTTCACAGATTGTGGACAGTTGTGTTTCAGTGTTCACTTCAGTCTGTGTTTTTTACTTTTTTTAGTGCAGATCACGCTCCAGTTACATGTTCAAGCACTGCTGCTTGTACTCTGCTGAGCGTGTCTCAGTGGCTCATCCTTTTCATTTATCTCCAATTGGTTCTGCTACATTCCATTTAAAATAAATCTAATCTATTAGTGTGACGCGCTTCCATCCGTATACAATACATTGGTTGCAAACACTATAGAAGTACAGAAACGGGCCTTTCACAGCTACTGAACATGGGTTTTTAATTTTTAACTAAAATATGTATTTTTTCAAATGACACAAATATAAGTAATGTTGAAGAGGAATAGTCCTACATCCATTGTTTGCACAATATTACAGGTGTACATCATGTCCCTTAATCAACAATGTATTATTATATTTACTTGTATGCTTTTATTTAAAAGCCAAGAACACAGAAGGATAACCTTCGCACTGCAGCTGTTGTCAAAGTTCAACCCACATTATGCACTTCCAACATTGCAGCATTTGAGGCATGATGTGAGTTGGATTGGTCAAAGTTATGGAGTGAGAAGGTTCACCATCAGTACCCTATAGCATAAGTATGCTTTTGTGTTAGCATTTGTGTTAGACATGTGGATATCTGCCATAATATGTCACAATTATTTAGTTACAGATTTGTTACCAACACTAATCATTGAATGGTTTTAAATTTGACGTTTCACTTGTTTACAGCTTAGAAATAAGGGTGTAGCCTGATATCTATGTGTAGCACTAGCCACTTTAACATGTCATGTTTTTTTAAACATGTGTAGCTAGGTAGCAGTAATTTTTGCCGGACACACAGCAGGGGAACAGCAGGCGTTACTGAACCCCACTATCACTATAGCTTGTGTATTGGTCTGTGGACACGACACTTCTGAGCAGCAACTGGCAGTGTTGTAGCCCAGGGAGTATAGCTCAGGTGGTAGAAAGATGAACATAACAGGAGACATGGAAAACGTTGTCAACCAGTTAGTTAATCTGAAACCGGACAGGCAAATTCAGGCGAGATCCATGCCTAGTTCATTTTCAGAAAAGTAAGCCGTTCTACATTATCGTAGGATAGTCGCATGCAACGGTCTGTTAGTACACCACCTGCAGCAGTAAAGACGCGCTCCGATAATACACTGCCAGCAGATCAAGCCAGCACCTCCAATGCATACTGGCTAAGCTCTGGCCATGTATCCAGCTTAGAGACACAAAACTTGAATGGGGAAGAGCCATCTGGGAGTACACTGAGAGGGCAAGACATGTAGTCTGTCACCATCTTACGGAAATGTTGCCTCCTGCTGACTGGAGCCGTCTCGGATGGTGTAGACATTGGTGGCGCTGCCACAAAACTTCGACACATTTGGAACATACTGTTCTTGCCCTGTGCAGAGGCGCTGCTTGTGCTCCCTCTTGTTGCAGAGCTGTCTCCACTGCCTCGACGCACAGAGCTGCTTTGTAAATCAGTAGCAGCAGCAGTGCTCTCGGCTGGAATGGAGAACATTATGGATTGCACCAGTGTGTCTTGGTACTTCCGCATTTTACGCTCCCGGTTCAACGGTGTGATGAGGCTTTGTAAGTTGTCCCGGTAGCGAGGGTCTAGGAGGGTGTACACCCAATAATCAGACGTGGTGTGAATGTGTTCGATGCGGCGGTCGTTTCTCAGCCACTGCAGCATGAAATCAACCATGTGCTGCAGACTCCCAACTGGCCAAGAAACGTTGTCCCCTGCAAGAGGCGTCATCTCCGCCTGCTGTGCATCACCCCACCCTTGGTCTACATACTGACTAGAGCATTGTCTACCTCCCTCTGGAGCGATGTCTTCCTCCTCCATTGACTCCTCCTCATCCTCCTCACAAAGTCCTTCAAATACATATAAATTTACAAAATTTAAAACTCAAAATTTAAAAACTTTGTATCATAATTCTGTAACATCAGTTTATGGAAACACAATAGCATTACAAAAGGATAGACAAAAAATGTACATTATGTGCTTTGTAAATACATTAAAAGTTTGTAATGGTTATGAAAATATAGACAGCGACTCTGGAGGTTCAATTGTTGATACAGCATGGTACTTTGAAAGTCCTCCAGCCCTTTGTGAGGAACCACGTTGCGCTGACTGTCCAGAAGGTGATGGAATTTGTGACTCCTCATCCTCCACCTCTTCCAAAACCTCATGCCTTAGTGCTTGCAGTGTTTTTTGAAGCAGGCAGATAAGGGGGACAGTCAGGCTGACTAGTGCATCATCTGCACTCGCCATCCGCGTTGACTCATCAAACGCACGCAAAACGTGGCAGATATCCTTCATAGAGTTATTCGCCACTCATTACACTGGCAGTGGCTGCCCATTCATTATAGGATCCAATTCTAATTACTGGTTCTCACCAACATAGCTCTCCACAGCGCAGCACCCCCCTACATCTCCTCCCTTATTTATATTTATAGGCCTAACCGACTGCTGCACTCTGCAAACGACCTTCGACTAACCTCTGCACTAATCCGTACCTCCCACTCCCAACTCCAAGACTTCACCCGCGCTGCGCCAATCCTCTGGAATGCTCTACCCCAAGAAATTAGGACTATCCGCAATTTGGATGGTTTCAGGCGCTCCCTCAAAACACATTTGTTCACAGTGGCCTATCACATTCACTAATCAAAGTCATTCTATGTGTAATTCTGTGTGTGTAGCCCATTCACTATCTCCATGCATCCCTCACTTCCTTAAAATGGCTGGACCATCATTGTAAAAACACCATTGTATATAAACACCTGTACTTTGTATCTCCCACACCTCATTGTAGATTGTAAGCTTTCACCAGCAGGGGCGGCTGATTTTGCTTTAATTATTGTATTGTTAACGTTGTTACTTATGACTCGTGTTTTGAAACTGTTAAACTGTAAAGCACTGCGGAATATTATGGCGCTATATAAATAAATAATATTATTATTCTTATTATAGAGGCCCACTCAGTAGTGGTGAAGTGTGAACGCCGCAAATTGCGAGTTGACTGCGCCTGATGCAGCTGATACTCCATTACTGTTGGCTGCTGCTCACACAACCGCTCCAACATATGTAACGAGGAATTCCACCTGGTGGGTACGTCACATATAATGCGATGTTCATGAAGGTGAAATCTGCGTTGCAGAGCTGCAATCAGCAATCTGGCCATGCTGGAACGTCGCAAGTGAGTGCACTCTAGGCGGACCTTGTGCAGCAGTGCATCAAGATCCGGATAGTCCCTCAAAAAACTCTGCACGACCAAGTTGAGCACATATGACAGACATGGTATGTGACTGAGGTTGCCAAGGCCCAGAGCTGACACCAGATTTCGGCCATTGTCACACACTACCAAGCCTGCCTGTAGATTCTCTTCCAAAAACCACACGTCGCTCTCCTGCTTTATGGCATTACAGAGCTCCTGCGCTGTGTGGCTAAGATTCCCCATGGAAATTAATTTCAGGATGGCCTGTTGACATTTGGACACGGCTGTGCTCATATCGGTCGCAACAGGTAAACGTTCACGGGTCCATGTGGAGGTAGACCGTGACGGCTCCTGCAGCGATGATTCTGAGGAACTGGAATAGGAGGAGGAATCAATGTGTACAGACTTGATTCCTGCAATCCTTGGAGTTGGCAGAACACGTACAGCGCCACTCGCAAGATCAGTACCCGGCTGCACAACATTGACCCAATGGGCAGTGAGGGAAAGGTATTGTCCCTGGCCATGGGTGTTAGAACCCTCTTGTTAGGTTTTGTTTCAGTTTGCTGGTCACATGACCTTTTTTCCCTATTTAGTCTGGCTCCGCCCTTCTGGCTTTGCTTGACTTCATTGTATTATCTACTGTTAAGCTAGCCGGGTGCTTAGGTGCCTTAATCTGTGAGTTTTGCTTGATGTTAGGATCACAAAGTATTTATTTTTCTGTTTAATTATCCATGCTACAATTTATGTTAGGAGGTGTCCACCTTTTCTCCCAGTCCCTAGATCTTGTAGGGATTACTCCCTCGCAACTATAGGTCTTCGTTCACACTAGATGAGGACTTTAGCGGGTCTGGTCGCAGGATCAGGTTCCCCGTTACATCGTAGGGATTCAGCTTAGTTGTATTGTAGGGACAGAATTCCCTTCTTTCCTTACTGGTTGTAGCAGATCATAACAATGGGTACTGGTCCACGCATCGGTGGTCAGGTGGACCTTGCTACTGAGGGCTTTTAGTAGCGCATGTTTAATTTTTCCCTCAACATGCTTTTGCAGACCAGGGACGGCTTGCCTGCTGAAATGAAATCGGCTTGGCACATTGTATTGTGGGATTGACAATGATATTCAGTTACGGAAACTGTCTGTCTCCACCAGCCTGAATCACAGCATTTCAAGGGACAGGAGTTTTGCAATGCCAGCATTCAGAGCCTGTGCTCGTGCATGGTTTGCGGAGTATGGCCGTCTTTTATCCCATGCCTGTGCTACCGCTGGCTGTTTTGTGGCCTGGGAGTGTGAGGATGACAGGGAACTTGCTGCTGTGTGTGGAATAACAGTTTGTCTCTGGACAACAGTGGCCGAGGTTCTTCCATGGCGATCCTGTGAGGAAGCATAACCAGCTGTGTGTGAGCTCGATGAAGAGGCTTCAACACAACCTGAAGATGTAGGTGCTGCTGTAGGTTGGCCTACATCTCCAGTGTGTCTTTGTAACTCAACTACGTGCTTTGTCCGCACATGTTTCCACATATTTGTGGTATTGAGGTGACTGACACTTTTAGCTATTTTTAATTTTTGATTACACAGCTTGCATTTCACATAGCAAATATCATGTGCAAGTGTGTGAAAAAAGGACCACGCAGTGCAAGTCCTGGGAGCGCACGTTTTGACTTTTGGAAGACAACTGCTCCGAACAGGTGCCAAACTGGAGGCTACAGGCAACCGAGTCTGCAGCCTAACTCTCCCTCCTGTTTGTACCGTTGGGGCAATGTCTTCCTCTATCTTCCTTCTATCACTAACCATTTCTCTAGGCCTCTCCCAGCTTTCAACCAAAGTACTGGTTCTCACCCACAAAGCTCTCCACAGTGCAGCACCCCTCCTACATCTCCTCCCTCATTTCTATCTATCGGCCTAACCGACTGCTGCGCTCTGCAAACGACTTTCGACTAACCTCTGCACTAATACGTACCTCCCACTCCCGACTCCAAGACTTCTCCTGCTCTACGCCAATCCTCTGGAATGCTGTACCCCAAGAAATTAGGACTATCCACAATTTGCATGGTTTCAGGCGCTCCCTCAAAACACATTTGTTCAGAGCGGCCTATCACATTCACTAATCAAAGTCATTCTATGTATTCTGTGTAAGTGTGTGTGTGTCTCTAGCCCATTCACTATCTCCATCCCTCAGTCCCTTAAGATGGCTGGAACATCATTGTAAATGCACCATTGTATATAAACACCTATACTTTGTATCTCCCCCATCTCATTGTACATTGTAAGCTGTCACGAGCAGGGGCGACTTATTTAGCTTAAATTATTGTATTGTTAACGTTGTTACTTATGACTTGTGTTCTGAAACTGCTAAACTGTAAAGCGCTGCGGAATATGATGGCGCTATATAAATAAATATTATTATTATTCCTCTGAGCTGCTCCCACCACCTTCCTGTTCTTCATGCCATGTTGGGTATTGGACCTCATCATCTCCACTACCCTCTTCCAACACCTGCTGTTGGGTGGTCTGGCCAGCACCATGCTCAACAGAAACTGGCACCTGGGTCTCATCATCATCATCAGATGCGTTCTGCGGTGTGCTGACCATCGGCACTGTCTCACCCGCCTCTTCAGATTCAGAGAGACACAGCTGTTGCGCATCACTGCATACTCCCTCTTCTTCACATTACAGAATGCTGCTTGGCTGGGCCCCTGTTTGCAAGCCAATAGATTCTGAGAACAGAAGCAGACACTCAGCTGGCTCCTGTACAGAACTCTCTGACTGCCTGGGCAATTTGCCAGGCGGTGAAGAGACAGATGGTTGCCCAACAGTGCTGTGGTCCTGAGAGGAGGTGGAAGCAATTGAAGTCGATGCATTGGCTGAGATCCAAACAACAACGGCTTCAATTTGTTCTTCCCGCAGCAGGGGGGTACTCCGAGCTCCTACAAAAGTGCGCATAAAGGAACGCTCACGGCCCGGGGAAAACTGGTGGATGCTGTGTCACTGGGGGCCGCAGCAGCCACAGAATCCCCACGTCCTCTCCCTGAAGAAACTCCACGACCACGTGCCTTACTCCCTGCCTTCTTCATCTTGGTAGATTGATAAAGAAAGTCTGAAAAGTTATAAGGCCTAAGTGTGGTTATTCCGCAGAGACTGCAGTGAACACTGCACACAACTGTTCAGTAGGTGTGAAAGGCCCCTTTGTGTACTTCTATAGTGTTTGCAACCAATCTATTGTATACGGATGGAAGCGCGTCACACTAATAGATTTTATTTATTTGTAATAGAATGGAGCAGCAACAATTAGAGAAAAATTTCAAGGATGTGCCAGTGACACACGCTCAGCAGACTACAACCAGCAGTGGTTGAAGAACTAACTGGAGCGTGATCTGCACTCCAAAAAGGAAAACCTCAGACTACAGTGAACACTGCACACAACTGTTCACTACCCAACGCGTCTCAGCAGGAAGGCAGTCTGTGCGTCAAAACAAAGGCGCAAGCATACATCCACGTACCCTGTTTATAAAGCTATATAAAAAAAATTATGTAGTAGTGACGCACACTTTATTGAGGTACAGTATTACATCGCCATTCACCATCTGTGGCTATGCAGTGTCATCTATATATACCTTATCTATCCGTTGTCATGCTTGCAAGTCGACAGTCAGGCATAAATAGCAATTTTCACTATGCACTATGCACTTTTTAAAGGTTATGTTTGTTAATAAACATGATTATTGCCACATATTATGAGTATTACATGATGGAAATTGTATAATTTTGTATAAACTGTTTAGTGACATTATTCAGCAAATGTAACATTTTAGTAATGTCACAGATAACTTGTAATGCTGATGATGTTTTGAAGTCAGACATTCATTGTCTATACAATAAAAATGGTGTACATACTGTTACTTATCCATCATTAATGGATTCAGATATGTACTTGTATGCTTTTATGTACAACCGTATAGCAGATTCCTTAACTAATTTATTTTGTGGTTTGCATTGCTGTTCAACATGTTAATGTATGTGTTTATGTTTGTCAATTCTTTATTTATCTAGATATTAGTTTAAATGAAATCATCATCTTATGGTAGTAAAGGTTATCTTTCTCTTGTTTGAAGTATAGACATTTAAAATTGACAGGTAACAAGGAAATTACTTGATCTAGTATTTAAACATCCTCCTTGACCCTGGGCTCCAACACCGCCAGTTGTTGCTCGGAAGTGCTGTTAGCACAGTCAACACTTGCTCCTGTGTTACTGGGGTTCAGTAACGTCAGCTGGTCCTCGGTTGTGCCATTGGCTCTTTTCCTTCTGCTGCCCCTCCGGGTTCCAGCACAGTCAGCTGGTCCTCGTTACTTGCATTGGCTCTTGTACCTTCTGCTACCCGTCCGGGTTCCAGTACCGTCAACTGGTTCTCCGCAGTGCCTTTGGCCTAGGTGCCTCCATCTCGGTATCCGAGTTCCAGCAACGTCTGCTGGTCCTTGGTAGTGCTTTGGAGCACAGGTACCTCCTGCTTAGTAACCGTGTCCCAGTAACGTCAGCTGGTCCTCGGTTGTGCCATTGGCTCTTTTCCTTCTGCTGCCCCTCCGGGTTCCAGTACCGTCAACTGGTTCTCCGCAGTGCCTTTGGTCTAGGTGCCTCCATCTCGGTATCCGAGTTCCAGCAACGTCTGCTGGTCCTTGGTAGTGCTTTGGAGCACAGGTACCTCCTGCTTAGTAACCGTGTCCCAGTAACATCAGCTGGTACAAGATTGTGCTACAAATACAAGATACGGAACAAGAGACACAAGAACAATAAGCAGAAGATCTAAAAGCAGAAGAACATGAAGTATAAGACCAAAATGAAGAGCAAAATATATGCTCTAAATTCTAAGCAGAAGAAGACTAAGCAGTGTATGGGGGTGAGTCCGTTCCTCCTCGTGGTGCCCCTGGAAAATGCCTGCTGCTGCAGGCTAAACTGAACACGGACAAATACTGTTGTAATTTAAATCTTTTGTGACAGCAAGAACGGAAGGATGAAAAATTCATACTTTGACAGATTACAAGTACAGGATTCTCTGTCACAAATAAGAATATGATGAAGAAGATGAAGCAGAATATGAATAAGAATAATAGTTTAATAAGAAGAATATGAGTAATGTTAACAAAGATGAATAGCAAGAAGTTTAAGAAGAAGATAAAGAAGGTGAAGATGAAGAATAATTTGATGAAAAAGATGATGCTGCAGAAGATTATGAAGGAGAAAGTGTGTGAAAAGTTAAAAAGGTGAAGATGAAGAGCATGGAAGTTGTGTAATATACATATTTGCCAAAATATAAAAAACGTTAACATTGTCAATTTCTTCGTCAATCCGAACATCTTTAAAAAAAAAAATATTTATGCTATTCCATTTGATTGGGTTAAACATCTATGCCTTTAATGTCTCCTCAACCTTCCCCAATACATTCTACATTACTCTTTCTTGTTTTCCTTCATGTACAATTAACCAACAAGGCAAGAATGGGTTTTTTTTAATTTCGATATTTTGTTCCCATAGACTTACATGGGACTTCCGGTATCGGTATCGGGTATCGCCGATATTTTAGTGATATCGGCGATACCATTCCGATTCCGATACTTTAGGATATCGGAAAGTATCGCTCAACTCTAGTCCTAACTAATGCCTATCCAGGCTTTTTAATTACAACAGGTTCATCACCCCTCCACAGAGATGTAGATTTTCATATTTCTAAGGTAATGATGCAATTCATTTTTCATATTTTTCATATTTCGTGTTTGCAAGCTATAGCGCTACAGTGTGCTACCTTTTTCTCTTGTATGTATATGAGTTGGTGACTCTAGGTTTAGCACCTGTTCACACTGAATCTATGTTTGGATGTGCCGGTCAGTTTTTTGATATGTATTCATTTACCTTCTACCTGAGCACTCCACCTGGTGGTCACAGGCTTTTTAATTACAACAGGTTCATCACCCCTCCACAGAGATGTAGATTTTAGTCTGAAGAGAGGATTCATACGTTCCCATGCAGACAGACTTTTCTAAGCGAGGATAGGCATTAGTTAGGACCTGATATACGAGAAGAGCCTTGACGTGGCTATCAGGCTCACATAATTTGGCCATCTTATGCGCTAAGACTTCTCAATTTTTCATATTTCTAAGGTAATGATGCAATTCATTTTTCATATTTTTCATATTTTGTGTTTGCAAGCTATAGCGCTACAGTGTGCTACCTTTTTCTCTTGTAGGGGAAGAGGGACAGTCTGATGGGTGATTGGTGAGGACAGAATTGATCCATTTACCACTCTAACCGACACTGGCTCGGTGAGCTTCACCAGAGGTATGTTGTGGCGAGAGGCAAAGGTGGAAGGCACAAAATTTCCCTCTGCCCCAGAATCCACACAGAGCTTGACTGGAAGAGTGGATGGACCTATGGTAATTGTCCCTTTAAGAAGCACTTTCGGAACAAAAGTCGTTGCATCCAGAGACTCTGCCCTCATGCTTACTGGACACGGCTGTTTGCGCAACCTCTGTGGACATTGGTTGGCATAATGCCCCTGCTGCTGGCGCACACTACAGACTACGGAAGCTCGAGCGGCCTGAGACTTAGGTCCCACTTGAGTAGCCTCCATGGTCTCCTGGGGGTCGGACACCTGAACGGAGGATTCCAGAGGTTTGGCAAAGGTGGGAGCCAGCCGAAACCTCTGCCTACACTGGGCCCGCTCCAACCTCCGCTCGTGAAAACTGAGGTCGATGCGGGTAGAGATGGAGATAAGCTTCTCCAGTGAGGCAGCAATCTCCCTGGTGGCCAAAGCGTCTTTTACATGATCAGCAAGACCTCTCAAGTATACCGGAATGAGGACTTTATCCGGCCACTCTAACTCGGAGGCCAGAGTCCGGAATTGGACCGAAAACTGACTGACCATGGACGAACCCTGTGACATTGCCAGCAGTTGGAGCGCCATATCGTGGGTGACCTGAGGGCCTAAAAAGACCTTTCTAAGAGCCTCCAGAAACCGAGGAGCACTCCGCACCACACGATCGTGGCGCTCCCACAGCGGTGTTGCCCATTCCAACGCTCTGCCTGACAGAAGTGAAACTATGAAACCCACTTGTGCCCACTCTGTGGGAAAACGTGCAGCCAGAAGCTCGAGCTGGATAGAGCCCTGGCTTACGAATCCCCGACAATGTTTACTGTCACCAGAAAACTTGTCTGGCAGCGGGAGATGGGATAAGGTCGGAGCAGAGGTGGCGGAGGACAAACTGGCTGCCACTGTGCTAGCAGCCTGAACAGTTACTGCGGTAACATCCACAGCTGAGGTTGTGCGCTCGAGAGCCGCCAACCTACCCTCCAGCTGCTGGATGAACTGCCGTAGACGCTGGTCGTCCGCCATTTTACTAGCCAGACCCTGGCGCTAGTATTATGTTATGGTCTGCGGAACACACCTAATAGATAATGTAGAAAGGTGCGTTCGCATCCCGGGGTTATAATAGAGGAACCAGGAAAGACCGCAACAAGCCTCTGCACAGTGTTAAACTTGACGAGACGCTGAGACCGACGTCTCTGCTGAGCAGGCTCCACTGCGGCTGAAGATAGATGGGGGTCCACAACGGGACTGGCTCGAGATTCCCCTTGTGCAGCAGTGGGAACTCGATCCCTAACACCGAGAGCCATGAAAATAAAAAATCATTTTTTTCTCAAAAAATCATTTTTTAGCCCCCTATTTTTTATTTTCACAAGGGTAACAGGAGAAATTGGACCCCAAAAGTTGTTGTCCAGTTTGTCCTGAGTACACTGGTGCTCCATATGTGGGGGAAACCACTGTTTGGGCACACGTCGGGGCTCGGAAGGGAAGTAATGATGTGTTGAAATGCCGACTTGATGGAATGGTCTGCGTGCGTCATGGTACATTTGCAGAGCCCATGATGTGCCAAACAGAAGAAAACCCCCCACAAGTGACCCCATTTTGGAAACTAGGTCCCCCAAGAAACTCATCTAGATGTGTGGTGAGCACTTTGAATCTCCAAGTTCTCCACAGAAGTTTATAACGCAGAGCCATGAAAATAAAAAATCATTTTTTTCCACAAAAAAATTTTTTTATTTTCCCAAAGGTAACAGGAGAAATTAGACCCCCAAAGTTGTTGTGCAATTTTTCCTGAGTACGCTTATACTCCATATGTGGGGATAAACCACTGTTTGGGCACACGTCGGGGCTCGGAATGGAGGGAGAACTGTTTGACTTTTTAAAAGCAAAATTGACTGGAATAAATGGTGGCGCCTTGTCGTGTTTGGAGATCCCCTGTTGTGCCTAAACAGTGGAAACCACTCAATTCAAAATTGAAACCCTAACCTGTTATGTTTCGGTAGCTGAGGAGAAATTGCAAAAATAGCAAAAGTAGTAATACACCAGAGAGGCTGGAAACTATTGGATTGCAGTACACTAAACTAACCGCCACACTAGAAGTAGCCGTGGAGCGTACCTACGGTGATCCTAGACGCCTCGTCACAGCCGGAGAGATAACTACACCTAAGGGCAGAAAGATGAAAACTATCTGCCCGGAGCAGATTCCCCAAAGGAATAGGAAGCCCCCAAACATGTAATGGCGGTTAGACAAGAAGAAAATACGGACACAGACAGAAAATAGAATGAGCAAACGCTGGGGCCCAATCTGTCTAGACAGAAAAGTACAGGAAAGAATTCTGACTGCAATCCAACAAAAACCCTAACAAAAATACCAACACTTCTGATTGCCAAAAAACCTGAGATCACACAATCTCATCCACCTAAATCAGATCTCTGGTGTAACAAAACACTATTCAGCAAATAAAAAGTAACAAAGGAGCAAAGCAAAAGTGCAGACCAAAACGGAGCACAATTGCAGCGCCAGACCCCCAAAAGCGGACAGGCTGCAGTCCACTGCAAGCAGCAAACCAGCAATGAAAATCAAACAGAGGAAAAAAAAACAACAAACACTTATCTGAAGGAGAGCAGGAAACTAGCAGTGCTTCAAGCAAGACCAGAAGGAACAATTGATAACCGGCAAGGCTGCTGAGAACTCAGGCAACTTATATCCTACCATTCAGCGCCAGCTGAAGGCCATTCAGCAATCAGTTCATTACCCTCAGCAACCACCGGAGGGAGCCCCAGCTCTGAAGCCGCCTCCATCATATTCACAACAGTACCCCCCCCTTGAGGAGGGGTCACTGAACCCTCACCTGAGCAACCAGGCCGACCAGAATGGGCTCGATGATAGGCACGGATAAGTCTCCCAGCATGAATGTCCGGAGCAAACACCCAAGAATTGTCCTCCTTACCATAACCTCTCCACTTAACCAAATACTGGAGTTTCTGTCTAGCAAAACGAGAATCCAATATCTTCTCAACCACATACTCCAAATTGCCCTCAACCAAAACAGGGTCGGGAGGTGCAGCCATAGGAACCACTGGTTCGACAAACCTCTTCAATAAGGACTTGTGGAACACGTTATGGATCTTAAATGTCCCTGGAAGAAGCAAACGGAAGGAAACCGGATTAATAATTTCCATGATCTTATAAGGTCCAATGAACTTTGGCTTAAATTTTGGAGATGCAACCTTCATAGGGATATCCCTTGAGGACAACCAAAGTACCCCACTTTAAAACAAGGACCATCAGTCCTATGCCGGTTGGCAAACCGCTGGGCCTTCTCCTGAGAGAGAGACAACCTCTCCACTACCTGGTCCCAAATCTGCTACATACGCTGCACAATAGAGTCAACCCCCGGACAGACAGAAGCCTCCGCCTGTCCTGAAGAAAAGCGAGGGTGAAACCCGGAATTGCAGAAAAATGGAGACATCAAGGTGGCAGAGCTAGCTCTATTATTAAGAGCAAACTCAGCCAAAGGCAAAAAAGAGACCCAGTCATCTTGATCAGCAAACAAAAAACATCTCAAATAAGTCTCCAAGGTCTGGTTTGTTCTCTCGGTTTGTCCATTGGTCTGAGGGTGAAATGCAGAGGAGAAAGACAACTGAACACCAAGTTTAGAACAAAATGTCCTCCAAAGTCTGGAAACAAACTGGACTCCTCTGTCAGACACAATGTTCTCCAGAATGCCATGTAACCGAACCACATGCTGAAAGAACAAAGGCACCAACTCGGAAGAGGAAGGCAACTTAGGTAATGGCACAAGATGTATCATCTTGGAAAACCTATCACAGATTACCCAGATAACGGTCATTTTTTGAGAGACAGGAAGGTCAGAAATAAAATCCATAGAAATATGGGTCCATGGCCTCTTGGGTACAGGTAATGGCATTAACAAACCACTAGAACGAGAGCAAGGCTTGGAACGAGAGCAAGTCCCACAGGACTGCACAAAGTCCCTGACGACACGAGACAAAGTAGGCCACCAAAAGGAGCGACTCACCAAGTCTCTGGTACCAAAAATCCCGGGATGACCAGCCAACGCGGAACAATGAATCTCAGATATCACACTCTTTTTCCACTGGTCTGGAACAAACAACTTCCCAACAGGGCAGCGCTCAGGTTTATCCTCCTGACACCCTTCCATAGCCAGTCTCAAATTGGGCGAAATGGCGGAAAGAACCACACCCTCTTTCAAAATAACAGCAGGATCAGATAACTCAGGAGAATCTGTAAAGAAACTCCTCGAGAGGGCATCCTGTTATGTTTAGGTAACTGAGGAGAAAAAGCAAAAATGGTAATACACCAGAGAGGCTGGAACCTATTGTATTGCAGTAACCTGAACTAACCACACAACTAGAGGTAGCCGTGGAGCGTTCCTACGTTGATCCTAGAATCCTCGTCACAGCCTGAGAGATAACTACACCTAAAGGTAGAAAGATGAAAGCTATCTGCCCCGGAGCAGATCCCCAAAGAAAATAGGAAGCCCCCAAAGATATAATGGCGGTTAGACAAGAAGATAGCACGGACACAGACAGAAAATAGAATGAGCAAACGTTGGGGCCCAATCTGTCTAGACAGAAAAGTACAGGAAAGAATTCTGACTGCAATCCAACAAAAACCCTAAAAAATAACAGCACTTCTGATTGCCAAAAAACCTGAGATCACACGATCTCTGCCACCTAAATCAGATCTCTGGTGTAACAAAACAAAGCTGCAGCCACTGAAAAAACAGGAAAAAGCAAATGAACAAATAACAGTGGCTACAGATAAATTGAGAGGAGCACAGGCCCAAGGAAGGGACCCGGCTGACCTCCACAAAAGTGCAGAAAACTTTTAAAAAAGCAAGCACAAAAAGAAAAGCAGAAAATATCTTATCTGAAAGCAGCAGGTGCAGGCAAGACTCCAGCAACTTCCAAATGAACCAGGAACCACAATTGAGACAAGAACAATTGATCACCGGCGACCATCATGGGAGGTAACCTCCCTTATATCAGTCCAGTCAGTGATCCCAGATTGCCATTCCTCGCTGAAAGGTTCAGTACTGTCTGTAACCACCAGAGGGAGCCTCTGCTCAGAAACCATATCTAGCACATTCACAACAGCATCCACCTTGACATTCTTAGTGCCAGGAAGAAAAGAAACCACAAAATTAAAACGTGTGAAAAACAAGGCCCACCTGGCCTGTCTAGGATTAAGTCGCTTGGCTGATTCGAGATAAATCAGGTTCTTATGGTCCGTGAGGACCACCACCTGATGTTTGGCTCCTTCCAGCCAATGTCTCCACTCTTCAAAGGCCCACTTCATGGCCAATAACTCCCGATTACCCACGTCATAATTACGTTCAGTTGGAGAAAATTTTCGAGAGAAAAAGGCACAAGGGTTACTCTTAGAGGTCTCTGGATCCCTTTGGGACAAAACGGCACCTGCCCCAATCTCAGAGGCATCAACCTCCACCTGAAACGGCAGAGAAACATCAGGCTGTCGTAGAACAGGAGCAGAAATTAATATCTGCTTAAGTTCCTGAAAGGCAGAAACTGCCTCAGGAGGCCAATTCACCACATCGGAACACTTTTTGGTCAAATCAGTCAATGGTTTAACAATACCAGAGAAATTACCAATAAATTTACGATAAAAATTGGCAAAACCCAAAAATCTCTGAAGAGCCTTCAATGAAGTAGGTTGAACCCAATCACAGATGGCCTGAACCTTGACCGGGTCCATTTCAATAACAGACGGAGACAAAATGAATCCCAGAAATGAGATCTTCTGTACGCCAAAAAGACACTTTGATCCCTTCACATACAGTGCATTATCTCTCAAAATCTGGAACACAGTCCGAACATGTTTCACATGAGAGTCCCAGTCTTTGGAAAAAATCAAGATATCATCCAAATAAACAATCAGAAATTTATCCACAAAATCCCTGAAAATATCATTCATGAAGGATTGGAAGACGGAAAGGGGCATTAGTAAGCCCAAAAGGCATCACTAGGTACTCAAAATGCCCCTCTGGGGTATTAAACGCCGTCTTCCATTCATCCCTGTGCTTAATGCGAATAAGGTTATACGCCCCCTGAGGTCAAGCTTGGTAAACCAACTAGCACTTTTCACTCTGGAAAATAGGTCAGAAATCAAAGGTAATGGATATTGATATTTAACAGTGATCTTATTCAGGAGGCGATAATCAATACACGGCCTCAATGAACCATCCTTTTTGGCCACAAAGAAAAAACCGGCGCCCAAGGGTGAAGAGGATTGTCTGATATGACTCTTCTCCAATGACTCCTTGATATAAGATCGCATAGCATCGTGTTCAGGTACAGATAAATTACCGTATTTTTCGGACCATAAGACGCACTTTTTTTCCTCCAAATTTGGGACGAAAGTGTGGGTGCGTCTTATGGTCAGAATGTAACATGGGGAGGGAGGCAGGGGGCAGCGGTGGAGTGAGATCACAGGAGGCAGGAAAATATCCCCTCCCCTGCAGGAATCCAGCTCTGGGGAAACCACTGGTCCCGATACTTAAGTGCAGTGAATATTAATTAGCCGCTTCCCCGCCCACCTATCAGCTGAGCAGTGAGCAGCAAATGACAGAGCCACATGGTTCCCCAGTGCCTGATTCCTGCAGCAGCTGGGGATCTGTGTGGGAAGGAGAAAGAGGCGGCAGGAGCAGAGTGCAGCAGGAGTCATCGCATACCTGACAGGCTGGGGCTGTGCAGATGTGATGCTGAATGCTCCTGTGGAGGACATGTGATGAGGTCATGAAGAGGGCGGGCTGGAGCATCACATGACCACACAAAGCCCTGCCTCTTCATGATGTCATCACAGGTCCTTCAGACACACTGTACAAGAAATAATTAATTAAAAGGTTAGTAATGACAGCACATAAAAAGCACTCTGCTACTCCTGTGATGGACTATAACTCCCAGCATGCCATAGGATCTGCAGGACATGCTGGGAGTTATAGTTCTCCCATGGGATCTTAAAGCAGCACTCCAGTGTTATCAGTGCTGGAGTGTGGCTTTAAATATAAGCCCTATGCCCCATTCTTAGGCCGTGATCACACGTGCGTGAAATTTGCACGATTTTTGTGCGAATCTCTCGCATGAACACCCGGCACTGCCGCCGGCACTCTGACAGGAGTGTGCGGCTGCATGTATTTCTATGCTGCATGTATTTCTATGCAGCTGCACGCTCCAGTCTGAGTGCCAGCGGCAGTGCCGGATGTTCACGAGAGAGATTCGCACAAAAATCGTACAAATTTCTCGCATGTGTGACCCCGGCCTTATACTCACCCTCCAGCGTCTTCACATAGTAGTTTACAGACACCACACTGGTCCCGCAGCACCATCTTCTACCCGTAGTTTCCTACATAATAACATGCTATTATATATAATAACACCACATATAATAGTATAATATTTATGTTATTAAATATTTTACCACATTTTTTGCTTTAAATATATTTTTCCCTATTTTCCACCTCTAAAACCTTGGTGCATCTTATAGTCCGGTGCGTCTTATAGTCTGAAAAATACGGTAAAAAGGCGACCTTTAGGAAATTTACCAACGAGGCACTAATTCAATAGCGCAATCATAGCTCCTGTGAGAGGGCAAGGATGCAGACTTACTTTCACTAAACACTGTAACGGGTCTGGGAGGCGGAACCTCTGAGCTTTATTATACAAGGAGGCTTTCCTTGTAAAGGAGCGGGTGGCGCCCGGGGAGACGGATAGGAAGTCACTGCAAGTGACGGGGGCAGTCTCTGGACAGATAGGTGGGAGGTCACGGCAAGTGACCGGGGCAGTCTCTGGATAGACAGACGGGTAGTCACGGCAAGTGACCGGGGCAGTCTCTGGGTAGACAGGCAGGTAGTCACGGCAAGTGACCGGGACAGTCTCTGGGTAGACAGGCAGGTAGTCACGGCAAGTGACCGGGGAAGTCTCTGGGTAGACAGGCAGGTAGTCACAGCAAGTGACCGGGGTAGTCTCTGGGTAGACAGGCAGGTAGTCACGGCAAGTGAGCGGGGCAGTCTCTGGTTAGACAGGCAGGAAGTCACAGCAAGTGACCGGGGCAGTCTCTGGTTAGACAGGCAGGAAGTCACAGCAAGTGACCGGGGCAGCCTCTGGATAAACAGGCAGGCAAGGGGCCGGGGCAGTCTTTGACTGGACAGGTATATACGACCTGAGACGGTGGAGCCTCCCGGTAGGCTAGCAGGCAGATGACAGATGAGCGCCCCCAAGTGAGCAGGCGAGAGTCTCTGGAATAGCCGATGGACACCACGGGTGATGGCCGAACCTCCAGATAGGCTTGCAGGCAGATCACAGATGAGCGCCCCCAAGTGAGCAGGCGAGAGTCTCTGGAACAGCCGATGAACACCGCAGGTGATGGCCGAACCTCCAGGTAGGCTTGCAGGCAGATGGCAGATGAGCGCCCCCAAGTGAGCAGGCGAGAGTCTCTGGAATTGCCGATGGTCACCGCATGTGACGGCCAAACCTCCAGGCAGGCTTGCGGGCAGGTAGCAGACAGCAAACTGGCAGGAAACAGGCAGGTAACTGGAAACGGACCCTGAGGGCTGAAGCAGAGTAAACAGTGCAACAACAACATTGCTCGGGCACCTCCATTAAGGAGGAAGTACTTTATATAGGGAGGAGTCCTCCGGCATTGGCCGGGGACCTTTTTGAAAAATGCGCGCGGCCCCTTTAAGAGTGGGGGAGCGCGCGGGCGCGCGCCCTAAGACCAGAAGCAGGGAAGGAGCGCGCGGCCCCAGCAGGGCGGAAGGAGGACGCTGAGCGCGGGTAAGGGGGGCGACGTCCCTGCCTGGCAGAGGACGCTGTCGCAGGGGAACAGCGTCCCTGCCTGGCAGAAGGCAGGGACGCCGATGCTACAGTACCCCCCCCCCTTAGGCTCCCCCTCTTTAGGCCAGAAAGAAATTTAGCTAGGATGAGAGGGGCGTGGATGTTCTCCCGAGGTTCCCACGTTCTCTCCTCAGGACCAAACCCCTTCCAATCCACCAGAAAATAGGTCTTTCTTCCTACCCTTTTTGTGGCCAGAATGTTCTCTACCTCAAATTCGTCTTCAGCAGACACTGGAGCAGGAGGTGTACCTGTAGACTTGACAAAAGAGTTAAGTACCACCGGTTTGAGGAGAGATACATGGAAGGAGTTAGGAATCCGCAAATTGGCCGGGAGTTTCAATTTATAGGACACCGGGTTGATCTGACTGATGATCTCAAAAGGACCGATGAACCGAGGACCCAACTTGTAGGAAGGAATCTTGAGCCGGACATACTTGGACGAAAGCCAGACCTTATCCCCAGGACGGAATTGAGGAGGATCCAAACGTCTTTTGTCAGCATGTTTCTTCATGCGCTCGGATGACAGAATGAGTGAGGACCGGGTACTCTCCCATATGGAGGAAAATTCGTTAACCAGAGATTCCACAGCTGGATTGTCCACAGAGATGGAGACAGGAACAGGGATCCGGGGGTGTTGACCGAAGACTACAAAAAACGGAGATTTGGAGGAAGATTCGCTCTCGTGATTGTTATAAGAGAATTCGGCCCAAGGCAGGAGATCCACCCAGTCAGAATGGTGGGCATTAACGAAGTGCCGGAGATAACTGGTCAGATTCTGATTGATTCACTCGACTTGTCCATTGGACTGCGGGTGGTAAGCAGAGGAGAAATCCAAGGTGACGTCTAGCAACTTACAAGTGGCTCTCCAGAAACGTGAGGTGAACTGAACCCCACGATCCGACACAATGTGACGAGGCAGACCATGAAGACGGAAAATGTGGCGGATAAAGTCTTTAGCCAACTCGGGTGCAGACGGAAGCCCTGGCATGGGAATGAAGTGAGCCATCTTGGAGAATCGATCAACGACCACCCAAATGACCGTACAACCGGCAGAGACGGGCAGATCTGTTATGAAGTCCATGGCTATATGCTGCCAGGGAGCAGCGGGTACAGGAAGCGGAAGAAGACGGCCGGCAGGCAGGTGTCTCGGAACTTTGCTGCGGGCACAGGAGACACAGGCAGAAACAAAGTCTATTACGTCTTTGTGCAGGGTAGGCCACCAGTAATGCCGAGTAATGAGCTGGAGGGTCTTTTTCTGACCAGCGTGGCCAGCTAGCTTAGACGAATGACCCCAGTGTAGGATTCTCTTCCGATCGGTTACCGATACGAACGTCTTGCCAGGAGGGAGACGATTTAGACTCACGGGAGCCACCCGCATCACTCTGGCGGGATCGATGATATGTTTAGGTTCCTCCTCGAGATCCGACACCAGGAAGGACCGGGACAAGGCGTCCGCCTTGATGTTCTTGTCGGCCGGGCGAAAATGTAAAAGAAAATCAAAGCGGGCAAAAAACAAGGACCACCGGGCCTGGCGAGGGTTAAGTCTCTGGGCATGCTGGAGGTAAGCCAGATTCTTGTGGTCAGTGTAAATGATTACCGGATGAAGAGCCCCCTCGAGTAGGTAACGCCACTCCTCCAATGCCAGCTTGATGGCCAATAACTCTCGGTCTCCTATGGAGTAATTGCGCTCAGAAGAGGAGAAGAGTTTGGAGAAGAAGCCGCAAGATATCATCCTCCCGGATGAAGATTTTTGAGTAAGTACCGCTCCGGCTCCAGAAGAGGAAGCGTCCACCTCCAGGAAGAACTGCTTGTTGCCGTCCGGGCGATGCAGCACTGGAGCGGAAGAGAAGGCCTGTTTTAAAGAAAGAAAGGCCTCCTCAGCTTCGGGCGTCCACTGTTTGGGATTAGCATGCTTGCGGGTGTGAGCGCGGAGATTGGAGCAGTCCGGGTAGAGAAGTGCGGTATGAAAAGACGGTAATAATTGGCGAATCCCAGGAACCGCTGAATGGCCTTCAACCCCTCCGGTCGGGGCCATTTCTCTATGGCAGACAGTTTCTCCGGATCCATTCGTAGGCCTGTCTGAGAAATGATGTAGCCCAAAAACGGAAGCGAGGTCTGCTCAAAGAGGCACTTCTCATATTTGGCGAAGAGGTGATTCTGCCTGAGCCTGAGCAGAACCTGACGAACATCCCTCCGGTGAGACTGGAGATCCGGAGAGAAGACCAAGATGTCGTCTAGGTACACCACAACGCAGGAGTAGAGAAGGTCCCGGAAGATGTCATTGACCAACTCCTGAAAGACTGCTGGAGCATTACAGAGACCAAAGGGCATAACCAAATACTCGTAGTGGCCGTCCCGGGTATTGAACGCCGTCTTCCATTCGTCTCCCCGACGGATACGGACCAGGTTATATGCCCCACGGAGATCCAGTTTGGTGAAGATTCTAGCCCCCCTCAGACGATAAAACAATTCTGGAATGAGCGGAAGAGGGTACTTATTCTTCACCGTGATCAAATTTAGACCTCTGTAGTCAATACAGGGACGGAGAGAGCCGTCTTTCTTTTTTACGAAGAAGAAACCTGCTCCCGCTGGGGAGGTGGATTTCCGGATGAATCCCTTAGCCAAATTCTCCTCGATATATTCGGACATCGACCTGGTCTCAGCAGCGGACAATGGGTAAATACGCCCACGGGGAGGCATAGTAACAGGTAGCAGGTCGATAGGGCAATCATACGGTCTGTGCGGGGGTAATGTCTCTGCTTCCTTTTTATTAAAGACATCAGCGAAAGACCAATATGGAATCGGGAGCCCTGGTAGATTAGTTGGTGTAGGAGAAGGACGGACGGGATGAACAGGAACCAAACAAGTTTTATGACAGTCCTGTCCCCAGCGAAGGATCTCTCCAGTCTGCCAGTCGAGCACGGGTGCATGCTTTTGGAGCCAAGGCAGACCTAGTAAGAAAGCGTGTGAGAGTCCAGGCAGAACATGAAACGAGATGCTCTCAGAATGCAGCATTCCTACCTGCAGGGTTATGGCTTCAGTGATAAGTTGGATGGGACGTGGTAGGAGACCCCCATCCACAGCAGCAACAGATACTGGTTCAACCAGAGGTTTGGTAGGAATGCGATATTTCTCTACTAGAGCCTGTGAAACAAGATTCCCGGCTGCTCCAGAATCAAGTTGGGCAAGTTCGAAATAACGGTTCTCACCGAGGAGAATTGAGACTGACAACAGCAGAGATGAAGAGGATTTATTTTTGTCTAGGTGGACCTCTCCGAGCGAACCTAGACACAGGCGTTTCCCGACCTCTCTGGGCAGGTACGGATCCAGTGCTCCTTACTGCCACAGTAGAAGCAACCCCTCTCGGTACGGCGTGAGTCCTGACGGGCTTTGACCATCTTGGTCTGGTCGACTTGCATAGGCTCAGAAGAGTGTACCTGAGGAGAAACGGAAGGAGTTACAGGTCTCTGAAAAGAAGGAGCAAGACGAGGAAACCTTCTCTCACGGGTGACCTCTTTAGCGCGCTCCTGGAACCGCAGATCAATTCGATTGGCGAGATTTATTAGGTCATCGAGAGAGGTTGGAATGTCCCGACCAGCAAGTTCATCTTTAATGCGACCGGACAGACCCTCCCAGAAGACAGAGATCAGAGCGTCATTATCCCAAGCTAGCTCCGAGGCAAGGGTACGGAACCGTATGGCATATTGACCCACGGTGAGACTTCCCTTACGGAGACGCAGCAGAGAGGATGCAGAGGAGGTCTTCCGTCCGGGTTCGTCGAATACCTTCCGGAAGGCTGAGAGAAAAGCAGACAGGTCAGACACCAGAGGATCCTCTCTCTCTCAAAGAGGATTTAGCCAGGCCAGGGCCTCTCCGGTGAGATGGGACATGATGAAGGCAATTTTGGCCCGGTCGGAGTTAAACTGGTGTGCCAGGAGTTCAAAATGCAGGGTGCACTGGTTAATGAAACCCCGAGCCAGAGCAGGGTCGCCTCCAAACCGAGGAGGAGCTGAAAGTCGAGGTCCAGGAACAGAAACCACGGAATTGGTAAGCAGCGGAATTGCCGGATTGCGAGTCATGGCGCCCGCGGTGGTTGCTGGTGAAGTAGTCAGGGTGTCCAGGCGGGAATTAACATTCCGCAGGTGACCCAGGATGGACTCCTGTTGAGACCTCTGACGAGACAGTTCATGACACAGGTCAGAGAGCGAAGGGGTTTGGGTGCCACCGGGTTCCATGGCCCGAGCAAACTGTAACGGGTCTGGGAGGCGGAACCTCTGAGCTTTATTATACAAGGAGGCTTTCCTTGTAAAGGAGCGGGTGGCGCCGGGGAGACGGATAGGAAGTCACTGCAAGTGACGGGGGCAGTCTCTGGACAGATAGGTGGGAGGTCACGGCAAGTGACCGGGGCAGTCTCTGGATAGACAGACGGGAAGTCACGGCAAGTGACCGGGGCAGTCTCTGGGTAGACAGGCAGGTAGTCACGGCAAGTGACCGGGGCAGTCTCTGGGTAGACAGGCAGGTAGTCACGGCAAGTGACCGGGGAAGTCTCTGGGTAGACAGGCAGTTAGTCACGGCAAGTGACCGGGGTAGTCTCTGGGTAGACAGGCAGGTAGTCACGGCAAGTGACCGGGGCAGTCTCTGGTTAGACAGGCAGGAAGTCACAGCAAGTAACCGGGGCAGTCTCTGGTTAGACAGGCAGGAAGTCACAGCAAGTGACCGGGGCAGCCTCTGGATAAACAGGCAGGTAAGGGGCCGGGGCAGTCTTTGACTGGACAGGTATATACGACCTGAGACGGTGGAGCCTCCCGGTAGGCTAGCAGGCAGATGACAGATGAGCGCCCCCAAGTGAGCAGGCGAGAGTCTCTGGAATAGCCGATGGACACCGTGGGTGATGGCCGAACCTCCAGATAGGCTTGCAGGCAGATGACAGATGAGCGCCCCCAAGTGAGCAGGCGAGAGTCTCTGGAACAGCCGATGAACACCGCAGGTGATGGCCGAACCTCCAGGTAGGCTTGCAGGCAGATGGCAGATGAGCGCCCCCAAGTGAGCAGGCGAGAGTCTCTGGAATTGCCGATGGTCACCGCATGTGACGGCCAAACCTCCAGGCAGGCTTGCGGGCAGGTAGCAGACAGCAAACTGGCAGGAAACAGGCAGGTAACTGGAAACGGACCCTGAGGGCTGAAGCAGAGTAAACAGAGCAACAACAACATTGCTCGGGCACCTCCATTAAGGAGGAAGTACTTTATATAGGGAGGAGTCCTCCGGCATTGGCCGGGGACCTTTTTGAAAAATGCGCGCGGCCCCTTTAAGAGCGGGGGAGCGCGCGGGCGCTAGCCCTAAGACCAGAAGCAGGGAAGGAGCGCGTGGCCCCAGCAGGGCGGAAGGAGGACGCTGAGCTCGGGTAAGGGGGGCGACGTCCCTGCCTGGCAGAGGACGCTGTCGCAGGGGAACAGCGTCCCTGCCTGGCAGAAGACAGGGACGCCGATGCTACAAACTCATCAGAAAAATCAGTCAAAAAGTCAGGGACATCCTGAGACTGGGGATAGGCAGAAAAAACAGGAGTGTCAGTATTAACACATTGGCAGCCCCAACTGGTCACAGATACAAATTTCCAATCCAAAACAGGATTATGAGACTGTAACCAAGGGAAACCTAGTACAATAATGTCATGCAGATTATGCAGCACCAGAAATTTGCAACTCTCCTGATGATCTAGTTCAACCCTCATTATCACCTGAGTAGAAAACTGGGGTTTATTCTCCGCCAAAGGGGTAGAATCACTGCCCAGTAGGGGAATAGACTTCCTCAGGGGTATCATGGGAAACCCACAACGTTTGGCAAAGTCAAAATCCATCAGGTTAATAGCTGCTCCTGAATCAACAAAAGCCTGAGCACAAAATGTGGACAGGGAGCAAATCAGGGTAACAGTCAACAGAAATTTAGTCTGAACACTACCCAAGACAACTGAGCGTGCAAAACATCTTCATCGCTTAGGGCAGACAGAAATAGCATGGGAATCGTCACCACAGTAGAAACATAACCCATTGCGCTTACGAAACTCATGACGCTGAGCCCCAGCAGTCACTCCATCACACTGCATGGGCTCAGAAGCTGGCTCACAAGGCAACACTATCTCACGCATAGCTCTGCGCTCACGCAAACGTCTGTCAATTTGAATAGCCAAAGACATAGAATCATTGAGACAAGAGGGAACAAGGAATCCCACCATAACGTCCTTTGCTTTTTCTGACAGACCCTTTCGAAAAAGGGCTGCCAAAGCATCATCATTCCATTTGGTCAGGACTGTCCACTTTTGAAATTTCTGACAGTGCAACTCAGCGTCTTCAAAACCCTGATTAAATGCCAACAAGATCGTTCCAGCTTGATCAGTGACATTAGGTTATTCGTACAATAACCCCAGAGCCTGAAAAAAATACATCAATATCATTCAAAACAGGATCCCCAGGTGTCAGGGAAAAAGCCCAATCCTGAGGTCGCCGCGCAGCAGGGAGATGACAATTTGAACCTGCTGTGCCGCGTTCCCTGAGGACTTAGGCTTTAAGGCAAAAAACAACTTACAGTTATTTTTGAAATTCAGAAATTTAGATCGATCCCCCAAAAACAAATCTGGCATGGGGATCCTAGGTTCCACAACCGGCAACCCAGCAAGATAGGTAGCAATAGTCCGAACCTCAGTGGCAAGCTGATCCACACGGCCAGACAACTGTGCAAACTCCATTGAGGACAAAAAAAAAAATCCTCCTCAGCACCCAGAGAAAAAGAGGGAAAAAATGCAACAAACAGAAAAAAAAAAATTCTGACAACTCCCTTTTTTCTTTTTCCTTTTTTACTATTTTTCCCTTCTGCTGAGTACAATATAATTTTCAGTTTGGCCGGTTATACTGTAACTGAGGAGAAATAGCAAAAGCGGTAATACACCAGAGAGGCTGGAACCTATTGGATTGCAGTAAACTGAACTAACCGCCACAACTAGAAGTAGCCGTGGAGTAGTGTTGAGCATTCCGATACTGCAAATATCGGGTATCGGCCGATATTAGCTGTATCGGAATTCCGATTCCGAGTTCCGATATTTTCGTCTTATCGGATACCGGAATCGGGATGTCACTGTCACTGTCAGTGTCCGTCTGTCGGGTCTGTCAGGAGTCAGCGGCACTTACCTGGCAGAAGATCTCCGGCGGTCACGTCCTGGACTGCTTCATGGCCGCCATCCTCTTCTCCCCGGCGGTCACATGCAGTTTCTCGCGATAACTGCAGTGACTGCTGGGTAATCCCGGCCGTAAAGCAGTCAGTCCGATGACGTCACCGCCGGGGAAGCAGGTAATCAGCTGTGCTGCGTTGCAATGACAGGCTCTGCCTGTCATTGCGATGTAGCAGAGCTGGATCGTCGTGGGACTATCGTTATGGACTGCGTCGGACAGGTGGTATACTGTTGGTTTGTTTTTTTTCTTTTTTTACAGGAGATCGATGGCGTCGCAGGAATGAGTGTATAATAAAGAAATGAAAACTGTGTTGTCTCTTTTATTTCATTAAAATACTTTTTTCTTGCTTTGTCTTTTTTTTACACATTTAATAACTTTGGGATTAATAATGGATCGGTGTCTTATTGACACCTCTCCATTATTAACCGGGCTTATTGTCACCGTGCAATCAACGGTGACAATAACCCCTTATTACCCCGCTTGCCACCGCTACAGGGCAAGTGGGAAGAGCCGGGTAAAGTGCCACAATTGGCACATCTTTTGATGCGCCAAATGTGGGGCTGCTGTAGCCTGGTATTATCAGGCTGTTGAGGGCCAAAATCCATGGGCCTTGACAGTCTTTTAATAACAGGCCGCAGCAGTCTGCATTTTACTTGGCTGGTTAACAAAAATAGGGGGGATCCCCACGCCGTTTTTTTTTCGAGGGGATCCCCTATTTTTGTTAACCAGCCAAGCTAAGCAGACTGCTGTGGCCTGGTATTATCAGGCTTGCAAGGTCCATGGATATTGGATCCTTACCAGCCTGAAAAACCAGGCCTCAGCGGTCTGCTTCATCTGGCTGGTTAACAAAAATAGGGGGGACCCCACGCCAATTTTTTTCGAGGGGATCCCCTATTTTTGTTAATCAGCCAAGATATGCAGACTGCTGTGGCCTGGTATTATCAGGCTGGCAAGGTCCATGGATCTTGGCTCCTTAACAGCCTGAAAATCCAGGCCTCAGCGGTCTGCTTCATCTGGCTGGTTAACAAAAATAGGGGGGACCCCACGCCATTTTTTTTTCGAAGGGAACCCCTATTTTTGTTAATCATTTCCCTCTGACGTCACTGATTGTGTCCCTGGCTGACCTGAAGTGAAAGTGGAAAGCAATCAATTAAGCTTTCCACTTAAGGGCCCGTCTCACATAGCGATATCGCTACCGAGATCGCTGCTGAGTCACTAGTTTTGTGACGCAGCAGCGAGCTCACCAGCGATATTGCTGTGTGTGACATTCAGCGACGATCAGCCCCCCTGCCGGGTATCGCTGATCGTCGCTGAAATGTCAGGACCTTTGATCGCTGGTTTCCCGCCTGTCACACGCAGCGATGCGTGCCTGTCAGGGGGAAACCAGCGATCAAAAAAAGGTCCTGACATTTCTGCGACGATCAGCGATACCCGGCAGGGGGGCTGATCGTCGCTGAATGTCACACACAGCGATATCGCTGGTGAGCTCGCTGCTGCGTCACAAAACTAGTGACTCAGCAGCGATCTCGGTAGCGATATCGCTATGTGAGACGGGCCCTTAAGCGATGTTACCCGCAGTGTCGCTGTCCCAGATCGCTGCCTGAGCTGCCTGTTTGGCAGCTCAGCAGCGATCATGTAGCGATACACCAGCGATCCTGACAAGTGCATATCGTTGTCGGGATCGCTGGTGTATCGTTATGTGACACCCAGCCTTTACTCTCCTGTCAGGCAGGAGAGGAACTCATTCATTTGGGGTTTACTGTGAGGCTGCAGCATTAGCTGCGGTCCCTGCAGTTAACATTAACCCTTTCTGAAGGATTACACCGTGGGACCTGACTGTGCATGGGATAGGTAAGAATAATTTTGCTTTTTTATTTTATTTTTATTACAGGAAATGGTTTTTGCAGTAAAATAAAAGATGGTCAAAAACATGTGTCTTTATTTCATTAAAATGATTTTTAATTAAAGTGTGTGTGTTTTATTTTTATTTCATGCAATAGGATTAATAATTGATAGTTGTCTAATTGACAGCTCTCAATTATTAACCTGGCTTAAGGTCACCTTTCAATAGCAAGGTGGCTTTAACCCCATATTAACCCATTCGCCACCGCTACAGGGCAATGGGAATAGACGGGCAAAGTGCCAGAAAGGGCGAATCTAATTATAGATTTGTCTTTCCTGGGGTGTCTGGGGGCAGATGTTAGTAGCCGGGGGGGGGCAAAAATAATGGTCCCTCTCTGGGCTATTATTATCTGCCCCCACTCACTGGCTTTGTCTGTCTGGTTGCGAAAATAGGGCGGGAGCCCACGCATTTTTTTTCAGCAATTTTACACCTCATATATATATATACATGTCATTGAATTTGTGACACATATATATATATATTTATATTTGTAGTTCATACACTTCTACATAGTATAATAGCCGCTAATTCAATTGCCGGCTTTTGTGAAAATGCAGAACCCGACATGAAATGACACTTGGTGTACATAGGGTTAACCATGTCTTTTCATGTCCTTTGCTATCTAATTTGCACAAACAATTAAATCAGACTATGTGTGCAAAATTTCACACCTCTAGGGGTTAATTAAAGGTGTAAATTCGTAGCAAAAAAGTCCGTTTTTTTTACAACGAATTTACACCTTTAATTAACCCCTAGAGGTGTGAAATTTTGCACACATAGTCTGATTTAATTGTTTGTGCAAATTAGATAGCAAAGGACATGAAAAGAAATGTTTAACCCTATGTACACCAAGTGTCATTTCATGTCGGGTGACCCGACATGAAATGACACTTGGTGTACATAGGGTTAACCATGTCTTTTCATGTCCTTTGCTATCTAATTTGCACAAACAATTAAATCAGACTATGTGTGCAAAATTTCACACCTCTAGGGGTTAATTAAAGGTGTAAATTCGTAGCAAAAAAGTCTGTTTTTTTTACAACGAATTTACACCTTTAATTAACCCCTACAGGTGTGAAATTTTGCACACATAGTCTGATTTAATTGTTTGTGCAAATTAGATAGCAAAGGACATGAAAAGACATGGTTAACCCTATGTACACCAAGTGTCATTTCATGTCGGGTGCTTCTGTCTTTTCACTGAAGCCGGCTTTACCCGGCAATTGAATCAAAGGATATTTTACTATGTAGAAGTGTATAAACTATACATATATGTATATATACATGTCACAATGACATGTATATATATATATATGTATTCTATGTGTGTATATTTAGTGTTTACAAGGAAAGAATGGGGTTTTTTTAGTTGCGATATTTTGTTCCCATAGACTTACATGGGACTTCCGGTATCGGTATCGGGTATCGCCGATATTTTAGTGATATCGGCGATACCATTCCGATTCCGATACTTTAGCATATCGGAAAGTATCGCTCAACTCTACCGTGGAGCGTTCCTACGTTGATCCTAGATGCCTCGTCACAGCCTGAGAGATAACTACACCTAAAGGCAGAAAGATGAAAGCTATCTGCCCCGGAGCAGATCCCCAAAGAAAATAGGAAGCTCCCAAACATGTAATGGCGGTTAGACAAGAATAAAGCACGGACACAGACAGAAAATAGAATGAGCAAACGCTGGGGCCCAATCTGTCTAGACAGAAAAGTACAGGAAAAAATTCTGACTGCAATCCAACAAAAACCCTAACAAAAATACCAACACTTCTGATTGCCAAAAGACCTGAGATCACACAATCTCATCCACCTAAATCAGATCTCTGGTGTAACAAAATGCTATTCAGCAAATAAAAAGTAACAAAGGAGCAAAGCAAAAGTGCAGACCAAAACGGAGCACAATTGCAGCGCCAGACCCCCAAAAGGGGACAGGCTGCAGTCCACTGCAAGCAGCAAATGTCACGCTGTATAGCAGATATATATATATGTGATGACAGTAATCTGTATCAAAAGGGCAACATACAATATAACATGCGCATAGATATATGATAACATAGAATTACCTGACAGAAAGTCCAGTGGGTCAATACGGAATCCGTTATACGCTGTCTCCGGCTAGAGGGTGACCGGGGTCTATGCTGACCCTAAACTGGGGTCCTAACTAATCCCTCTACCTGGAGGTACTGTTAAAGGTACAGAGGTCCAGGCCACCAGCGTAAACCCTGTCTCCTATCAATCCCTGCCAACTGTAATCTAGTCCTAAGAAGGACCCTGATTACCACCAAAGGGAATGAACAGGTAACGGTTAATGAACAGAAAGACATACAAGAAAGACAAGAAATAAAGTAAATAAAGTCTTACATACAACACTCACACACAGTAGGAACACTAAGGTCTCAGAGATAAACTATAAGCTATAAGAGTAAAAACAACTAAGGAGCTCTTAGCTTAAGTATTCTCAGAACCGATCCAGTCTGCTAGACTACATGAAGGCTTTCACCGGCATCTAACAAGCAGACTGGCAGGTATATGAAGGAATCTAATTAGAACATAATCAAAAGCAGCCGGGCGAGGCTGGACCTAGTCTTAGCAAAGAGCTAGGTAAAATTAACTCCCTCATTACCAAACACAAAGAAACAGCAACTCAGCTGTGAGAAGTCAGAGTGTGCAATCGCGACGATCCTCGTGGCGATACACCCATGACAGTACCCCCCCCTCTACGAGGGGACTCCGGACCCTCAGGGCCAGGTCTGCCCGGGTGAGTTGTGTGAAAGGTCCGAACCAATCTGCGTTAACATCAGACGCAGGGACCCACGTCCTCTCCACAGGACCATACCCCCTCCAATGAACCAAGTACTGAAGGGATCGGCGACTGAGACGTGAGTCAATGATTTTCGACCCATGAAATTCCACGTTATCATTGACCACCACTGAAGGAGGAGGTAGAGGTGACGGTATGACCGGTGCCACATACTTTTTAAATAATGACTTGTGAAACACATTATGAATTTTAAACGTAGGAGGGAGGTCCAGACGAAATGCCACAGGATTAATTATGGAACTGATCCTGTACGGCCCGATGAATCTGGGACCCAACCTCCAGGAGGAAACTTTAAGTTTTATATTCCTGGTAGACAACCAAACCAGATCGTTCACCTTCAGATCTAGACCAGAAACTCTCCCCCTATCAGCCATCCGTTTGTAACGGTTCCCCGTAACCTTCAGTCTTAACCGATCTGGAACTATCAGTCTCCCTGGAAGTCCCACAGGGGCGTCCCCCTGAGCCCCCAATACCTCCCCTCAAGCTCAGAGCATACAGCTGACACTACAACTCCCTCCTGAGGAATAGGAACCGGATCATCCGTCTTCCCGGCCCCTGGGAAAGTACGAGATAAGGCATCAGGAAGCAACTTTATTGAGCAGTCATATGCGCGATGAGGAGGTAACTCTTTACACCCCTCCTCTGAGAACATCTCCCCAAAGTCCTCCAGAAAAGGAGACAAAGTCCTAGGCACAACCGCACCGATGACCGTGCTCATGCAGTTATTCCTGCAAAATTCACCCCACTGGCTTATCTTTCCAGGTTGCCAATCAATCACTGGGTTATGTTTAGCCAACCAAGGAAGTCCCAACACAATAGGAGTAGGTAGACCCTCCAACACATAACAAGACAATTGCTCTTTATGTATTGCCCCTACTCGAAGATCTATGTTATGAACCGCTTGTACCAAGCTACCTTGACCGAGAGGTCTAGAATCAATAGAGACTATAGGGACCGGTTTGGCCAATACACTCAGTTGCATACCAAGCACCTGGGCAAACCGGGCGTCCACCAGATTAGCCCCGGACCCACTATCAAGAAAAACAGAAATCCTCTCAGTTCTAGTACCAATCACCACCTCCGCAGGCACGAGAAACTGAGAGGGATTTGGGGACGAAATACACACTCCCAGGTTAACTCCTTTGCTCAAAGAGGCCCGGGATGGACACCCCCCAACAAAATGTCCCTCTCTCCCGCAAAAGAAACACCTTCTAGTCTTGCGGTGCACCGCCGATTCCCTCCTACAAAAAGATGTCCCTCCCAACTGCATGGGTTCCTCAGAACAGACCAGGGGAACCTCAGTATAAGGGACTTGAGTAGTAGGTGGAGTCATCACGGGAGGCGGTGTTACCTCGCGTCTTCCCCGAATTCGTCTATCAATGCGAATAGCGAGGGCCATAGCAGCCTCCAGTGATGGAGGAGAATCATACTGAGCCAACACATCTTTTAATTTGTCAGACAACCCTTGACAAAACTGGCTCCTAAGAGCTGGGTCATTCCACTGAGTATCTGTTGCCCATCTACGGAACTCAGAAGAATATTCCTCCGCTGGACGATTTCCTTGCCGTATTTTACGTAACTTTGTTTCAGCAAGGGAAACTCGATCCGGATCATCATATACCAGACCCAGGGCAGTAAAAAATCGATCCACTGACTGGAGATCTGGGGAGCCTGGAGGAATAGAGAACGCCCAAGATTGAGGGTCCCCTTGTAAGAGCGAGATAACAATTCCCACCCTCTGCTCTTCACTCCCAGATGACCGAGGCCACAGCCGAAAGTACAATTTACATGCCTCCCGGAAAGTAAAAAATTTGTCCCGCCCACCAGTGAACCTGTCCGGGAGAGCAACCTTAGGTTCAGATCTGGTTTGCTCCGGGGGGGACAAAACCTTGGACTTAATGTCTGCAAACTCCATGGACAACCCCTGCAACTGCCGGGCCAGCTGGGCTACTGGATCCATGACAGCTGGAGAGAATCTTTAGTATGGCCAGTGAAAATGTCTCGCTGTATAGCAGATATATATATATGTGATGACAGTAATCTATATCAAAAGGGCAACATACAATATAACATGCGCATAGATATATGATAACATAGAATTACCTGACAGAAAGTCCAGTGGGTCAATACGGAATCCGTTATACGCTGTCTCCGGCTAGAGGGTGACCGGGGTCTATGCTGACCCTAAACTGGGGTCCTAACTAATCCCTCTACCTGGAGGTACTGTTAAAGGTACAGAGGTCCAGGCCACCAGCGTAAACCCTGTCTCCTATCAATCCCTGCCAACTGTAATCTAGTCCTAAGAAGGACCCTGATTACCACCAAAGGGAATGAACAGGTAACGGTTAATGAACAGAAAGACATACAAGAAAGACAAGAAATAAAGTAAATAAAGTCTTACATACAACACTCACACACAGTAGGAACACCTAAGGTCTCAGAGATAAACTATAAGCTATAAGAGTAAAAACAACTAAGGAGCTCTTAGCTTAAGTATTCTCAGAACCGATCCAGTCTGCTAGACTACATGAAGGCTTTCACCGGCATCTAACAAGCAGACTGGCAGGTATATGAAGGAATCTAATTAGAACATAATCAAAAGCAGCCGGGCGAGGCTGGACCTAGTCTTAGCAAAGAGCTAGGTAAAATTAACTCCCTCATTACCAAACACAAAGAAACAGCAACTCAGCTGTGAGAAGTCAGAGTGTGCAATCGCGACGATCCTCTGGCGATACACCCATGACAGCAAGCCAGCAATGAAAATCAAACAGAGGAAAAAAAAACAGCAAACACTTATCTGAAGGAGAGCAGGAAACTAGCAGTGCTTCAAGCAAGACCAGAAGGAACAATTGATAACCGGCAAGACTGCTAGGAACTCAGGCCACTTATATCCTACCATTCAGCGCCAGCTGAAGGCCATTCATTAATCAGTTCATTACCCTCAGCAACCACCGGAGGGAGCCCCAGCTCAGAAGTCGCCTCCAGCATATTCACAACACCTACCTTTCTGAGCCCTGTCGTGCACCTAGACAGTGTTTCCTCCCCACAAATGCGGTACCAGCGTGCTCAGGACAAACTTGACAACAACTTTTGGGTCCAATTTATCCTGTTACCCTTGGGAAAATAAAAAATAGCGGGCTAAAAAAATCATTTTTGAGGAAAAAAAAGATTTTTTTATTTTCACTGCTCTGCATTTATAAACTTCTGTGAAGCACTTGGGAGTTCAAAGTGCTCATACACATCTAGATAAGCTCTTTGGGGGGGTCTAGTTTCCAAAATGGGGTCACTTGTGGGGGGTTTCTACTGTTTAGGCACATCAGGGGCTCTGCAAATGCCACATGATGCCTGCAGAACATTCCATCAAGTCTGCATTCCAAAATGGCGCTCCTTCCCTTCTGAGCTCTCCCATGCACCAAAACAGTGGATCCCCACACATATGGGGTATCAACGTACTGAAGACAATCTGGACAACAACTTTTGTGGTCCAATTTCTCCTGTTACCCTTGTGAAAATAAAAAATAGCGGGCTAAAAAATAATTTTTGAGGAAAAAAATGATTTTTTTATTTTTACTGCTCTGCGTTATAAACTTCTGTGAAGCACTTGGGGGTTCAGAGTGCTCACAACACATCTAGATAAGTTCCTTAAGGGGTCTAGTTTCCAAAATGATGTCACTTGTGGGGGTTTTTCATTGCTTAGGCACACAGGGGCTCTCCAAACGCATCATCGTGTCCGCTAACGATTGGAGCTACTGTAATTTTCCATTCAAAAAGTCAAATGGCGCTCCTTTGCTTCTGGGCCCTGTTGTACGCCCAAACAGTGGTTTATGACCATATATGAGGTATCGGTGTACTCAGGAGAAATTGCCCAACATATTTTATGATCCACTTTATCCTGCTGCCCATGTGAAAATGATAAAACTGAGGCTAAAAGAAAATTTTTGTGAAATAAATGTACTTTCTTTTTTTACGGATCAATTTGGCGCTCAAATTGCCCAACAAGTTTTAGGATCCATTTTATCCTATTGCCCATGTAAAAATGAAAAACTTGATACTAAAAAAAAAATTTTGTTGGAAAAATTAAAATTTCCATTTTTTCCTTCCACGTTGCTTTAGTTCCTGTGAAGCACCTGAAGAGTTAATAATCTTCTTGAATGTAGTTTTGAGTAGCTTGAGGGGTGCAGTTTTTAGAATGGTGTCACTCTAGGGTATTTTCTGCCATATAGACCCCTCAAAGTGACCTCAAATGTTAGGTGGTCCCTAAAAAAACGGTTTTGTAAATTTTGTTGTAAAAGTGAGAATTCGCTGGTCAACTTTTAACCCTTATAACTTCCTAACAAAAAAAAAAAATTTGGTTCCAAAATTATGCTGATGTAAAGTAGACATGTGGGAAATGTTATTTATTAACTATTTTGTGTTACATAACTCTCTGATTTAACAGAATAAAAATTCAAAATTTGAAAATTGCGAAATTTTCAAAATTTTCACCAAATTTCTGTTTTTTTCAAACAAACGCAAAAATTATCGACCTACATTTACCACTAACATGAAGCCCAATATGTTACGAAAAAACAATCTCAGAATCGCTAAGATCCGTTGAAGTGTTCCTGTGTTATTACCTCATAAAGGGAAACTGGTCAGAATTGCAAAAATGGGCAGGTCTTTAAGGTCAAAATAGGATGGGTCATGAAGGGGTTAAAGACGATTTCAGGGAATTAGGCTGCAAGCTTAAAGCAAGGACCTCCAACGTGGTATTTTCTGAAATACTGCCTGTACCACGTGCCACACCAGAGAGGCAACGGGAGATTAAGAAGGTTAATAAGTGGCTCAAGAATTGGTGTAGGAAGGAGGGGTTTAGGTTCCTGGAAAACTGGGCCGACTACTCAGTTGGCTACAGGTTCTATGCTAGGGACGGGCTGCACCTCAATGGGGAGGGTGCAGCTGTGCTGGGGAGAAAATGGCTAGAAGGTTGGACGGGTCTTTAAACTAGGGACTGGGGGGAGGGTATTCATTTTATAGGAGGGGAAGACAGTGCAGATAGAGACCTGGGCACAAATAATGAAATTGGGGGTGGGGGTGGCATGGGGGGTGGGGTTAGAACAGTTAATAATTTAAGAAAGAATAGAGGTTCAGAGAGATACATAAAGTGCATGTATACTAATGCCAGAAGCCTCACCAACAAAATGGAGGAATTAGAATTAATTTTGTTGGAACATAATTATGACATGGTGGGGATATCTGAGACATGCCTGAACGAGAGCCACGACTGGGCGGTTAATTTACAGGGCTATAGTCTGTTTAGAAATTACCTTAAAAATAAGCGAGGTGGGGGTGTGTGTTTATATGCAAAATCATCCTTAAAACCCATCCTGCGTGTTAATATATGTGAATCTAATGAAGATGTAGAGTCCCTGCGGGTGGATATTAGGAGAGGGGGGAAATATAATAAATTACTGATAGGGGTTTGTTATAAGACTCCATCCAAAAATAATGGAAGCAACGTAGAATATCCTCGTAAAGCAAATAGATGAAGCAGCGACTCAAGGAGAAGTCATTATTATGGGGGACTTCAACTACCCTGAAATACATTGAGAAACAGAAACCTGCAGTTCCAGCAAAGATAATAAGTTTTTGACAACTATGAGAAACAATTACCTTTCACAACTAGTTCAGGACCCAACAAGAGGGGGGGCACTGCTAGACCTAATATTAACCAACAGGCCAGACCGCATATCAAATATAAAATATGGGGGTCACTTGGGTAATAGTGATCATAAAATAATAAGTTTTCATGTATCCTTTAATAAGATGTGTAGTATAGATGTTACAAGGACACTAAACTTCAGGATGGCAAATTTCCAACGAATGAGAGATGATCTTAGTGCAATAAACTGGGATGATATCCTGAGACATAAAAATACACAAAGAAAATGGGAGCATCCTGAATAGCACCTTTGCACAGTATACAGTATACCCTATGGGAATAAACATACTAGAAATAAGAGGAAACCACTATGGCTAAATAGAGCTGTAAGAGGCGCAATAAGTGACAAAAAGAAAGGATTTAGGGAATTAAAGCCAGTAGGTAGTGATGAGGCTTTAAATAAATACAGAAGATTAAATAAATTGTGTAAAAAGCAAATCAAGACAGCAAAGCTTGAGACAGAGAGACTTATTGCCATAGAGAGTAAAAATAATCCCAAAATATTCTTTAACTACATAAATAGTAAGAAACTAAAAAATGATTGTGTTGGTCCCCTTAAAAATAGTCGGGGTGAAATTGTGGATGAGGATAAGGAAAAAGCCAATATGCTAAATTATTTTTTTTCAACAGTATTTACACAAGAAAATCCCATGACAGGTAACATGATCAGTAATAACAAAAATTCTGCATTAACTGTCACCTGCTTAACCCAGCAGGAAGTATGGCGGCGTCTAAAAATCACTAAAATTTACAAATCCCCGGGCCCGGATGGGATACACCACCGAGTACTGCAGGAATTAAGTACAGTCATAGATAGACCATTATTTTTAATCTTTAAAGATTCCATAATCTGTCTGTACCACAGGATTGGGTATAGCAAATGTGGAGCCAATATTCAAAAAGGGGACAAAACCTGAACCTGGAAATTATAGGCCAATGAGCTTAACATCTACTGTGGGCAAAATCCTGGAGGGTTTTCTAAGGGATACTATCTTGGAGTATCTGAAGAAAAATAACCTCATGACCCAATATCAGCATGGGTTTATGAGAGAGCGTTCCTGTCAGACTAATCTGATGAGTTTCTATGACTGGACCAAGGGAACGCAGTGGACGTGGTGTATGTGGACTTTTCAAAAGCTTTTGATATGGTGCCGCACAAAAGGTTGATACATAAGATTGGAGTAATGGGGATAGGGGAAAATATGTGTAAGTGGGTTAAGAACTGGCTCAGGGATAGGAAATGAAGGGTGGTTATTAATGGAGCGCACTCGGACTGGGTCACAGTTAGCAGTGGGGTACCGCAGGGGTCAGTATTGGGGCCGCTTCTCTTTAACATATTTATTAATGACCTTGTAGGGGCATACAGAGTAGTATTTCAATATTTGCAGATGACACTAAACTCTGCAGGGTAATCAATACAGAGGAGGACAATTTTATATTACAGGAGGATTTATGTAAACTAGAAGCTTGGGCTGATAAATGGCAAATGAGCTTTAATGGGGATAAATGTAAGGTCATGCACTTGGGCAGAAAAAATAAGATGTATAATTATGTGCTTAATTGTTAAACACTGGGGAAAACTATCACTGAAAAAGACCTGGGTGTATGGGTGGACGACAAACTCACATTTAGTGGCCAGTGTCAGGCAGCTGCTGCACAGGCAAATAAAATAATGGGATGCATCAAAAGAGGCATAGATGCTCATGAGGAGAACATAATTCTACCTCTATACAAGTCACTAGTGCGACCACACTTAGAATACTGTGTACAGTTCTGGTCTCCAGTGTATAAGAAAGACATAGCTGAATTGGAGCGGGTACAGAGAAGAGCGACCTAAGTTATTAGAGCACTGGGGGGTCTGCAGTACCCAGACAGGTTATTGCACTTGGGGTTATTTAGTTTGGAAAAATGAAGGCTTAGGGGTGCTCTTATTACAATATATAAATATATGAGGGAACAGTACAAAGACCTTTCTAATGATCTTTTTACTCTTAGACCTGTGACGGGGACAAGGGGGCATCCTCTACGTCTGGAGGAAAGAAGGTTTAGTCATAATCACAGACGCAGATTCTTTACTGTAAGAGCAATGAGACTATGGAACTCTCTGCCGTATAATGTTGTAATGAGTGATTCCCTACTAAAATTTAAGAAGGGCTTGATGCCTTTCTTGAAAAGCATAATATTACAGGTTATATACACTAGTTTCCTAGATATTGAGTTGATCCAGGGAACTAGACTGATTGCCGTATGTGGAGTCGGGAAGGAATTTTTTTCCCCAATGTGATTCAGTAAGAATGCCACATTGGTTTTTTTTTGCCTTCCTCTGGATCAACATGTTAGGGCAGGTTAGGATAGGATATGGGTTGAACTAGATGGACTTAAAGTCTTCCTTCAACCTTAATAACTATGTTACTATGTTACTATATTAGTTATTAGGTTCTTTAGAAGGATGTTGATCTGGGGATTTATTCTGACTGAATATAGGCTGAACTGGATGGACAAATGTCTTTTTTCAGTCTTGCTATGTTACTATGTAATTGAAAGATTGAGTTTGCAAATTTGAACCACGGGTGGTAGGAGGATAGGGTATTGTTTATTGATGGCAGAGAACAGTGTCTGGGTGCAAATATTCAGGCCCAATTCTTGTAGAATGTAACAAAAATGATCTAGATCTATATCTTACATCAGAGCTCCACAGACTGTCTACTCTATTGGAATTACCAGGAACCACTCAGATTTTATACTCCTTCACACAACCACCAGTTCATATGTTCAACCGGTGGCTGGTGAGATATTAGAATTGGCAATTTATTGACTTTTTTCTTTAATTACTTGCTGCAATTAGTTCACCTTTGTCTTATGTTTCATGATCTCCATGGGGGCAGTTGTTTCAATAGAAGAATCCTGCACTGTGGAATCCTGCTCCTTGGTGCTCAATAGTCACTCTACACCTCAGCCGTTGTGCTAATGTACACTGCTGCTATCCAGTCGTGTTAGCTCCCATAGTTTTTCTTTACCATGAAGAGAAGGCTACTGTCAGCTCTGGTTCTGCACTACAGCTGTTCTGTCTCACCACAGAGGTAAGAAGCTGCTTATTGTGTTTTTGCTTGAATGAACTTATTTAAATGCCAAAGTATGTCCATAATGTCCATAATGTAAGGAGTTTATATAGTGATTGTGTGTATGTTTGAGCATGTCTGTAACTAAAACTGTGCATGTATGTGTGTGTATGCCTATTTTTTTATAAATGTGCATCTAGTATGTGTGTCTCTGCCTAATTTCAATAAGCATGCATGTGTGCTTACAGCTATGTAATGGATAACAGTTTTCCTTGTGGATAGTGCCTAAGTGGTGTCAGGAGACTTATAGACAGTGGCGTCACTAGAGTTTGATGGGCCCCAATGCGGGCCGGCAGCAAAATGTTGGTCAGATGTACAGGCCCCTTTAGCATTTTAGAACCTATGAAAACAGACGTCTTCGCCTCACTGTTAAAAATAAAGCATGCAGATAAAATATGTAACTCTCACAGAAAATGCTGCAATTAAATGATGTTCAAAGTAATAATAAATTCTAGTCACGCTGTTACTAACTTACTAATAATGAACCACAAAATGGATAAATCTGTACACCGTGACCATATATTATCATCACCACTTAGTGCCTGAGTATAACTACCACCTTACTGTTACTGAACAAAATCCAATATGCCAGGACTAATACACCAATAATACCACATACAATGGATACATACCACCACATCATAACTGGACCCCTTTCTACCTCCACATAGTGTCAAAATAATACCATATGCAAGGGATAAATACCTTCAAACTATGACCGGAAAATATATTACCCCACGTAGTGACCAAATAATACAACATAAAAGTGATAAATACTTCTACACCATGACCAGACCACATATTACCATCACGTAGCGGCAGAATAATACTGCATACAAGGGAGAAATAGCACCACATCATAACGGACACTTATTAGCACCAAATGGTGACCTAATAATACCACATGCAAGGCATAAATACCTCTAACCTGTGGCCACACAACACATTATCACCACATAGTGACCAATAATACTTCATACAAGGGATAAATACCTCAATACCATGACCAGAACACATAATACCAACAAATAGTAACTGAATTATACCACCATACTGACCATTACCAAGAACCACAGTGCTAACAGCAATTGAAATTATACACAAGAGCAATGTAGACAGTAAATACAGTATGGGTAAATCCAGTGACTTACAAATAATGCATATAAATGAAATGATTAATTTTTGCCTTTCTTTATCATCCAGCGCAGACAGCTATAATTTCTTCCAGCCAGGACTCGTCTTTTCAGAAAGTAACACATATACATCTATTGCTGATCACTTCTTCACCATCCGCCAGACTTTTCCCTCCTGTTCTTCACTATCCCAGATTGCATTGCTGTGTGGGCATCCATATAATACATTTCAGATTATCGTACCTTGTACTGTGGTATTCTGTACCTGGGTAAATCTCTCTCTTCTGTAGTGTGTAAGCTCCTATGGTCAGCAGGGTCCTCCCTCTCTCTCTCTCTCCTGTAGAGTGCAAGCGCTTATGTTCAGGGGGTCCTCTCTCTCTCTCGCTCTCCTATAGAGTGTAAACGCTTATGATCAAGGGGTCCTCTCTCTCTCTCTCCTGTAGAGTGCAAGCGCTTATGTTCAGGGGGTCCTCTCTCTCTCTCGCTCTCCTATAGAGTGTAAACGCTTATGATCAAGGGGTCCTCTCTCTCTCTCTCCTGTAGAGTGCAAGCGCTTATGTTCAGGGGGTCCTTTCTCTCTCGCTCTCCTATAGAGTGTAAACTCTTATGATCAGGGGGTCCTCTCTCTTGCTCTCTCCTAGATAGTATAAACTGTTAGGTTAGGCGAGTTCCTCTTTCTTTCTCTTCTGTAGTGTGTAAGCTCCTATGGTCAGCAGGGTCCTCTCTCTCTCTCTCTCTCTCTCTCTCTCTCTCTCTCTTCTGTAGAGTGCAAGCACTTATGTTCAGAGGGTCCTCTCTCTTGCTCTCTCCTAGATAGTATAAACTGTTATGATAGGCGAGTTCCTCTTTCTTTCTCTTCTGCAGTGTTTAAGCTCTTATGGTCTGCAGGATCCTCCCTCTCTACTGTAGAGTGTAAGCTCTTATTCTCAACTGGATCCTTTCTTTCACCTGCAGAGTGAAAACTCTTATGGTCAGTGTGGTCCTCTCTCTCTCCTCTTCCTCACATGTATTTTTTCAAGTAATTACCAGTATTGAGAGTTGTGAATTTTTTTGTCAAAAAACAAATTTTCAGGAAAAATTTGGCGAATTCGAACTTCAAAAGATCCGCTATTTAAAGTTGGGGAAAGGTTGGGATAGCTCTTTACATAAATCATAAACTTTGGGTAACACTGATGTAGAGGTCATGCCTTCCTTTGAGAGCTATCGGAAGGACATCAGAACATACGATAATGGCATGATTCAATTTGCCATTATTTCTACATATAGGTATTTTATCGAAAATTAAATTGTTTATATCTGTAGCAGCACAATATAGAAGAACAGGCTTTTAAAAGGTCTCTTTTTCCTTTAGCATATTTGTTTGCTTTTCTATGTCTTACAAGCTACTGTGTGTATTGCTAGTATGGGTTTATTGACAGAGAGTACTTATTTATACTGTCCTTCGGATAAGAAATATCACACTTGAGCACCAATTATTGTAGTTAGCTAGTGCTATCTTTTTTTAAGTAAAAACAGTTATCTCCTTCGAACACAAACTACAATGTCGTTTTTTAGGTGTTTCGTGTTCATCATGTTATGCAGTGACATGCTCATGAAACACATATTATATACGGCACTATCTACAGAGATTTCACAGCAAACAGCTCCAGGCCTCAAGAGGTTATAAAATCATTTTCATCAACCATATAGCATTGAACCTTGTACCTTTACATAGGTTATATAAATGGTACAGTAAACACCTTTATTCTCACTTGATTGCTTATGGTCATGACACTACAATCGGCTTGAACATGAACCTCTTGCTTGCCTCCGGCTTTGCAAATACCTTTAAAGATTGTACATTTCCCAAAGGATTGTCTCAACCTAACTGTCTGTGAATTACATCCTTTGAATCATGTTTTACAGGACCTTTACCCTTTTTCATCAGGGCATTGGTAAAATAAAAGCTGCTACTATATCTAGCTTTGATGCGACTTTTCTTGTGAAGTGACAAGTAGCACAAAAATGTCAATATGTTTATCTTTATTTTCACATTTTTGTATTCATTTTTGCTTCTTGTCATTACACATCACTAACTTTTATAATGTGCTAAGACAGACGTACATTAAGATAAACTTAAAGTCATTATTGTTATGTAGATCTGTCAGAAGTCCCCTGGCTGCTCTAATAATTCCTACTACAGGCATACTTAGTGCAAGTTACTCCAATCACTAAATTTAACTGGTTGCCCTAGCCTTCACCATTTATTCTTTGTACAGTAATCTGGACTTACACAGGGGCACTTGGGTTGGGGCAACAGAGTCAGATGTTGGCCATTGATGCAAGCTGGCAGAAATAATAGTCCATGGGCTGGGTCAGAACCAGAATATATTGTAGGGACAAAATTGTAAGGCAGGAGAATAGTCAAAAACAAGCCAAGGTTAAAATCAGGAAAGTTGACTGGGAGTGCTAGCAAGTCACACAGAAGTTCACTGAAGCTAGTCAAATCATTAATTGCAGTGTACAGCAGGTATTTAGTTTAAACAGATGGCAGGCGGCAGCACTACAAAGGCCACATGGGATGGAGAAAACAGGACACAGAACTAAAGTTGTTACCCCTCATCGCCTGCAACAAGATTGCAGCTTTGCACTGTGACAGAAGTAGAGACAGCAAGGGCAATCCCTGATTCAGATGTCACAATTAATATTTATCCCAGCATTGAAAATTTTGGACCTTATTAAGCCATTGGTCAGCTTAATTAAATTATACTGTGCACATTGAGGGTTTAGTGAAAATACATTGTGTTCTTGCACAGACAATACTAACACCCTCAACACAGCAAATGGGTATGCATACATGGATGGATCATTCAAACAATAGATTTCTCCCCTTTGAAATATTCAAATATACAGTTAGGTCCATATATATTTGGACAGAGACAACATTTATCTAATTTTGGTTCTAGACATTACCACAATGAATTTGAAACAAAACAATTCAGATGCAGTTGAAGTCCAGACTTTCAGCTTTCATTTGAGGGTATCCACATTAAAATTGGATGAAGGGTTTAGGAGTTTCAGCTCCTTAACATGTGCCACCCTGTTTTTAAAGGGACCAAAAGTAATTGGACAAATGACTCCAAGGCTATTTCATGGACAGGTGTGGGCAATCCCTTTGTTATGTCATTCTCAATTAAGCAGATGAAAGGGCTGGAGTTGATTTGAGGTGTGGTGTTTGCATTTGGAAGGTTTTGCTGTGAAGGAAACATGCGGTCACAGGAGCTCTCCATGCAGGTGAAACAAGTCATCCTTAAGCTGCAAGAACAGAAAAAAACCCATCCAAGAAATTGCTACAACATTAGAAGTGGCAAAATCTACAATTTAGTACATCCTGAAAAAGAAAGAAAGCACTGGTGAACTCATCATTCCAAAAAGACCTGGGAGCCCACGGAAGACAACAGTGGTGGATGATCGCCGCATACTTTCTTTGGTGAAGAAGAACCCGTTCACAACATCAACTGAAGTCCAGAACACTCTCAGTGAAGTAGGTGTATCTGTCTCTAAGTCAACAGTAAAGAAAGACTCCATGAAAGTAAATACAAAGGGTTCACATCTAGATGCAAACCATTCATCAATTCCAAAAATAGACAGGCCAGAGTTAAATTTGCTGAAAAACACCTCCAGAAGCCAGCTCAGTTCTGGAAAAGTATTCTATGGACAGATGAGACAAAGATCAACCTGTACCAGAATGATGGGAAGCCAAAAGTTTGGAGAAGAAAGGGAACGGCACATGATCCAAGGCACACCATATCCTCTGTAAAACATGGTGGAGGCAACGTGATGGCATGGGCATGCATGGCTTTCAATGGCACTGGGTCACTTGTGTTTATTGATGACATAACAGCAGACAAGAGTAGCCGGATGAATTCTGAAGTGTACCGGGATATACTTTCAGCCCAGATTCAGCCAAATGCTGCAAACTTGATTGGACGGCGCTTCATAGTACAGATGGATAATGACCCCAAGCATACAGCCAAAGCTACACAGGAGTTCATGAGTGCAAAAAAGTGGAACATTCTTCAATGGCCAAGTCAATCACCAGATCTTAACCCAATTGATCATGCATTTCACTTGCTGAAATCCAGACTTAAGAGGGAAAGACCCACAAACAAGCAATACCTGAAGGCTGCGGCTGTAAAGGCCTGGCAAAGCATTAAGAAGGAGGAAACCCAGCGTTTGGTGATGTCCATGGGTTCCAGACTTAAGGCAGTGATTGCCTCCAAAGGATTCACCACAAAATATTGAAAATAAAATATTTTGTTTGGGTTATGTTTATTTGTCCAATTACTTTGACCTCCTAAAATGTGGAGTGTTTGTAAAGAAATGTGTACAATTCCTACATTTTCTAACACATATTTTTGTTCAACCCTTCAAATTAAACGTTACAATCTGCACTTGAATTCTGTTGTAGAGGTTTCATTTCAAATCCAATGTGGTGGCATGCAGAGCCCAACTCGCGAAAATTGTGTCACTGTCCAAATATTTCTGGCCCTGACTGTAGGTTTAGCTTTGTGTTATGGGTTGCGGAACGCACCAAATAAATATAAATAGAAGGTACGTTCGCAGCCCGGGGTCCACCGTGCAGGCAGAACCTGCTGCTAGTAAGATGGCGCAGTAGGTGGTATGAGCGAACTCTGTTATCCCGCAGAGTCGCAGATATGGTCGCCGTAGCACTATATGGCGAAGTAGGCAAACTCTGTTACTCCACAGAGTCGCTAAATAAAAGGATGTGGCGCTATATGACGTTATAAGAGAACTCTGTTGCTCCACAGAATCGCAACCTAAACGCTGACTAATTGCTATGTCCGTGTGCTGCCACGGGGTTACGTCCAGACTGCGCAGCTTCAACATAAAGTAGTCAGCAATGCACACAGCAAATTCCTCACCGGAGAAGCCGGTATACTAGGGGCTTATTTCAGCCAGAGCCCTGAACCCATACACACATCTCCTCACCGGAGGTTCCGGTATTCTAGGGGCTTTTTTCAGCCGGGTCCCTAAACACACGCATAACCACACTGGCGCAAGCACGTAACAAATTTGATACTAGTGCACAGCCATGCGGTAATGCTACCTTTTTATAGTAGCCATGAGCACGAGACCTTCCAGAAAGGACCAATAGGAAGCTGCTTCAGAACACCAACAGCTTCAGGACCTTCCTGGAGGACCAATTGGAGTCGCAGCTGTATCCGAGCATGTGACCCCTGATCTCCAATGGAAGATCTTGTCCTGGGCATGCTCAGATGGAGAAGCAGAGGACTTTGTCCCAAATCTGCCTGCTCCAACACTGGTTACAACAGAGGATCCAGGAGCAGCAGCAGCAAGTCTCTGCACAGTACTATACCATGCGAGACGCTGGGACCAACGTCTCTGCTGAGCAGGTTTCACTGCGGCCGGAGATGAATGGGGGACCGCAGCGGGACTGGTTCGAGATTCCCCTTGTGCGGCAGCGGGAACTCGATTCCTAACACTTTGTTTTTGGATTGTTGTATCGGTACATACTGTATAACAATTAAAGGTGTTTACCAAGATTAAAAAATTGTCTATTTTATCCATAGAAGTGACACCACTCATGTCCATAGGCAACTCAAAATGTCATACCCCATACCTTCACTGGAATGCGGCATGACATTTTTCTTTAATAACATATTTTATAGATAACATTTTATTATTTCTACAAACACAATGAATTTAAGGAAAGATGACAACAACAGTAAGCTTTAAATGTGTCCTCACAGTGCAGAACTCATGGTTCCATCTACTCAGGTTTCCTCTCACACTTCAAAGACATACTGATAGATAATTTAGATTATGAACCCAGTGGGAACAGCGCTGATAAAGTCTGTAAAGAGCTGCGAAATATGATGGGACTATACACAGTGGCTTGCCAAAATATTCACCTCCTTGGATTTTTACCTATTTTGTTACATTACAACCTATGTATAAATATTTTTATATATAAATAATTAGGAAGTACGCTGGTTTGTTGGCCAGGTATTGCTTGACCATATTTAAATACTTTTACCTCCTTATTAAAAAATACCCGGTCATCAGGGATTTGATGTTGCGATTGTGTCATGTAATTGATCAAGGCCTTTGACAGTGTACCCCTTCCTCTTCTGTGTGTCTTCCTCGAATATACTCCACCATTGGCCAAGGAAGTTTGTCCCTGCCCCTGTCTTTGTCTGATGGAAATATTTTCAACATATTTTCAACAATGGTCTTCTGGTGTAGCACTATTTTAGAAGACCTCTCTTCCTCAGATAAATATAATGCGAGGGTTAAGGGAAAAGACATGGTACATAAAGTTGATTATTGTGCCAAGGTCCCTA
>JARQOD010000005.1:328255183-328359729 GCA_033576555.1 Oophaga sylvatica
TTTCTAAATAGTGTTGAGCATTCCGATACCGCAAGTATCGGGTATCGCCGATATTCGCTGTATCGGAATTCCGATACTTAGTTCCGATATTTTTCCTATATCGTATACCGGAATCGGAAGTTCCCATAATTCTTTGAGAGGCACTGTGATTTTAGTCAGCCAATGAGTAATCCTACGAAGTGTGGGCACATCCTGTACTGCTGCGGTCATCTTAACTAATGGCATGGCTGTGATTGGCTGCTGAAATGATGTCAGAATGCACTATAAAAGGCGCCGCCGCCATTTTAGCGTCACTGTGCTGTGAACTCAGTTAGGGACAGAACGCTGCTCTGCTGACTCTGAGGGACAGTTAGAGATTGCGATTTTGTGTACTGTGCTTTAGGCAGGCTAGTTTACCAACCGCTGTGTAAAGCTTCCTTTTGCCTTGCAGTGTTGTTTTAACAGCTCTGTGCAAGGTGTGTGTGTGAGTGCAGGTGACGCTGCAGTTTGCTCTGCATCCAACGCTGTTTGTAGGCATCTGCACGTGTCACTCTGTGACTTTTTTTTTTTATTTATTTTGTGGAATTGGTGCAGCTCCATTCAATTGAAATTAACAGTGATCTATTAGTGTGACGCGCTTCCATCCGTATACAATACTTTGGTTGCAAACACTATAGAAGTACAGAAAGGAGCCTTTCACAGATAGTAACAGTTGTGTGCAGTGTTCACTGTAGTCTGTGAGGTTTTATTTTTTGAGTGCAGATCACGCTCCAGTTAGTTCTTCAACCACTGCTGGTTGTAGTCTGCTGAGCGTGTGTCACTGCCTCATCCTTCACATTTTTCTCTAATTGGTTCTGCTCCATTATATTTTAAAAAAATCTAATCTATTAGTGTGACGCGCTTCCATCCGTATACAATACATTGGTTGCAAACACTATAGAAGTACAGAAAGGAGCCTTTCACAGCTAGTGAACAGTTGTGTGCAGTGTTCACTGTAGTCTGTGAGGTTTTCATTTTTTGAGTGCAGATCACGCTCCAGTTAGTTCTTCAACCACTGCTGGTTGTAGTCTGCTGAGCGTGTGTCACTGCCTCATCCTTCACATTTTTCACTAATTGGTGCTGCTCCATTATATTTGAAAAAAATCTAATCTATTAGTGTGACGCGCTTCCATCCGTATACAATACATTGGTTGCAAACACTATAGAAGTACACAAAGGGCCCTTTCACAGCTACTGAACAGTTGTGTGCAGTGTTCACTGTAGTCTGTGAGGTTTTCATTTTTTGAGTGCAGATCATGCTCCAGTTAGTTCTTCAACCACTGCTGGTTGTAGTCTGCTGAGCGTGTGTCACTGCCTCATCCTTCACATTTTTCTCTAATTGGTGCTGCTCCATTATATTTGAAAAAAATCTAATCTATTAGTGTGACGCGCTTCCATCCGTATACAATACATTGGTTGCAAACACTATAGAAGTACACAAAGGGGCCTTTCACAGCTACTGAACAGTTGTGTGCAGTGTTCACTGCAGTCTCTGAGGAATAAACACACTTAGGCCTTATAACTTTTCTGACTTTCTTTATCAATCTACCAAGATGAAGAAGGCAGGGAGTAAGGCACGTGGTCGTGGCCGTGGAGTTTCAGCAGGGAGAGGACGTGGGGATTCTGTGGCTGCTGCCGCACCCAGTGACACAGCATCCACCAGTTTTCCCCGTGAGCGTTCCTTTATGCGCACTTTTGTAGGAGCTCGGCGTACCCCCCTGCTGCGGGAAGAACAAATTGAAGCCGTTGTTGGTTGGATGGCAGCCAATGCATCGACTTCAATTGCTTCCACCTCCTCTCAGGACCACAGCACTGTTGAACAACCATCTGTCTCTTCACCGCCTGCCAAATTGCCCAGGCAGTCAGAGAGCTCTGTAATGGAGCAAGCTGAGTCTCTGCTTCTGTTCTCAGAATCTGTTGGCTTGCAAACAGGGGCCCAGCTAAGCAGCATTCTGGAATGTGAAGAAGAGGCAGTATGCAGTGATGCGCAACAGCTGTGTCTCTCTGAATCTGAAGAGGCGGGTGAGCCAGTGCCGATAGTCAGCACACCGCAGAACGCATCTGATGATGATGAGACTCAGGTGCCAGTTTCTGTTGAGCATGATGCTGGCCAGACCACCCAACAGCAGCAGGTGTTGGAAGAGGGTAGTGGAGATGATGAGGTCCAAGACCCAACATGGCGTGAGGAACAGGAAGGTGGTGGTAGCAGCTCTGAGGAAGAGATTGCCCCAACGGTCCAAACAGTAGGGAGAGGTAGGCTGCAGACTCGGTTGCCTCTAGCCTCCAGTTTGGCACCCGTTCGTAGCAGTTCTCTTCCAACAGCCAAAACGGGCTTTCCCAGGACTTGCACTGCGTGGTCCTTTTTTGACACACTTGCAGATGATATTTGCTATGTCAAATGCAAGCTGTGTAATCAAAAAGTAAAAAGAGGTAAAAGTGTCAGTAACCTTAATACCACAAATATGTGGAAACATGTGCGGTCAAAGCACGTGGTTGAGTTACAAAGACACACTGGAGATGTAGGCCAACCTACAGCAGCACCTACATCTTCAGCTCGTGTTGGAGCCTCTTCCTCCAGCTCACACACAGCTGGTTCGGCTTCCTCACAGGATCGCCATGGAAGAACCTCTGTCACTGTTGTCCAGAGACCCAGTGTTATTCCACCCACAGCTGCAAGTTCCCTGTCATCCTCACACTCCCAGGCCACAAAACAGCCATCGGTAGCACAGGCATGGGATAAAAGACGGCCATACTCGGCAAAACCATCCACGAGCACAGGCTCTGAATGCTGGCATTGCAAAACTCCTGTCCCTTGAAATGCTGTCATTCAGGCTGGTGGAGACTGACAGTTTCCGTAACTTAATGGCATTGGCAGTCCCACAATACAATGTGCCCAGCCGATTTTATTTCAGCAGGCAAGCCGTCCCTGGTCTGCAAAAGCATGTTGAGGGAAAAATTAAACATGCGCTACTAAACGCCGTCAGTAGCAAGGTCCACCTGACCACCGATGCGTAGACCAGTACCCATGGCCAGAGACGATACCTTTCCCTCACTGCCCATTGGGTCAATGTTGTGGAGCCGGGTACAGATCTTGCGAGTGGCGCTGTACGTGTTCTGCCAACTCCAAGGATTGCAGGAATCAAGTCTGTCCACATTGACTCCTCCTACTCCAGTTCCTCAGAATCATCGCTGCAGGAGCCGTCACGGTCTACCTCCACATGGACCCGTGAACGCTTACCTGTTGTGACCGATATGAGCACAGCCGTGGCCAAACGTCAACAGGCCGTCCTCAAATTAATTTCCATTGGGAATCGAAGCCACACAGCGCAGGAGCTCTGGAATGCCATCAAGCAGGAGAGCGACGTGTGGTTTTTGCCAGCGAATCTCCAGCCAGGCTTGGTAGTGTGTGACAATGGCCGAAATCTGGTGGCAGCTCTGGGCTTTGGCAACCTCACTCACATACCATGTCTGGCACATGTGCTCAACTTGGTCGTGCAGAGTTTTTTGAGGGACTATCCGGATCTTGATGCACTGCTGCACAAGGTCCGCCTAGAGTGCGCTCACTTGCGACGTTCCAGCATGGCCAGATCGCGCATTGCAGCTCTGCAACACAGATTTCGCCTTCCTGAACATCGTATCATATGTACCCAGCAGGTGGAATTCCACGTTACATATGTTGGAGCGGTTGTGTGAGCAGCAGCCAGAAGTAATGGAGTATCAGCTGCATCAGGCGCAATCAACTCGCAATTTGCGCCGTTCACACTTCACCACTACTGTGTGGGCCTCTATGAAGGACATCTGCCACGTTTTGCGTGCGTTTGATGAGTCAACGCGGATGGCGAGTGCAGATGATGCACTAGTCAGCCTGACTGTCCCCCTTATCTGCCTGCTTCAAAAAACACTGCAAGCACTAAGGGATGAGGTTTTGGAAGAGGTGGAGGATGAGGAGTCACAAATTCCATCACCTTCTGGACAGTCAGCGCAACGTGGTTCCTCACAAAGGGCTGGGCAGGGCTCACTTTGTGAGGAGGATGAGGAGGAGTCAATGGAGGAGGAAGACATCGCTCCAGAGGGAGGTACACAACGCTCTAGTCAGTATGTAGAGCGAGGGTGGGGTGATGCAGAGCAGGCAGAGATGACGCCTCTTGCAGGGGACAGCGTTTCTTGGCCAGTTGGGAGTCTGCAGCACATGGTTGATTTCATGCTGCAGTGCCTGAGAAACGACCGCCGCATCGCCCACATTCTCACCACGTCTGATTATTGGGTGTACACCCTCCTAGACCCTCGCTACCGGGACAACTTACAAAGCCTCATCACACCGTTGAACCGGGAGCGTAAAATGCGGGAGTACCAAGACACACTGGTGCAATCCATAATGTTCTCCATTCCAGCCCAGAGCACTGCTGCTGCTACTGCTTTACAAAGCAGCTCTGTGCGTCAAGGCAGTGGAGACAGCTCTGCAACAAGAGGGAGCACAAGCAGCGCCTCTGCACAGGGCAAGACCAGTATGTTCCAAATGTGGCGAAGTTTTGTGGCAGCGCCACAAATGTCTACACCATCCGAGACGGCTCCAGTCAGCAGGAGGCAACGTTTCCGTAAGATGGTGACAGACTACATGTCTTTCCCTCTCAGTGTACTCCCAGATGGCTCTTCCCCATTCAAGTTTTGGGTCTCTAAGCTGGATACATGGCCAGAGCTTAGCCAGTATGCATTGGAGGTGCTGGCTTGCCCTGCTGCCAGTGTATTATCGGAGCGCGTCTTTAGTGCTGCAGGTGGTGTACTAACAGACCGTCGCATGCGACTATCCTCCGATAATGTAGACCGGCTTACTTTTCTGAAAATGAACAAGGCATGGATCTCGCCAGAATTTGTCTGTCCGTTTTCAGATTAAATAACTGGTTCGCAACGTTATCCATGTCTCCTTTTATGTTCATCTTTGTACCACCTGAACTCTACTCCCTGGGCTACAACACTGCCAGTTGCTGCTCAGAAGTGTCGTGTCCACAGACCAATACACAAGCTATAGTGTTAGTGGGGTTCAGTAACGCCAGCTGTTCCCCTGATGTGTGTCCGGCAAGAAGTCTCCTGTTCCCTACACATGCACAGAAAAACCCATGTGGAACATGCTCCAAATAGGGAAGAGCCGTCACCCTGATTGTTATGCTTAAAACAGGAAATTGTGAAGTTTTCCAGGCCTAGAATGATAAATTTTTATAACAAATATGGACAAATAATAATTTGTCATCACAGCGCATATCTGCACATGTCTATTAGAAATGGTAACAAAATCTAAAACATAGTGTTCACTTTTTGAAATTAATGCATAAAAGTACATTTCATACTTATCAATTAATGCTTTTTAAGGAACTTTATCTGTACCTGTAAGATAATGCAGTCAATGGATGTACGAATCATAAAATCCTCATCATCATCATCACGAGTTTTATTTATGACAGACATTATAAAATACACATACTGATGCCAACTGTAACTTCACACACCATATATGAAATGGCCAGCATCTAAACCTGGTAATAATGTGCAATAATAAATTATTACATCTAGAAAGTGCATCATGCATACTGACAATAGGTAGTTATACCTGCAAGTGCTGTTGAAACAACCACAACAGATATAAATTAATAATGGTATATAGGTATCACAGTGCATAGTTACTCATGGACAGTGTCGATGTAATACTGTACCTCAATAAAGTCAGCGTCAACCATTATGCTTGTTAGTCTTGTAGATTGTTAACCCCTTACTGCCATCGGACGTACTATCCCGTCCATGGTACCTGGGCCCGTATGACCGGGGACGGGATAGTACGTCTCGTGTGATCGGACGCGCTCCAGGGGGGAGCGCAGCCGATCGCGGCCGGGTGTCAGCTGATTATCACAGCTGACACCCATGACTGTGTGTCGGGAGCGGTCACGGACCGCTCCCGGCACATTAACCCCTTGCACACCGCGATCAAACATGATCGCGGTGTACTGGGGGCACAGGGGAGGATCGCGCAGGGTGGGGGCTCCCTGCGCGCCCCCCTGAGACCCTCAGAGCAGCGCGATGTGATCGCGCTGTTCTGAGGGCTTCCTCCCTCCCAGGACCCGGATCCAAGATGGCGCCGGGGTCCTGGAGGGAGGCGGCTACCTCAGTGCCTGCCGAGAGCAGGCACTGAGAAGCCTGATGCACTGCCTGAGCGATCGCTGGTGTGACAGAGTGCTGTGCACACTGTCACACCAGCGATCTGATAAAATACAGTGATGTCCCACCCTGGGACAAAGTAAAAAAGTTAAAAAAATAAAAATAAACATGTTTTAAAAAAAAATCCAAAATAAATAAAAAAAATATATATATATTCCCCAATAAATTCACTTCTTCCTGTAAATAAAAAAAAAAAGCAATAAAAGTACACATATTTGGTATCGCCGAGTCCGTAACGACCCCCCCTATAAAATTGTCCCACTAGTTAACCCCTTTAGTGAACCCCTTAAAAAAAAAAAAAAACGAAGCAAAAAATCAATGCTTTATCATCATACTGCCGAACAAAAAGTGGAATAACACGCAATCAAAAAGACCGATATAAAAAAACATGGTACTGCTGAAAACGTCATCTTGTCCCGCAAAAAACGAGCCGTCATACAGCATTATCAGCGAAAAAATAAAACAGTTATAGCTCACAGAATAAAGCGATGCAAAAATAATTATTTTTTATATAAAATTGTTTTTATTCTATAAAAGCGCCAAAACATGAAAAAATGATATAAATGAGGTATCGCCATAATCGTACTGACCCGAAGAATAAAACTGCTTTATCAATTTTACCACACGCGGAACGGTATAAACGCCTCCCCAAAAGAAATTCATGAATTGCTGTTTTTTGTTCATTCTAACCTCCCAAAAATCGAAATAAAAAGCGATCAAAAAACGTCACGTGCTCAAAAATGGTACCAATAAAAACGTCAACTCGTCCCGCAAAAAATAAGACCTCACATGACTCTGTGGGCCAAAATATGCAAAAATTATAGCTCTCAAAATGTGATGATGCAAAAACTATTTTTGCAATAAAAAGCGTCTTTTAGCGTGACAGCTGCCAGTCATGAAAACCCGCTATAAATTGTAAATCAAACCCCCCTTTATCACCCCTTAGTAAGGGAAAAATAATAAAATTAAAAAAAAGTATTTATTTCCATTTTCCCATTAGGGTTAGGGTTAGGGTTGCGGCTAAAGTTAGGGTTAGGGTTGGCGCTAAAGTTAGGATTAGGGTTAGGTTTGGGATTAGGGGTGTGTTAGGGTTAGGTTTGTGGTTAGGGTTGGGACTAGGGTTAGGGGTGTGTTGGGGTTAGGGTTGGAGTTAGAATTGGGGGGTTTCCGCTGTTTAGGCACATCAGGGGCTCTCCAAATGTGACATGGCGTCTGATCTCAATTCCAGCCAATTCTGCGTTGAAAAAGTCAGACGGTGCTCCTTCACTTCTCAGCTCTGCCATGCATCCAAACAGTAGTTTATCCCCACATATGGGGTATCAGCGTACTCTGGACCCCAAGAGTTATTGTGCAATTTGTCCTATTTCTTCTGTTACCCTTGGGAAAATAAAAAACTGGGGGCGAAAATATCATTTTTGTACAAAAAAAATTATTTTTTTGTTTTTACGGCTGTACATTATAAACTTCTGTGAAGCACTTGGGGCTTCATAGCGCTCACCACACATCTAGATAAGTTCCTTGTGGGGTCTATTTTCCAAAATGGGGTCACTTGTTGGGGATTTCCACTGTTTAGGCGCATCAGGGGCTCTCCAAATGCGACATGACGCCCCCAGACCATTCCATCAAAGTCTGCAATCCAAAACGTCACTACTTCCCTTCCGAGCCCCAACGTGTACCCATACAGTAGTTTTCTCCCACATATTGGATATCAGCGTACTCAGGACAAATTGGACAACAACTTTTGGGGTCCAATTTCTCCTGTTACCCTTGTAAAAATAAAATATTGGGGCAAAAAAATCATTTTTGCAAAAAAAAAAAGATTTTTTATTTTTACGGCTGTGCGTTATAAACTTCTGTGAAGCACTTCGGGGTTCAAAGTGCTCACCACACATCTAGACAAGTTCCTTGTGGGGTCTATTTTCCAAAATGGGGTCACTTGTGGGGGGTTTCCACTGTTTAGGTGCATCAGGGGCTCTCCAAATGCGACATGACGCCCCCAGACCATTCCATCAAAGTCTGCAATCCAAAACGTCACTACTTCCCTTCCGAGCCCTGACGTGCGCCCATACAGTAGTTTTCTCCCACATATTGGGTATCAGCGTACTCAGGACAAATTGGACAACAACTTTTGGGTTCCAATTTCTTCTGTTACCCTTGTGAAAATAAAATATTGGGGGCGAAAAAATCATTTTTGTAAAAAAAAAAAAGATTTTTTATATTACGGCTGTACGTTTAAACTTTAGTGAAACACCTGGGGGTTAAAAGTTCTCACCACACATCTAGATAAGTTCCTTGAGGGTCTAGTTTCCAAAATGGTGTCATTTATGGGGTTTCCACTGTTTAGGCAGATCAGGAGCTCTCCAAACACGACATGGCGTCCAGCCAATTCTGCGTTGAAAAAGTCAGACGGCGCTCCTTCCCTTCCAAACTCTGCCATGCACCCAAACAGTGGTTTACCCCCACATATGGGGTATCAGCGCACTCAGGACAAATTGCACAATAACTTTTGAAGTCTTGTTACCCTTGGAAAAATAAAAATTGGGGTGAAAAGATCATTTTTGTGGAAAAAATATGATTTTTAAATTTTACGGCTCTACGTTATAAACTTGTGTGAAGCACTTGGGGGTTCAAATTGCTCACCAAAGATCTAGAAAAGTTCCTTAGGGAGTCTAATTTCCCAAATGGGGTCATTTGTGGGGGTTTCCACTGTTTAGGCACATCAGGGGCTCTCCAAATGCAACATGGCATCCAATCTCAATTCCAGCCAATTTTGGTTGGAAAAAGTCAAATGGTGCTCCTTCGATTCCGAGCTCTGCCGTGCGCCCAAACAGTGGTTCCCCCCCACATATGGGGTATCAGCGTACTCAGGACAAATTGGACAACAACTTATGTGGTCCAATTTCTCCTGTTACCCTTGGGAAAATAAAAAATTAGTGACTAAAAGATAATTTTTGTGGGAAAAAAATAGGATTTTTTATTTTCATGCCCGGGCATTATAAACTTGTGTGAAGCACTTGGGGGTTCAAAGTGCTCACCAAAGATCTAGATAAGTTCCTTAGGGGTCTAGTTTCCAAAATTGGGTCACTTGTGGGGGGTTTCCACTGTTTAGGCTCATTTGGGGCACTGCAAACGGAACATGACCCCCATCAACGTCTGCATTCCAAAACATTACTACTTCCTTTCCAAGCCCTGCCGTGCACCCAAACAGTCCCCCCCCACATATGGGGTATCAGCGTACTCAGGACAAATTGGACAACAACTTTTGGGGTCCAATTTCCTTGGATAATTCAAAAATTTGGGACTAAAAAATCATTTTTGTGGAAAATTGTTTTTTTTTTTTTTTTCACACCCAGGCATTATAAGCTTTTGTGAAACACTTGGGGTTCAAAGTGCTCACAACAGATCTAGATAAGTACCTTAGGGGGTCTAGTTTCCAAAATGGTGTCACTTGTGGGGGTTTCCACTGTTTAGGCGCATCAGGGGCTCTCCAAACACGACATGGCGTCCAATCTCAATTCCCGCCAATTTTAGTTTGAAAAAGTCAAACGGCGCTCTTTCCCTTACGAGCTCTGCCGTGTGCCCAAACAGTGGTTTTCCCCACATATTGGGTATTGGCGTACTCAGGAGAAATTGCATAACAACCTTATCTGTCCATTTTCTCCTTTTACCCTTGTGAAAATAAAAAAAAAGTTTGTAAAAGATCATTTTGTGGCTAAAAAGTTAAATATTCATTTTTTCCTTCCACGTTGCTTTAGTTCCTGTGAAGCACCTGAAGGGTTAATAATCTTCTTGAATGTGGTTTTGAGTACCTTGAGGGGTGCAGTTTTTAGAATGGTGTCACTTTTGGGTATTTTCTGCCATATAGACCCCTCAAAGTGACTTCAAATGAGAGGTGGTCCCTAAAAAAAATGGCTTTGTAAATTTTGTTGTAAAAATGAGAAATCGCTGGTCAACTTTTAACCCTTATAACTTCCTAACAAAAAAAAATTTTGAATTCTGCTGATGTAAAGTAGACATGTGGGAAATGTTATTTCTTAACTATTTGTGTGATATATTTCTCTGTTTTAAGGGAATAAAAATTCAAAGTTTGAAAATTGCAAAATTTTAAAAATTTTCGCCATATTTTCGTTTTTTTCAAAAATAAACGCAAGTTATATCGAAGAAATTTTACTTCTAACGTGAAGTACAATATGTCACGAGAAATCAGTCTCAGAATCGCGAAGATCTGTTGAAGCGTTCCAGAGTTATAACCTCATAAAGAGACAGTGGTCAGAATTGTAAAAATTGGCCCGGTCATTAACGTGCAAACCACCCTTGGGGGTGAAGGGGTTAAAGAGGGAACGTGCTTTTTTTGTTGGTCATAGGTCGAGTATTAGACAGTAAATGATTACTGCTGTCGTATTTTTGGAGTCCCTAGGGCACAATTACGCTGCGTAACGTCACATTTTATAGAGAGTCATCTAATAGACACACGCTACCCTACCCTACGAATGACAGTAGGAAGGTAGTGTTGATGGATAAAGCCTTGCGCAACCAGACATGCTTTTACCCTCTTCAACACTGTACAAGCAAAAAATGCATGATTGCAGCCGCAGACTTTATTGACCTACAGTATAACATCGCCATTACCCATCAGAGGCTGTCCACTGTCTGATACAGACATAGAATATACCTTTGCTATCCGTAGCCTTTGTTTCACCTACACTTGCAGGCACACACTTAAATTGTGACAATGCATAATGTTTTTTTTAAATGGTTATTTTTTATCGTACATTATTGCGTCATCACATTGATGAGTCCATGCTGGAGATGTCATACATGCTGTTCAAAGTAACGATTTTATTAACTTAAATAATTGAAATGTCTGTGACTGTCACATATAAATTGTAATGATGATGATGAGTGACTATTACAAAATCCATTGTCTTCACTATGTTATGGTTTAACATAGCGTTCCTTAAGCATTATTCATAAATACAAAAATGGACTTTTATTCTTAAATTTACAACACTATATTTTGTAACCAATTTTTTGGGTGGTGTGTTGTTCCATTTCTTGTTGGCATGTGCATATATGCGTTTATATTTGCAGGGTCTTTATTTTTATTCTTGAAGTTAGGAAACATGTGTATCTTCGTACCGTGTTAGCCAGTAGATAGAAAAATATTTAGACTTGAGAGTCCGCCGTGGTTGATACCTTTTAATGGATAACTGAAAAGATGGTAACAAATTGCAAGCTTTCGAGGCTACTCACGTCTCTTCATCAGGCAAAGACTAAAACAAAAAATGAAGCATCACTAGTGTTGAGCGATACGATAATGTAAATATCGGCTATCGCCGATATTAGCTCTATCGGCCTTTCGATAATTTGTTTCGATATTTTCGTCTTATCGAATACCGGAATCGGATTTGTCACTGTCACTGTGAGTGTCCGTCGGTCGGGTCTGTCAGGAGTCAGCGGCACTTACCTGGCAGAAGATCTCCGGCGGTCACGGCCTGGACTGCTTCATGGCCGCCATCATCTTTCCCCGGCGGTCACATGCAGTTTCTCGCGATAACTGCAGTGACTGCTGGGTAATCCCGGCCGTAAAGCAGTCAGTCCGATGACGTCACCGCCGGGGAAGCAGGTAATATGCCTGTCATTCTGATGTAGCAGAGCTGGATCGTCGTGGGACACTCGTTACTATGGACTGCGTCGGTCAGGTGGTATACCTTTTTTTTTTTTTTTCATTTTTTTACAGGAGATCGATGGCGTCGCAGGATGAGACTGTAATAAAAGTAATGAAAACTGTGTTTTGTTTTTTTTATTAAATTAAAAAACTTTTTTATGAACATTCACCCGTCCGGGTACATAAACAATTTAACTATTTACATACAGTGACCCTGTCCGGGTTATTTATAATTCTTTGGCAGGGGTGTTCCAGGTACCACCTGGTACTCTTCTGATGCTTGCCAAACATCCGAGGCACCAAGGACCACCAGGACCTGATGACGTCGTGTGGCCTGTACAGTCAAGTCGTGACCCGCTATCTGGGTCTGTGTGGCCACCTCTTTCATCTCCCTCCGGGTCTGGAACCCTATGTCCCAGACTGAACGAACCCCAGGGGGCCTAACAGGCGCCGGGTACGGGCCAGCTATACTTATCATGTCCATAGCTGGGGCTGCTGAGGAGACCACTGAGGGAGGCTGGGGAGATTTACGGCGTGGGGTGGGCACTTTTGCAGAGGCCTGGATGTGGGAGGCTGAAGGCTCCGAGGGTCTCACAGGTTCCTGACACTCTGGGGAGTAGGGGTCGCACCTGGTAACATTTAGGGCGTACCATCCATTGTAACCCCAGTGTCGGGTGTAAGTCACAACCACCTTTCAATTTAAAGCTCCGTACTGCACCCTTACACCGCGGCTCCCTCACCGTACTTTTATCTTTTCTCATCCGGTCCTTATCTGCCCGGTCCTTCTCCAGCTGACGTTGGCAAAGTTTTTTGGGATTCTCGCTGCTCCCTTTGTCGCTCTGCTTCCTTCTCCCAACGTCTCCACTCTTCCTCCTGACGCCGGTTGTAATTCTCCTCCACCAGCATCTCCGTGTCTCCACCATCAAATGCCAGCTTACAGTGTCCGGTTTGCGGCAGCTCTACTGGCGCCCCCCAGTCCTGGCGGCGCTCACCTGCGGAGGAAGCAGCCGGCTCTGGAACAGATGACAGTCGGGCTCCGGTACAGGCAGGTAGTGCTCTGGTGCCTGCGCGGCCTCCTCCATGAGGACGGGTTCGCTTCTTCTGTCTCAGCGACGGGGCAGACAGCGGGATCTGGGGTGCTGCCGGTGCAGCATTTTTTGCACGAACGGGTGCCTCCACTGCGACAACGTCAACCGGATCACATTGCAAGGGCTGGGATGCCCGCACGGACTCCTCTACTAGAACGGGTGCCTCACCTTCCGGTACAGACACTTCAGGTAAGAGGTATTGGCGCCGCTCCAAGTTTAGTTTTAGGGCACGCCAGCTGGCTTCCATCCTGGCGACCTCCTCCCGGTGCCGGGCCAGGCCTCTTAGGGTATCCTCCGCTTCTTGCAGTGTAGGAGGGTTTCCAGGCCGGGTGCCCAACGGTGGTTCCGTGGCGATCGGGTCACTTCCGTGGGGGGAGAGCTCTGACTGCTCCATCCCTTCACACTTCTGCTCGTGTCCATTAGCCATCTCTGCCAAGTCACATGTGTCATTAGCATCTGGAGAGGGCCCCTCTTTTGTAGGGAGGCGGGACCTTCGTGTTAGTTTCCGCACACTGAGGAGGATGAGGAGGCGGAACTGAAGAGCTGTGGGGCACGATCTTACATTGCAGTACCATTTAGAGCCATCGTTTTCGCGTCACAGAGTGAGTGTGTACACCCATGAAGAGCACGCCCTTCTTCTTCACCAGTTCCTCGTCGTGACGCAGATATGGCGGAAAAATGGCAAATACATTCTCTGATGATTTTAGCAATTCTCAAGCACAAAACCAGTTCAATTCAGGCACACAGGACTCGCTTATAGCGAGCTACAGAATCCTGTTCGTGACGCCCAAGTTGAGTCGCACAGAGCCAGAGGTTTTTGGGGTACTCGGCACCGAGCCCGTCGACTTCTATGGGGTATGTCACGGCTTTACCCGGCAATTGAATCAGAGTCTATTTTACTATGTAGAAGTGTATAAACTATAAATATATGTATATATATATGTCACAATGACATGTATATATATATATATATATGTATTCTATGTGTGTATATTTAGTGTTTACAAGGAAATAAAGGTTTTTTTTAGTTGCGATATTTTGTTCCCATAGACTTACATTGGACTTCCGGTATTGAAATCGGATATCGACGATATTTAGTGCTATCGGCGATACAATTTCGATACGATATTTTTAGATATCGAGCACTATCGCTCAACACTAAGCATCACATATTTCTATACACAACAGGACACAGGAATAGTGCAATAGGTAAGACAAGTGACGTGTAGCAGAACTGTCATTATGACAGAGGGATGAACATAAATATTGGAACAGTTCATAATAAGGATAGAAAGTTTTATTGCCCTCTGATTGGGGTCTGGTTTTGTGTTTTCATGCCCCTGGAAGGGCTGCAGGAACCTTTCCTTGCAACAAGAAGAAAAACCTGTGCATCTATAATGACCACGGACAACATAAAGATCCCCAACTCCCATCACGACTACAATATCCCAGCTACTTTCAGCTGCATCACATCTAATGTGGTGTACCTAATTATATGTACAAAATGTCCAACTGGGGGTCTGTATGTGGGGGAGACCGGCCAAAAACTGAGAACAAGGATGAATTATCATCGCCACACAATAAGAGAACAAATAATGGATTTACCTGTGGCAAAACACTTTTGTATGCCCGGTCATAGCATGATGGATATGGAATTACTGGTATTAAAATATAACTTCAAATCTGAGAAAGATACAAAGGTTTCGGAATATAAGCTCATCATGACCTTTGACACTCTTAGTGCTGGAATGAATAGATCACACGGATTCATGTCATTCTATATCAATTAAGGAATCTGCGTCTCTGACCTTCTAGGGGCATCAAAACAGAACACCAGACCCCAATCAGAGGGCAATAAAACTTTATCTCCTTATCTAGGAACTGTTCCAATATTTATGATCATCCCTCTGCCATAATGACAGTTCTGCTTCACGTCACCTGTCTTACCTATTGCACTATTCCTGTGTCCTGTTGTGTGTAGAAATATGTGATTATTCATTTTTTGTTTTAGTCTTAGCCTGATGAAGAGACCTGAGTAGTCTCGAAAGCTTGGAATTTGTTACCATCTTTTCAGTTAGCCATTAAACGGTATCAACCACTGAGGACTCTCAAGTATAAATATTTTTCTATTCTTGGAATTGAAATTCATCATTTTATTGTCCTAGTAAAACTTCATTTATTCTTGTTTGAAGTACATACATTTGCAATGGCCACGTAACAAGGCAATAACTCAATATTTTATGCCCACACCCTCCTTGACCCTGGGCTTCAACACCGCCAGTTGCTGCTCAGAAGTGTTAGATGCACAGATGAAAACAATCGCTGATGTGTTTGTGGGGTTCAGTAACGCCTGCTGTTCCCCTGCTGTGTGTCTGGCAAAAATTACTGCTGCTAACTACAACTTCAACTTCAAACATCTCATACTAGGCCTCTGCCTACACCCTCCTTGACCCTGGGCTTTCAACACCGCTAGTTGCTGCTCAGAAGTGTTAGATGCATGGATGAAAACAATCGCTGATGTGTTTGTGGGGTTCAGTAACGCCTGCTGTTCCCCTGCTGTGTGTCCGGCAAAAATTACTGCTAGCTACCTACACATGGTGAAAAAAACATGACATGTCAAAGTGTCTAGTGCTACACATAGATATGAGGCTACACCCTGATTTCTAAGATGTAAACATTTGAAACGTCAGCTTTAAAACCATAAAATGATTAGTCTTTGTCAGAAATCTGTAACAAAATAATTGTGACATATTATTTCAGATATGCACATGTCGAAAACAAATGCTAACACAAAAGCCTACTTATGCTATAGGATACTGATGGTCAACCTTGTCACTCCATAGCTTAGACAAATCCAACTCACATCATGACTCAAATGCTGCAATGTTGGAAGTGCATAATGTGTGTTGAACTTTGACAACAGCTGCAGTGCGAAGGTTAGACTTCAGTGTTCTTGGCTTTTAAATAAAAGCATACAAGTAAATATAATAATCCAATGTTGATTAAGGGAGGTGATGTACACCTGTAATATTGTGCAAACAATGCATGTAGGAATAGTCCTCTTCAACATTACTTATATTTGTGTCATTTTAAAAAATACATATTTAATTAGAAAGTTAACAGCCCATATCATAAAGGTCCTTCATGTAAACATGATAATCGCTAACAAAAATCATGCATTACCATGTTAAAGTCAATAGTGCATAGTCACAATAGCAAAATATATACCTGTAAGTGGTGCTGAAAGAACGACAACTGATAGAATAGGTGAATGATATCTATTTATCAGACTGAATAGCGACACCTGTACAATGTCGATATAATACTGTACCTTAACAAAACAGCTGTGTCACACCTCACACTCGTTTTTCTTGTAGCTTGTTATGTAATAGGGCACATGCGTGTATGTTTCATCATAGGTGCATGTTTACTGAGTAAAGCAGTCATGACAACGCCTTTTGTGTTGTCGGTACGCTTGCGATGATGAACGATGCGCACCGTGAATGTTAGTCTGCGTCATAAGACTCACAGACGCTCCAATACCCAACGCGTCACAGCAGGAAGCCAGTCTGTGCGTCCAAACAAAGGTGCAACCATACATGCACGTAACCTTTTATAAAGCTATATAAAAAAAAGGATGCAGTAGTAACGCACACTTTATTGAGGTACAGTATTACATCGCCATTCACCATCTGTGGCTATGCAGTCTCATCTATATATACCTTATCTATCCGTTGTCATGCTTGCAAGTCCACAGTCAGGCATAAATAGCTGTTTTCACTATGCACTTTTTAAAGTTTTTGTTTGTAAATATAAATGATTGGCACATATTATCAGTATTACATGATGGAAATTTTAGATATTTTTAAAAACTTTTTAGTGATATTATTCACCAAATGTAAAGTTTTATGAATGTCAAAGATAACTTGTAATGCTGATTATGTTTTTAAGTCAGCCATTCATTGTCTACACAATAAAAATGGTGTACATACTGTTACTTAGCCATCATTAATGGATTCTGATATGTACTTGTATGCTTTTATTTTAAACTGTATAGCAGATTATTTAACCTATTTTAATTGTGGTTTGCATTGCTTTTCAACATGTTAATGTATGCGTTTATGTTTGTAAATTATTAATTTACATATATTTTTTTAAGTAAAATCATCATCTTATGGTACTAAAGGTTATATTTCTCTTGTTTGGAGTATAAACATTTTTAATTGACACGTAACAAGGAAAATACTTGATCTAGTATTTAAACATCCTCCTTGACCCTGGGCTCCAACACAGCCAGTTGTTGCTCAGAAGTGCTGTTAGCACAGTCAACACTTGCTCCTGTGTTACTGGGGTTCAGTAATGTCAGCTGTTCCCCTGTTGTGTGTACGGCAAACATTCCTGCTGCCTCCACCCTGTTGTCTTCTCATCCCTGGGCTACAACACCGCCAGTTGTTGCTCGGAAGTGCTGTTAGCACAGTCAACACTTGCTCCTGTGTTACTGGGGTTCAGTAATGTCAGCTGTTCCCCTGCTGTGTGTACGGCAAACAGTCCTGCTGCCTCCACCCTGTTGTCTTCTCATCCCTGGGCTACAACACCGCCAGTTATTGCTCGGAAGTGCTGTTAGCACAGTCAACACTTGCTCCTGTGTTACTGGGGTTCAGTAATGTCAGCTGTTCCCCTGCTGTGTGTACGGCAAACATTCCTGCTGCCTCCACCCTGTTGTCTTCTCATCCCTGGGCTCCAACACTGCCAGTTGTTGCCTGGAAGTGCTGTTAGCACAGTCAACACTTGCTCCTGTGTTACTGGGGTTCAGTAATGTCAGCTGTTCCCCTGCTGTGTGAACGGCAAAAAGTCCTGCTGCCTCCAACCGGTTCTCTTCTCATACCTGGGCTACAACACCGCCAGCTGTTGCTCGGAAGTGCTGTTAGCACAGTCAACACTTGCTCCTGTGTTACTGGGGTTCAGTAATGTCAGCTGTTCCCCTGCTGTGTGTACGGCAAACATTCCTGCTGTCTCCACCCTGTTGTCTTCTCATCCCTGGGCTCCAACACCGCCAGTTGTTGCCTGGAAGTGCTGTTAGCACAGTCAACACTTGCTCCTGTGTTACTGGGGTTCAGTAATGTCAGCTGTTCCCCTGCTGTGTGTACGGCAAACAGTCCTGCTGCCTCCACCCTGTTGTCTTCTCATCCCTGGGCTCCAACACCGCCAGTTGTTGCTAGGAAGTGCTGTTAGCACAGTCAACACTTGCTCCTGTGTTACTGGGGTTCAGTAATGTCAGCTGTTCCTCTGCTGTGTGTACGGCAAACATTCCTGCTGCCTCCACCCTGTTGTCTTCTCATCCCTGGGCTCCAACACCGCCAGTTGTTGCCTGGAAGTGCTGTTAGCACAGTCAACACTTGCTCCTGTGTTACTGGGGTTCAGTAATTTCAGTTGTTCCCCTGCTGTGTGAACGGCAAAAAGTCCTGCTGCCTCCAACCGGTTCTCTTCTCATACCTGGGCTACAACACCGCCAGTTGTTGCTCGGAAGTGTCATTGGCACGGGTACTCACTCCTGCCCAGACTGGTTACAGCACGCCATCTGTTTCCTCTCAGTGTAAACGTCACTTAGCCTCCAATAAGTTGTCCTGTCATGTTGCGGTCGGATTAGCCGACTCTATGGTGCCTGGAGTTTAGGTGCTTCCTATGTGTGCTGCGGGATATGCAAATAAAGGCTGTTTCCGTTGTGACAATAGGACAATCCCTCACTGTAGTACTGTGTGATTTGGTAACTGCGGCCGGCTCACGGCCTGTCAACTTAAATTTACATGGGTACCTTCTGCTACCCGTCCGGGTTCCAGTACCGTCAGCTGGTTCTCCGCAGTGCCTTTGGCCTAGGTGCCTCCATGTCGGTATCCAAGTTCCAGCAACGTCTGCTGGTCCTTGGTAGTGCTTTGGAGCACAGGTACCTCCTGCTTAGTAACCGTGTCCCAGTAACGTCAGCTGGTCCTCGGTTGTGCCATTGGCTCTTTTCCTTCTGCTGCCCCTCCGGGTTCCAGCACAGTCAGCTGGTCCTCGTTACTTGCATTGGCTCTTGTACCTTCTGCTACCCGTCCGGGTTCCAGTACCGTCAACTGGTTCTCCGCAGTGCCTTTGGCCTAGGTGCCTCCATCTCGGTATCCAAGTTCCAGCAACGTCTGCTGGTCCTTGGTAGTGCTTTGGAGCACAGGTACCTCCTGCTTAGTAACCGTGTCCCAGTAACGTCAGCTGGTCCTCGGTTGTGCCATTGGCTCTTTTCCTTCTGCTGCCCCTCCGGGTTCCAGCACAGTCAGCTGGTCCTCGTTACTTGCATTGGCTCTTGTACCTTCTGCTACATTTACAAATTGAATATTTTTTAAATGTTTTTTTGGGTAATCACTCTGAATCTCCAACAATGAAGACGACGACCCTGATGACCACCCCGAAGAAGATGACGACCACAAGGACGACGAGCATCAAGCCAACCAGCCTAAACACCATCACAAAGAAGAAATAAAAGATTACCCAACAGGATTGAGAAGGTTAAGACAAACTACAAGATACAGAACAAGAGACTTAAGAACAATAAGCAGAAGATCAAAAAGCAGAAGAACATGAAGTATAAGACCAAAATGAAGAGCAAAATATATGCTCTAAATTATAAGCAGAAGAAGACTAAGCAGTGTATGGGGGTGAGTCCGTTCCTCCTCGTGGTGCCCCTGGAAAATGCCTGCTGCTGCAGGCTAAACTGAACACGGACAAATACTGTTGTAATTTAAATCTTTTGTGACAACAAGAACGGAAGGCTGAAAAATTCATACTTTGACAGATTACAAGTACAGGAATCTCTGTCACAAATAAGAATATGATGAAGAAGATGAAGTACAATATGAATAATAATAATAGTTTAATAAGAAGAATATGAGTAATGTTAACAAAAAGATGAATAGAAAGAAGTTTAAGAAGAAGATAAAGAAGGTGAAGATGAAGAATAATTTGATTAAAAAGATGATGCTGCTGAAGATTATGAAGGAGAAAGTGTGTCAAAAGTTAAAAAGGTGAAGAGCATGGAAGTTGTGAAATATACATATTTGCCAAAATAGAAAAAACGTTAACAACATTGTCAATTTCTTCGTCAATCCGAACATCTTTAAAAAAATATATATTTATGCTATTCCATTTGATTGGGTTAAACATCTATGCCTTTAATGTCTCCTCAACCTTCCCCAATACATTCTACATTACTCTTTGTTGTTTTCCTTCATGTACAATTAACCAACAAGGCAAGAATGTTTTTTTTTTAATTCCGATATTTTGTTCCCATAGACTTACATTGGATTTCCGGTATCGGTATCGCCGATATTTTTTGGGTATCGGCGATACCATTCGGATTCCGATACTTTTGGATATCGGAAAGTATCGCTCAACTCTATTTCTAAAGCATCCTGTTAAGTCCCGGGCCTGGGAAAGAAAATCCATGTCACGCGTACAATTCCTTTTGACCCTGAGGAATTGACCAATGGCACCCCCACCTTAGTGTGTTGCGGGTGAAAGCTGCTATATTCCAATAAGGAGCTGGTGGCTGTTGGCTTGCGATAGAAGTCCGTGGCCAGGCATGAATTATGCACAAAAATTGTTAAATCCAAGAAAGTAGTAGAGCTGGGAGAGATGGAATGGGTAAGAAAAATGTTATATGAATTTACATTTAAATTGTTCAAAAATTGAACACATTCAATCTCAGAACCCATCCATATAAAGAAAATATCGTCTATGAAACGATGCCAATGACAGACCTGCTTTTGAAAAATCTCAGATGGATAGACGATATTCTCCTCCACCAGCCAAGAAAAATATTTACACATGCCGGCGCATACCGAGCCCCCATTATCCGGAGATCTGACAATAGTACACTCTATCAAAAAGAAAGAAGTTATGATGGAGAATAAACTTCAAAAGGTCAAGCAGAAAAACATTATGTCCATGGTCAAGTGTTATGTTTCGGTAGCTGAGGAGTGCAGGTAAAAAAGGCAATACACCAAAGCAGTTGGAATCTATGAGATTGCAGTACCCTGACTAACCACCACAACTAGAGGCAGCCGTGGAGCGTTCCTACGTTGGTCCTAGACGCCTCGTCACAGCCTGAGAAACTAACTACACCTAAAGATAGAAATAGGAAAGCTATCTGCCCCGGAGCAGAACCCCAAAGATAATAGAAAGCCCCCAAACAAGTAATGGCGGTTAGACAAGAAGAAATACTGACACAGAAAGAAAATAGTATGAGCAAACGCTGGGGCCCAAACTAACTAAATAGAAAAGGATAGGAAGGGTACTTACTGCAATCCCAGAAAACCCTGAAAAGCACCAACTCTACTAATTTCAAAATCACCTGAGATCACACGACCTCTACCACCTAAATTAGTTCTCTGGTGTAACAAAATCAAAACAGCAGCCACTGAAAAAACTGGAAAAACAAAAGTACAAACATCAGTGGCTGAACTAAACTGAGAGGGCAAAAGCCCCCGGAGGGGACCCAGAAGGCCCCCACAGAAGTGCAGGACAAAATGCAAAAATATAGTACAAAAACAAAAAGAAGAAAATGTCTTATCTGTTAGCAGGAGATGCAGACACGACACAGCAGGCTACAAGGGAAACAGGAATGAAGGATTCAGACCAGAACAATTGATCACCGGCAACCCTGATGGGAAGGTGACTCCCTTATATAAGACCAGTCAGTAACACCTGATTCCCAGTCCTCACAATCTTCACTGAACAGACCAGTACCGCTTGTAACCACCAGAGGGAGTCTCTGCTCAGTACTCATCTCAAACCCATTCACAACAGTACCCCCCCCTTGAGGAGGGGTCACCGAACCCTCATTTGAGCAACCAAGTCGGTCAGGATGAGCTCTATGATACGCACGGATGAGTCTCCTAGCATGGATGTCCGAAGCAAACACCCAAGAATTGTCTTCCTGACCATAACCTCTCCACTTAACCAAATACTGGAGTTTCCGTCTAGAAAAACGAGAATCTAAATATTTTCTCAACCACATACTCCAGATTGCCCTCAACCAAAACAGGGTCAGGAGGCACAGCAGCAGGAACCACTGGCTCAACAAAACCTCTTCAACAAGGACTTGTGGAACACGTTATGGATCTTAAATGTCCTGGAAGAAGCAAACGAAAAAGAAACAGGATTAAAGAATCTCAATGATCTTATAAGGTCCAATGAACTAGGCTTAAATTTAGGAGATGCTACTCTCATAGGAATATTCTTTGAGACAACCAGACCAAGTCCCCCACTTTAAACCGGGACCATCAGTCCTATGCCGGTTAGCAAACCGCTGGGCCTTCTCCTGAGAGAGGGACAACCTCTCCACTACCTGGTCCCAAATCTGTTGCATACGCTCCACAACAGAGTCAACACCTGGACAGACAGAAGCCTCCGTCTCTCCTGAAGAAAATCGAGGGTGAAACCCAGAATTACAGAAAAACAGAGACATCAAAGTGGGCAGAGCTAGCCTATATTAAGAGCAAACTCAGCCAAAGGTAAAAAAGAGACCCAGTCATCCTGATCAGCAGACACAAAGCATCTAAGATAAGTCTCCCAATGTCTGGTTTGTTCTCTCAGTTTGACCATTGGTCTGAGGATGAAATGCCGAGGAGAAGACAATTGAAACCCAGTTTAGAACAAAAAGTCCTCCAAATCTGGAAACAAACTGGACTCCTCTGTCAGACACAATGTTCTCAGGAATGCCGTGTAAACGAACCACGTGCTGAAGGAACAACGGCACCAATTCAGAGGAGGAAGGCAACTTAGGTAATGGCACAAGATGTATCATTTTGGAAACCTATCACAAATTACCCAGATGGTGGTCATTCTCTGAGAAACAGGAAGGTCGGAAATTAAATCCATAGAGATATGGGTCCATGGTCTCTTGGGCACAGGCAATGGCATCAACAAACCACTAGAGCGAGAGCAAGGCTTGGAGCGAGAGCAAGTCCCGCAGGACGCACAAATTCCCTGACATCACGAGACAAGGTAGGCCACCAAAAGGACCGATTAACCAAGTCTCTGGTACCAAAAATTCCGGGATGCCCAGCCAATGCGGAACAATGAATCTCAGACATCACACTCTTTTTCCACTGGTCCGGGACAAACAATTTTCCAACAGGGCAGCACTCGGGCCTATCCTCCTGACACCCCTCCAGAGCAAGTCTCAAATTGGGCGAAATGGCGGAAAGAACTACACCCTCTTTCAAAAATAACAGAAGGATCAGATAACTCAGGAGAGTCCGCAAGGAAACTCCTCGAGAGGGCATCCGCCTTAACATTCTTAGTGCCAGGAAGAAAGGAAACCACAAAATTAAAAACGTGTGAAAAACAAGGCCCACCTGGCCTGTCTAGATTGATTCGCTTGGCAGATTCCAGATAGACCAATTCTTATGTCCATAAGGACCACCACCTGATGTTTGGCTCCCTCCAGCCAATGTCTCCACTCTTCAAAAGCCCCTTCATGGCCAATAACTCCCGATTACCCACGTCATAATTACGTTCAGTAGGAGAAAATTTTCGAGAGAAAAAGGCACAAGGGTTACTTTTAGAGGCTCTGGATCTTTTTGGGACAAAACGCACCTGCCCCAATTTCAGAGGCATCAACCTCCACCTGAAATGGCAGAGAAACATCAGGCTGCCGTAGAACAGGAGCAGAAGTGAATCTCTGCTTAAGTTCCTGAAACGCAGAGACTGCCTCAGGAGGCCAATTCACCACATCAGAACCCTTTCTGGTCAAATCAGTTAATGGTTTAACAATAACCGAGAAATTACCAATAAATTTACGATAAAAATTGGCAAAACCCAAAAATCTCTGAAGAGCCTTTAATGAAGTAGGTTGGACCCAATCACAGATGGTCCTGAACCTTGACCAGGTCCATTTCAATAACAGATGGGGACAAAATGAATCCCAGAAATGAGATCCTCTGTACGCCAAAAAGACACTTTGATCCCTTCACATACAGAGCATTCTCTCTCAAAATCTGGAACACAGTTCGAACATGTTTCACCATGAGAGTCCCAGTCATTAGAAAAAATCAAGATATCATCCAAATAAACAATCAGAAATTTGTCCACAAAATCCCTGAAAATGTCATTCATGAAGGACTGGAAGACGGAAGTAGCATTAGTGAGCCCAAAGGGCATCACTAGGTACTCAAAATGCCCTTCAGGGGTATTGAATGCCGTCTTGCATTCATCCCCGTGCTTAATGCGAATAAGGTTATACGCCCCCCTGAGGTCAAGCTTGGTAAACCAAGTAGCGTTTTTTCACCCTGGAAAAACAGGTCAGAAATCAAGGGTAACGGGTATTGATATTTCACAGTAATATTGTTCAAGAGACGATAATCAATACACGGCCTTAATAACCATCTTTTTGGCCACAAAGAAAAAACGGCACCTAAGGGTGAAGAGGATGGTCTGATATGACCCTTCTCCAATGATTCCTTGATATAAGACGCATAGCGTCATGTTCAGGTACAGACAAGTTAAAAAGGCGACCTTTAGGGAATTTACTACCCGGCACTAATTCAATAGCGCAGTCATAGCTCCTATGGGGAGGCAAGGATGCAGATTTACTTTCGCTAAACACATCAGAAAAATCAATCAAAAGTCAGGAACATCCTGAGCCTGGGGGAGGCAGAAAAACAGGAGTGTTGGTATTAAACATTGGCAGCCGCAACTGGTTTCAGACACAGATTTCCAATCCAAAACAGGATTATGAGACTGTAACCAAGGGAAACCCAGCACGATAATGTCATGCAGATTATACAGAACCAAAAATTTGCAGCACTCCTGGTGATCAGGTCAACCCTCATTATCACCTGAGTAAAAACTGGGGTTTATTCTCAGCCAAAGGGGTAGAATCGATCCCCAGTAGGGGAATAGACTTCTGTAGGGGTATCAAGGGAAACCCACAACGTTTAGCAAAATCATAATCCATCAGGTTAATAGCTGCTCCAGAATCAACGAAAAGCCTAGCAGAAAATGAGGACAGAGAGCATATCAGAGTGACAGTTAATAAAAACTTAGTCTGAACACTACCCAAGACAACTGAGCGTGCAAAACGTCTTCCCCGCTTAGGGCAGACTGAAATAGCATGAGAGGCATCACCACAGTAGAAACATAACCCATTGCGCTTTCGAAACTCATGACGCTGTGCCCCAGACAACCACTCTATCACACTGCATGGGTTCAGAAGCTGGTTCACAAGGCAACACCATTCCACGCATACTTCTCCGCTCACGCAAACGTCTGTCAATTTGAATCGCTAATGACATAGAATCATTGAGACCAGAGGGGACAGGGAAACCCACACTATCTGACAGACCATTCCGGAAAAGGGCTGCCAAAGCGTCGTCATTCCATTTGGTCAGGACTGCCCACCTACGGAATCTCTGACAGTATGACTCAGCGTCATAAGGCCCCTGATTTAATGCCAACAAGGCTTTTTCAGCTGATCAGTGACATTAGGCTCATCGTACAATAACCCAAAGCTGAAAAAATGCATCAACATCACTCAAAACAGGATCCCCGGGTTTGTCAGGGAAAAGCCCAATCCTGAGGATCGCTGCGCAGGAGAGAGATGATAATTTGAACCTGCTGCGCTGCGTTCCCTGAGGACTTAGATTTTAAGGCAAAAAACAATTTACAATTATTTTTGAAATTCTGAAACTTAGCTCGATCCCCCAAAAACAAATCTGGCATGGGGATCCTAGTTCCACAACAGCAACCTAGCAAGATATGCAGCAATACTCTGAACCTCAGTGGCAAGCTGATCCACACGGCCAGACAACCGTGCAAACTCCATTGATAGAAAAGATCCTCCCCACACCCAGAGATACAGAGGGAAAAAAAAATGCAACAAACAAAAAATATCTCTGACAACTCTGACAAACCTTTTTTCTTTCACAATATTTTTTCCCTTCTGTGAGTACCATACAATTTTCAATTTTTGGGGCCGGTGATACTGTTATTTTTCGGTAGCTGAGGAGTGCAGGTAAAAAAGGCAATAACCAGAGCAGTTGGAATCTATGAGATTGCAGTACCCGACTAACCACCACAACTAGAGGCAGCCGGAGCGTTCCTACGTTGGTCCTAGACGCCTCGTCACAGCCTGAGAAACTAACTACACCTAAAGATAGAAATAGGAAAATCTGCCCCGGAGCAGAACCCCAAAGATAATAGAAAGCCCCCAAACAAGTAATGGCGGTTAGACAAGAAGAAATACTGACACAGAAAGAAAATAGTATGAGCAAACGCGGGGGCCCAAACAAAACTAAATAGAAAAAGGATGGGAAGGTACTTACTGCAATCCCAGAAAACCCTGAAAAACACCAACTCTACTAATTTCAAAATCACCTGAGATCACAAGACCACTACCACCTAAATTAGTTTTTCTGGTGTAACAAAATCAAAACAGCAGCCACTGAAAAAACTGGAAAAAGCAAAAGTACAAACATCAGTGGCTGAACTAAACTGAGAGGGCAAAAGCCCCCGGAGGGGACCCAAAGGCCCCCACAGAAGTGCAGGACAAAATGCAAAAATATAGTACAAAACAAAAGAAGAAAATGTCTTATCTGTTAGCAGGAGATGCAGACACGACACAGCAGGCTACAAGGGAAACAGGAATGAAGGATTCAGACCAGAACAATTGATCACCGGCAACCCTGATGGGAAGGTAACTCCCTTAATATAAGACCATCAGCAACAACCTGATTCCCATCCTCACAATCTTCACTGAACAGACCGTACCGCTTGTAACCACCAGAGGGAGTCTCTGCTCAGAACTCATCTCAAACCCATTTCAAACAGTCAAGACACTCACGCTTGTCAAGATCTGATGATCAAAAATCCGATTTGTCACCCCTTGAATTTTTTTCCATTTTCTAGCGTAATCTCAGTTTCATACTTTCCAGAATGTCCTTCAATTTGGCCTGAAGCCAGTAACCTGAGACTCTCAAAACCCATTCAATTTTGATTCTAGACTTTAATCTGAACACTGGTGGATACAAATAGCTCCTTATCATGTTTCCAAAAGCATATTGATCAAGATATTGGAACAACGCATCAACCCCTGTTCCCATGTTTGCCGGAATGAGACCGAGGGCTCCCAAGCCGTAAAAATGGCAATGCTAACCCACGGGGAAAATAACCAGCTCTGAGGTACTCTTTCCAACTCCTCAATTTTCCCCCAAAGCCTAAGCCAATTTATGTGCATTTGAGACCTCTGAACAAAGTTAGAAACTCTGATCAACCGTAGATCCATCAACCTTTTGAAAGATTTAGAAATTGTGCCGCCAGGCTGCCCCCCTACATTCTACACCCATAATATCCCACATCGTCCCGTCAGCCAAGCCCCCAAACTACTCCCCCTAATATCCACATACCCGTCAGCCAAGCCACTGGACTACCCCCCTAAAATCCCACATCATCCCTCACCGAGCCACCGACTACTACCCCTAAAATTCCACATCATCCCGCAGCCTGGGGTCAAACCAGAGTGCTGAGGGAAAAGGCCCAAACTTCCAAAACCGGGGACCCTTTAAGAGAGGCCTAGTGTAGAACCAAAGTGCTGAGTGGATTTGCCCTGACTTCCATAAAAATATACTTAATAGAAGCCTGGGTGAAAAAATCAGAGAGCTGAGGGATTTAACCTAAAACTTCCAAACCAGATCCTTTAAAGAAGGCCTGGCTGTTGTAATGTGCTAAAATTAATTTTTGACAGAAGCTCCCTCTGGTGGTTACAAACATACTGAACTATCCAATAAGATTGTGAAGAATTGGCGTCAGTGTTACTGACTGGTCTTATATAAGGGAGGTTCCCTTCCCTCAGGGTTGCCGGTGATCAATTGTTCTGGTCTCATCTTTGATTCCTGTTCACTTTGTAGCCTGCTTTTCGTGCCTGCATCTTCTGCTAACAGATAAGACATTTTCTCTTTTTTGTTTTTTGTGCTTGCTTTTTGCATTTTGTCCTGCACTTCTGTGGGGGCTGCCGGTCCCCTCCGGGGCTTGTGCTCCTCTCAGTTTAGTTCAGCACTGTTGTTGTTCATTTGCCTTTCCAGTTTTTTTCAGTGGCTGCTGTTTAGTTTTTTGTTACACCAGAGAACTAATTTAGGTGGTAGAGGTCGTTGTGATCTCAGGTGTTTTTGTAATTAGTAGAGTTGGTACTTTTCAGGGTTTTTTGGGGTTGCAGTAAGTGTCCTTCCTATCCTTTTCTATTTAGGAAGTTTTGGGCCCCAACGTTTGCTCATACTAATTTCTGTCTGTGTCAGTATTTCTCTTGTCTAACCGCCATTACATGTTTGGGGGCTTTCTATGTTCTTTGGGGATTGCTCCGGGGCAGATAGTTTTCCTCTTTCTGTCTGTTTAGGGTGTAGTTAGCTTCTCAGGCGTGACGAGGCGTCTAGACCACGTAGGTCGCTCCACGGCTGCCTTTAGTTGTGGTGGTTAGTCAGGTACTGCCAATCCCATAGATTCCAACCTCTTGGTTTTATTTCCTTTTTTGCTTGCTCTCTTCAGCTACAAATCATAACATATCACCGGCCAAAAACTGATATTTGGTAGGGTTTACTCACAGAAGGGAAAAAATAGTTTAAAGAAAGAAGATTTCAGAGTTGTCAGAGATTTTTTTTTTGCCCCTCTGTATCTCTGGGTGCGAGGAGATTTTTTTTTTCTCTCAATGGAGTTTGCACAGTTTTTCTGGCCGTGTGGATCAGTTTTCCCCACTGAAGTTCGGAGTATTGCTATCTATCTTGCAGGGTTGCCTGTTGTGGAACCTAGGATTCCCAGTCAGATTTGTTTTTAGGGGATTTTGCTAAAACGTTGTGGTTTCCCTTGATACCCCTACAGAAGTCTATTCCCCTACTGGGGATCGATTCTACCCCTTTGGCTGAGAATAAACCTCATTTTCTCTACTCAGGTGATAATGAGGGTTGAAACTGATCATCAGGAGAGTTGCAAATTTTTGGTGCTGTATAATCTGCATGACATTATCGTACTGGGTTTCCCTTGTTGCAGTCTCATAATCCTTTTTGGATTGGAAAATCTGTGTCTGTAACCAGTTGGGGCTGCCAATGTGTTAATACCAACACTCCTGTGTTTTCTGCCTCCCCCCAGGCTCAGGATGTTCCTGACTTTTTGACTGATTTTTCTGATGTGTTTAGCGAAAGTAAATCTGCATCCTTGCCCCCCCATAGGAAACTATGACTGCTCTATTGAATTAGTGCCTGGTAGTAAATTCCTAAAGGTCGCCTTTTTAACTTTCTGTACCTGAACATGACGCTATGTGGTTTATATCAAGGAGTCATTGGAGAAGGGTCATATCAGACCATCCTCTTCGCCCTTTGGTTGCCTTTTTTTCTTTGTGGCCAAAAGAAGGTTCATTAAGGCCGGTATTGATTATCGTCTCTTGAACAATATCACTGTGAAATATCAATATCCGTTACCCTTGATTTTGACCTGTTTTTTCCCGGGTGAAAAGTGCTACTTGGTTTACCAAGCTTGACCTCAGGGGGGCATATAACCTTATTCGCATTAAGCACGGGATTGAATGGAAGACGGCATTTAATACCCCAGAGGGGCATTTTGAGTACCTAGTGATGCCCTTTGGGGTCACTAATGCTCCTTCTGTTTTTCCAGTCCTTCATGAATGACATTTTCAGGGATTTTGTGATAAATTTCTGATTGTTTTACTTGGATGAAATCTTGATTTTTTCCAAGACTGGGACTCTCATGTGAAACATGTTCGGACTGTGTTCCAGATTTTGAGAGAGAATGCTCCTGTATGTGAAGGGATCAAAGTGTCTTTTTGGAGTACAGAGGACTCATTTCTGGGGTTCATTTTGCCCCATCTGTTATTGAAATGGACCTGGTCAAGGTTCGGCCATCTGTATTGGGTCCAACCTACTTCATTAAAGGCTCTTCAAAGATTCTTGGGTTTTGCCAATTTTTAATCGTAAATTTATTGGTAATTTCTCTGTTATTGTTAAACCATTGACTGATTTGACCAAAAAGGTTCTGATGTGGTGAATTGGCCTCCTGAGGCAGTCTCTGCGTTTCAGGAACTTAAGCAGAGATTCACTTCTGCTCCTGTTCTACGGCAGCCTGATGTTTCTCTGCCATTTCAGGTGGAGGGTTGATGCTCTGAAATTGGGCAGGTGCCGTTTTTTTGTCCCAAAGAGATCCAGAGACCTCTAAAAGTAACCCTTGTGCCTTTTTCTCTCGAAAATTTTCTCCAACTGAACGTAATTACGACGTGGGTAATCGGAGTTATTGGCCATGAAGTAGGCTTTTGAAGAGTGGAGACTTTGCTGGAGGGAGCCAAACATCAGGTGTGTGGTCCTCACGGACCATAAGAATCTGGTTTATCTGGAATCAGTCAAGCGCTTAATCCTAGACAGGCCAGTGGGGCCTTGGTTTTTCACCACGTTTTAATTTTGTGGTTTCCTTTCTTCCTGGCACTAATTTATGTTAAGGCGGATGTTAGGGTTCGAGTTCCTGCTCCTGCACAAGGGGAGTCTCGAACCAGTGCCGCTGGGGTCTCCCATTCATCTCCAGCCGCAGTGGAGCCTGCTCAGCGAGACGTCGGTCCAAGCGTCTTGCCCACTCCACTACTGGCAGTGACTTGCTGCTGCCTTTCCGGGATCTGCTATTATAGCCAGTTCTGAGCAGACGTCTTTGGGACAAAGTCCTGCATTTTTCCCTTCTGAGCGTGCCCAGAGTGAGACTCTCATTGGAGATCAGGGTCACATGCTCAGGTACTGCAGCAGCTCCTATTGGCCCGCCAGGAAGGCCCTGTTACTACTAGTCTTCTGAACAGGTTTCTCATTGTCCTTGTTCCTGTAAGGTCCTGTAGCTGTTGCTATAAAAGGTAGCATGGCTGGGCCGCCATGCGCTAATATCAACCATTGTATGCTATGCGCCAGTGTGGTCATGCGTGTGTGTGGTTAGGGACCCCGGCTGAGATAAGCCACTAGAATACCGACTTAATCGGTGAGGAGTTTGGTGTGCTAGCTGGTCAGGGTCGGTGTCCTAGATGCCCTAGATTACCGGAAATAACCGCTGAGGAGTTTGATTGCCGTATTCAGGGTCTGGCGTTCAGACGCCATAGATTGCGGGTGACTCCCGCGAGGACATTAGCACATGACCACGTATTATCTCGCTTAGCAATTAACCGTGTGCCTGAGAGCCTGACAGACACGGTGTTTTTTTCTCAGCGGCTCTGTGACGTAACAGGGTTCGCCCCTCGACGCTAGACAGCGCCCTAGCGTTTTACTTTGCGGCTCACTGAAGCTAAGTGAGTTCGCACCTATCGCCATATAGCGCTGTGGCATTCCGCTAGCGGCTGTGGGCATTAACAGAGTTTGCACTTACTGCCACAACGCGCTACGGAGTTTATTTTAGCGACTTTGCGGGATAACAGAGTTCGCTATTTTCGCCATCTTACTAGCAGCAGGCTTTACTTGCACGGTGGACCCCGGGGCTGCGAACGCACCTCTCTACTTATATATTTGGTGCGTTCCGCAGACCCTTAACAGCGGATGCCCTCTCGAGGAGTTTCCTTGCGGACTCTCCTGAGTTATCTGATCCTGCTGTTATTTGAAAGAGGGTGTAGTTCTTTCCTCCATCTCGCCCAATTTGAGACTGGCTCTGGAAGTGTGTCAGGAGGATAAACCCTAGCGCTGCCCTATTGGAAATTGTTTATCCCAGACCAATGGAAAAAGAGTGTTATGTCTGAGATTCATTGTTCCGCGTTGGCCGGTCATCCCGAATTTTGGTACCAGAGACTTGGTGAGTCGGTCCTTTTGGTGGCCTACTTTGTCTTGTGACGTCAAGGAATTTGTGCAGTCCTGCGGGACTTGCTCTCGCCCCCAAGCCTTGCTCTCGCTCTAGTGGTTTGTTGATGCCATTGCCTGTGCCCAAGAGACCATGGACTCATATCTCTATGGATTTCTTTCCGACCTCCCTGTTTCTCAGAGAATGACCGTTATCTGGTTATCTGGTTTTCCAAAATGATACATCTTGTGCCATTATCTAAGTTGCCTTCCTCCTCTGAATTGGTGCCTTTGTTCCTTCAGCACGTGGTTCGTTATACGGCATTCCTGAGAACATTGTGTCTGACAGAGGAGTCCAGTTTGTTTCCAGATTTTGGAGGACTTTTTGTTCTAAACTTGGTGTTCAATTGTCTTTCTCCTCAGCTTTTCATCCTCAGACCAATGGACAAACTGAGAGAACAAACCAGACATTGGAGACTTATCTGAGATGCTTTGTGTCTGCTGATCAGGATGACTGGGTCTCTTTTTTGCCTTTGGCTGAGTTTGCTCTTAATAATAGGGCTAGCTCTGCCACTTTGATGTCTCCATTTTTCTGCAATTTTGGGTTTCACCCTCGATTTTCTTCAGGACAGACGGAGGCTTCTGTCTGTCCAGGGGTTGACTCTGTTGTGGAGCGTATGCAGCAGATTTGGGACCAGGTAGTGGAGAGGTTGTCCCTCTCTCAGGGGAGGGCCCAGCGTTTTGCCAACCGGCATAGGACTGATGGTCCTCGGTTTGAAGTGGGGGACTTGGTCTGGTTGTCCTCAAGAAATATCCCTATGAGAGTTGCATCTCCTAAGTTTAAGCCTAGGTTCATTGGACCTTATAAGATCATGGAGATTCTTAATCCTGTTTCCTTTCGTTTACTTCTTCTAGAGACATTTAAGATCCATAACGTGTTCCACAAGTCCCTTATTGAAGAGGTTTGTCGAGCCAGTGGTTCCTATGGCTATGCCTCCTGACCCTGTTTTGGTTGAGGGCAATCTGGAGTATGTGGTTGAGAAAATATTGAATTCTCGTTTTTCTAGACGGAAACTCCAGTATTTGGTTAAGTGGAGAGGTTATGGTCAGGAGGACAATTCTTGGGTGTTTTGCTTCGGACATCCATGCCAGGAGACTCATCCGTGCGTATCACAGAGCTCATCCTGACCGACCTGGTTGCTCAAATGAGGGTTCGGTGAACCCTCCTCAAGGGGGGTACTGTTGTGAATGTGCTAGAAATGAATTCTGAGCAGAAGCTCCCTCTGGTGGTTACAAACAGTACTGAACTATCCAATGAAGATTGTGAAGATTGGCATCAGGTGTTACTGACTGGTCTTATATAAGGGAGGTTCCCTCCCATCAGGGTTGCCGGTGATCAATTTTTCTGGTCTCATCTTTGATTCCTGTTCACTTTGTAGCCTGCTGTTTCGTGCCTGCATCTTCTGCTAACAGATAAGACATTTTCTTCTTTTTGTTTTTTGTGCTTGCTTTTTGCATTTTGTCCTGCACTTCTGTGGGGGTCTGCCGGGTCCCCTCCGGGGGCTTGTGCTCCTCTCAGTTTAGTTCAGCCACTGTTGTTTGTTCATTTGCCTTTTCCAGTTTTTTTCAGTGGCTGCTGTTTAGTTTTTGTTACACCAGAGAACTAATTTAGGTGGTAGAGGTCGTGTGATCTCAGGTGTTTTTGTAATTAGTAGAGTTGGTACTTTTCAGGTTTTTTTGGGGTTGCAGTAAGTGTCCTTCCTATCCTTTTCTATTTAGGAAGTTTGGGCCCCAACGTTTGCTCATACTATTTTCTGTCTGTGTCAGTATTTCCTCTTGTCTAACCGCCATTACATGTTTGGGGGCTTTCTATGTTCTTTGGGGATCTGCTCCGGGGCAGATAGTTTTCCTCTTTCTGTCTTTAGTGTAGTTAGCTTCTCAGGCTGTGACGAGGCGTCTAGGACCAACGTAGGTACGCTCCACGGCTGCCTTTAGTTGTGGTGGTTAGTCAGGGTACTGCAATCCCATAGATTCCAACCTCTCTGGTGTATTTCCTTTTTTGCTTGCTCTCCTCAGCTACCAAATCATAACACCTGGCGTCAGAACCAAAGCACAGAGTGGATTTGCCCTCACTTCCATACCAATGATCCCTTTAAGAGGCCCTGGGGTCAGAATCACAGCGCTGAGTGGAACGGTCCTAGCTTCCATACTCCGGATCCCTTTAAGAGAGGCCTGGGGTCAAAACCAAATCGCTGGATGGATTTGCCCTGACTTCCATACCAATGATCCCTTTAAGAAAGGCCGGGGGTCAGTACCAGAGCATTTGAAGGCAATTGCCCTGACTTCCATACCGGGGATCCCTTTAAGAGAGCCTGGGTTCAGAATCAGAGCGCTGAGTGGAATGGCCCTAACTTCCATACCAGGGATTCCTTTAAGAGAGGCCTGGCATCAGAACCAAAGTGCTGGATGAATTTTCCCTAACTTCAATACCAATGATCCCTTTAAGAGAGGCCTGGGGTCAAAATCAGAACGCTGAGGGATTTACCCTAACTTCCATACTGGAGATCCCTTTAAGAGAGGCCTGGAGTCAGAACCAGAGCGCTTAGTGGATTTACCCTAACCTCCATACCAGTGATCCCTTTAAGAGACCCTGGTGTCAGAACCACAGAGCTGAGTGGAATGGCCCTAACTTCCATACCGGAGATCCCTTTAAGAGAGGCCTGGGGTCAGTACCAAAGTGCAGAGTGGATTTGCCCTCACATCCATACCGGGGATGCCTTTAAGAGGGGCCTGGGGTCAGAACCAGAGCGCTTAGTGGAATTGCCCTAACTTCCATACCGGTGATCCCTTTAAGAGAGGCCTGGGGTCAAAACCAAAGCGCAGGATGGATTTGCCCTGACTTCCATATCGGAGATCCCTTTAAGAGGGAAGATGTGCCTATGGGATTGATGATGTGTGATGGGGATATGGGCGTGGGAGCGCATGATTCATTTCTATCATGTGCGCTCTGCTCCTTTCTGAGGGGCAGACAATGGCTGGGAGCTTATGTTCCCGGGGATGCTAGATTTCTCCTACCTGGTCAGTGTCAGCTGAGATGTTGTTGTGGAGTGAGAAAATTGTTGCTCATAGCAACCAATCACAGCTCAGCTTCTATTAAACAGCTCTGGTTAAATGTAAGATGCTTAGGGATTGGTTGCAAGGAAAACTGTTGCTCATAGCAACCAATCACAGCTCAGCTTCTTTTAAACAGCTCTGGTTAAATGTAAGATACTCCGTGATTGGTTGGTGATACCCACACACACACACATTCAAATTTATATATATAGATTAGGGTAATCCTAATTGACGTAAAACAGGAAATGTTTATTCTGATTTCATTTCAGATATTGAGAATAACATGCATATGTCTCTTTTTATAGTGTTTGTAAACTTCTGGTTTCATCTGTATTAATCACTAACAATACAGCATAAAAATAATGGATGCACTCTAAGTTAGTTCAATTTAATAACATTCTGTATATCTGTAAAGCAAGATATATTTCTTTCTGTATTCTACTGTTTTGTATGGTTCTTTCTATATGTTCCTGTCTTGTGCAGATTATGAGTTTGGAGGAACTTTTTTCTCTGCAACTTTACGGGTCTGTGCACACGTTGCGGATTCCTAGCGTTTTTTGCCGCGGCAAAACCGCTTGCACAACACAACTCATTATGGCCTATGGGATTCCGCAATGCTGTGCACATGCTGCAGGTTTTTCCGCGCGGAATCGCATCATGCTCATTCTTTGTTGCGGAAACCGCGGCGATTCCGCCGCCATAGGAATGCATTAAACCGCTTACTTTCCGCATGTGGCTGTGGCCACCATGCGCAAAGTAAGCGGATCATGTGCGGATGGTACCCAGGGTCTGGAGGAGAGGAGACTCTCCTCCATGCCCTGTGTACCATATCCCTGTTAAAACAATAATTAAAATAAAAAATAATGATATTCTCACCTTCCGGCGTCCCCCGCAGCTTTCCCGCCTCTCAAAGACGCTCCCGGCCAATCCCGTTCCCAGTAATGCATTGCGAGAATCACCCCAGATGACGTAGCGGTCTCGCGTGATGCTACGTCATCGGGGTCATTGTCGCAAAGGATGCGTGAGAACGGGATTGGCCGGAGCGTCGCTGAGAGGCGGGAAAGCTGCGGGGGCCGCCAGAAGGTGAGAATATCATTATTTATTATTTTTTTAATTATTTTTAACATTAGATCTTTTTACTATTGATGCGGCATAGGCGGCATCAATAGTAAAAAGTTGGTCACACGTGTCAAACACTTGTTTGACTCGTGTGACCAACCTGTCAGATCGCTTGTAAAACGCTAGCATTCTGCAAGCTAATTACGCTTGCAAAACGCTAGTTTTTAGCGGGAATACGCATACCTATAATATGCGTATTTCCCGCGGCAGGGAGGTGCGGAATTGCCGCGGAAATTTCCATGGCAATTCCGCAACGTGTGCACATAGCCTACTTGTGAGTTAGAATAATTTCCTAAGATGGTTGAACCTAAAAGGACTTTGGCAAATTTAAGTAAAAAAAGACCTGTCTATTGACCAGGCATAAAAATTGTTCAGGAGGTGAATGTGTTTTTGTTTTAACATAGGACAATTACAAACATATCAAAAGCTGCAAAAATACAGGCTGTATTGCCCAGTAAAGAAAGCATTATTCTGGAGAAATGTCTCATACTGCTCGATTGAGACAAGAACAAGGAGTTTAGTGTACTGATGGCTTGTCTTAAACTTGTTAGTCAGCAAAACATGGTGATCATATTACAAGGTGCTTGGGTTAAGTGCCTGAGACAGCTTTCCATCATGGAGATACTGTTTGGTCCAAATCAGTTTACTGTGTCAAACTAAAAATGCAAATTGGTTCTGACCTTTTGTCATACATTGCTTATAGTAAAGAAATGAGCTGGTAGTCCACATTTATTTCCAATATTCAGAGCAAAACTGCTCTGTTATTATGGTAATTTATGCCATCGGTAATGTACTGGGGCTTTCTATTTTTGATTTGTCAGTTATTCTGTTGAAATGTGTAAGAATTTGTTCATTTTTCAACTTTAGGACATTTAGTGAAGTCTGTCTAAAGGTCATCATAGGTAATTTAACAAACATTTCCCCAAATGTAATTCTTAGATACTAATCCAAATACGACTCTTCCTCACTAGTAAATTTTGCAATGTTTTTCAGATGCATGCAATTGTGATATCACATATATTTTACAGATTTAATAAGATTTAATAAAATCTCTGGAAATTTAGTCTTCTTTCAAAGTGTTAAAAAAAACTCATTTTTTAAGTTTTTAGCAAATTATTATGGAAATCGATATGGCTGCCATCAAACTGAAGAAATGGCTTGCACTCCGAAATTGCAAATGATTCAATCTCAGTTTAAAAAAACAGACCTGCCTGGGGGAAAAAACCATAGCATACAAAATTGTGTGTTACTGGATAAACATGATATCAGAACATAGTTTTTCGTAGAAACAGTTCTAAGAATTCACAAAAATAAAGTTTGGGCACTTTTTTAGATTTACTAGTCGTACAGCATTTCGCCACAATACTGTGGGATATAGCACTACACTCTAATTAATGGAATAAAATCCCCAATATTAGCTTCAACTGCTAATCCAGCCCCTTCTTTTTCACCGTGAGATAGAGAAGGTGGCTAGTTAGCTGTTGTAACACATAGTCAGCCTTCTCCCTTCACACGCTTCTTTGGGAATATGCTGATAAGGGAAATTCTGTATAGTGCAAGAAAAGAAGCTGTGGGACTGGGCGGAAGAAGCTAGCAGATAATAGGGACACTTGACCTTTTTGTTCTTTTTTAGTGCATCATAAAAGACACTTTTGCTTGAGAGTTAATTTTTTTAAAGCAGGAAATGCTACATATGAAACTTGCTGTAACCGTTCCTCTTTTTGTGCACACCTCCTAATAGTTATACTTCTTTATATCATGCTCGTTAGCCACCACGCAAGCTGTGAATATGGAAATGAGACTATGAGAAATGATTAAAAGCTCAGGAGACCTAGTGCATCAATTATGCATTCTTGCTTGGAATCCTGTAGAAGTTCCTTTGCCTTATGAAAGTCTATGTTTTCTGGAGAGCTGTTGTAGGCATCTTTAGAAGAAGAGCATGTTTATCACTTACTTTTGTAGCTAGTTATAGAAAAGCTTTCTTATTGCCTCTTGAACATAGTTCTGTCTTTGCAAACAACATAAACATGTGTACAGGGAGTTTCTCTTTTTCACATATCATTCGTAGCTTTTTAATAAATTTCTTACTATTGTGCATTTTTTCTGATGGATTGCAGTCCAAAAATGTTAATACTGAGGTATTGAGGAGAAGTAGAAGATAGACTTCCTGGTAGACCGCACTGCTGTGAAAAGGACGAGTTCCAAGTGTGGTAATACTGCAAGTAGCTTTCAATAATGCATTTCAGGTTCTTACCCAACCCTTTCTCAAAACTGAACTATATACCATTATATGTAGTTTAGTTTTGAGAAATGCTTTTGTAAAAACCTGAAACGTGTTAATAAAAGCAACTTGAAGCATCACCACACGTGGAACTACTCCATTTTCACAGCAGCACGGTCTACCAGGATGTCTATCTCCTACTTCTCAATCTGCATGCAGAAGATCACCTTTTACCTGCAGATGTGACTGCAGCAGCTAAATACTCTATGGGCATTATTGGAGTTGTGACACACAAAACCCAATCAGGTGATCAAACCGACGCCACTGATTTCACTTTTAAAATACATTATTGCCCTATGTGTGCTTATTTCCCTTTTTCTTATCAAAAGTGAGCTATTGGCATCATTATAGTAGTTTATTTTAAGAGGCCAGCCCAACTGACATCAGGCTCTAATGTGCCACTGCACAGGGGTCATATGTTATGCCTGTCTTTGCATTGTTCCTTCTAAATAAACTATTTAAAAATTCTGAAATTCCTTTTAGCATATTTTTTTTTATTTTCTTAGCAAACATGTTGCCTTTTTCTTAATTTCATAAAATGTTAACATGCCTATCAAGTGTTATTCTATGTGCTAAACTTAAGCTGTTTTTGCAAATTAAAATTTGCCATTTTTAGCACAGCAATTTGTTTCTTTGCTACCTGCAGATCTTTACAGAATAGACCAGTGTGAGCCATATTGAATAGCAGAACAAGAGAATCGGCCTTGTGCCTACAGTAATTAGTTTTCTTCCATTCTTGGTAATTTATTATGCAGGTTTTAATAATAGTAAAGAATTAAATAGCTCAAATGAAATTCAGATATTATGTGGATGATGTTCTGCACAAAGGAGAGTGTATATTACATATATGTTTGCACATTTAAAACCAATACAGGGTTCTGAATGTGTTTAAAGTTAAAACATAGTAATAGCAATAAAATAATTGGAAATAAGTTGAACATATTTGAGATGAGCGAATCAATTTGATACAAATCGAGTTCATCTTGAACTTTATGAAATTCGTATTTCTTGGTGAATTCTATGCCTGTTACCATGTATCAGCATTTTCATTTTGCTTCCCTCTTTCACAATAACAAAGTAACTCCAAACTCCTACTTCAACTTTTAGGCTGTGGTTCCACGGTCCGGAACCACAGCGCTTTGGACGGAGCGGAAATTCCGCTCCGTCTAAGCCCCGCCCCCTTTATGACGCGCGATCTTTCCGGAGGTGTTCAGGACACCTCCGGAACACCTCCAGAAAGAGCGCAGGGCTGCATAGCCCTGTGTTAATTCTGTTGCGGCAACGCACCGTCGCCGCAATACGCGAGGACATGCTGCGGTCTAAAAAGACGCGCCGCATGTCCGTTTACGCAGGTTTGCCACCTGCGTATTGTTACGCATAGTGGAGACGGGATTTCTTGAAATCCCCTCCACTATGCTGTAACATCTGGACGCTGCGTGTTTGGCGCTGCGCCAGCGCACAGCGCCAAACACGCAGCGTATCCTGACCGTGGAAACTCACCCTTATGCTAACTTTCACTGATTAGCACAGGCCATAAATATACAGTATATGTATATACGCAAATATGAACCAACCCCCAGTGATACTAAACCCCCATTCATATTGTAATGGGAGCAGGATATGGACCTCCAAATGTCACTTAAAGGGAATCTGTCACCCTATTTTAGCCATATGAGATAAAAATATCATTGCATAGTGCGTCCCATAGCTAATCTATGGATACCTATGATATCTCCTGACACACAAGTTTTCATGTAAAAATACCTTTGTAAATTTCATTCTCTAGTATGAAAATCTGGCTGGTCCGGTCCGATGGGCGGCGGTTTTTCATTTTTTTTCTCCCCCCCCCCGCTCCTCGGCTTCTTTTCCATAAGTTCGTCAGTGACTAGCACAGACGGTGTAGTCTTTGCGCTTTTCAAAATCCCCTCGCGCATGCGCAGTGTGCTTTGCCCAACAGTGGGCAAAGCATAAAATCATTACAGCGCATGCGCAACTATTTTCCTTCACTTTCCTTGCCCTGGAAATGACTGCTTGCCTTGGATGACTTCCGGGGCAAGGAAAGTGAAGGAAAATAGTTGCGCATGTGCTGTAATGATTTTATGCTTTGCCCACTGTTGGGCAAAGCACACTGCGCATGCGCGAGGGGATTTTGAAAAGCGCAAACACTACACCGTCTGTGCTAGTCACAGACGAACTTATGGAAAAGAAGCCGAGGAGCGGGTGGGGGAAGAAAAAAAAATGAAAAACCGCCGCCCATCGGACCGGACCGGCCAGATTTTCATACTAGAGAACGAAATTTACAAAGGTATTTTTACATGAAAACTTGTGTGTCAGGAGATATCATAGGTAGCCATAGATTAGTTATGGGATGCACTATGCAATGATATATTTATCTCATATGGCTAAAATGGGGTGACAGATTCCCTTTAAGCTTTGCCAGCATTGCTGTACCTCAATTATCAAAGATAGTTGGCAGGTCAACATAGCTGAATCTTCCATCAAGATACTCCTTAGAATCTGCTTGGTTTTATCCAAAGTCCACCATCTTTTTACATAATTATCACTAGTTTGTTTTAGGGAATGCTTTGATCCAGATTAAACCGCACATATATAGTGACAATGCTCCCAAATTTCTGACTTTCTGTCTTACATATCTCAGCTCATATCTCAGGTTTTTTCAGCACCAGTCGCAAAATCTCCATGAGTTCTTTTACCTTCAGTGCTTTACTACTTTACAACCTACCTAATTATTTTGATTTGGGTTTATTCCTTCCAATTCCACCTGGTTTGGTTGTCTTTATTATAAAGATTGTAATCTGTTTTGTTTTAAATGCTTTACAAATGGGAGAATGGGAGATCATATGGGGCAGGATGGAGACACCTGCAGGTTCAGTAACTGAATGTCAATCCTCAGAAGCATTCAGTTCAAATCTATTGCCGCACAGGAAGCCACCGACCCCCTTCTTGGCAACAGTTAACAGCCGTCAGCCATTCAGCGGCTGGCAACTGACATCGGCATGCATGTCCCCGGCGTATGACATCACTTCCATTCACTGGTGCGCCCGCTCCTCAAATGAATGAGAGAGAGGATACCCCTTTTTTTTGCACTGAAAGCCACAATATGGCGCAAGATGGAGACACATGAGGCATGATGGAGATACATGGGGAAGAATGGAGACACATGGGGCAGGATGTGAGACGCATGGGGTCAGGATGGGAGAACATATGGGGCCAGGAATAAGACACATGGGACCAGGATGGTGAATGTTATTACAGAAAGCAGAAAGAATGTGGGACATTATTACTGTAGGGACTAATTAAGGTAAATTATTACCACTGTAATGTATTTTATTTTTGAGGATACTGTTCTCAGTGGGGAGGAGGCCCTGTTACTGTGCAGGGTGGCACTATGTCACTTTTTTCCTTCATTAGGCTCAGTGTAGAAGTTGGGGAAAACTTGGTAAATGTGCTCTAGATAACTGTGTGTTATTTTTTGCAGAGACGAGTCATGGCTGGAATTAGTAATGGTGTTCTGTGCCAAATGAAGAAATAATTTCGGCACTCCACGATTGATGCGGAAAAACTAGAAAATATTTTTTTGATATTGGTATATCCACTGTATAATATTTGACGTTTCGGCCCACACTAGGCCTTCATTAGAAATTGTCTTCAGTTTCAGGTGACAACAATAACATGTCAGGTACCATTGAGCACTGGGATATTCATACGAAGGATATGACAGCGCTGGGATCAATGCACAACCGTGCAGGGGATAAAGCCCATTATCCCCTGCATGGGAAGAAAGTTTCTGATGAAGTCCTAGTGTGGGCCGAAACGTCAAATATTATACAGTGGATATACCAATATCGATAAAATATTTTCTAGTTTTTCTGCATCAATCGTGGAGTGCTGAATTTATTTCTAGACTATCTAGAGTGGTATCCTATTCGTGCACCAGCGGAGTGCCATGCAGCCCTTTTTGATTCAAATGAAGAAGAAAAGAAAATATGAATATCTTCAACTAGAGATATCACTGATGAGTATGCTACCTGTACACTTACACTATACACAGTATACTATGTACAGATCTCCTGTTCATAATGTCATTGATGTTCCCTATATTAGCTGTACACTGTCACTATATGCAGAGCTCCTGTGTATAATGTAACTCCTCTAGGTCTGTGTTTGTGTGGGCTGCTGTGCTGGACTTGTGCAGGACTTTCAGCCCAAAAGGTACACATAGTGACCTACTCTTGTTAATGCCACTCCTGTATAATGCTGGACTTCTACGTCTAAGTGCCGTGTGCATTTCCATCCTTATAATTGCTGGACTTCTACACATTAATGCTGTGTGCTTACTCTCATACTCCCTTCTGGACTCCTATGTTTAGTGCCTTGTACACACTTGCATTGTATTACTGTTGGACTGGTTTATATTAACAGTCGTGCCCCGCTCTTCAGTAACTCTGGAAATGTCTATATTGAGCTGTGTTGTCGTTACAGTAAGTGCTCAGTTAGTTTTGCTTTCCTTGCATCATTCTATATTGTGCTGTGTTTTTGTTAATATTGCAGGAAGTGCTCTGATCGTTTTTTTCACACTTGTTAAATATGCTTTTCTGCATCAACTTTGGTATCAGTTTCATATTATATTACACAATTAGATTCCATAGTACCCATTGTTGGGGTTTGAATTCTCGCTGCTGCACAAGGGGAGTCTTGAACCAGTCCCGCTGCGGTCTCCCATTCATCTCCGTCCACAGTGGAGCCTGCTCAGCTTAGAGGTCGGTCCCAGTGTCTCGCCCAGTCTAACAGTGTGCAGAGGATTACTGCTGTTCCTCCAGGCTCTGCTATTGTGGCCAGTACTGGTTAGCAGCGAGCAGACGTCTTTAGGACAAAGTCCTTGTTTTCCCCTTCTGAGCATGCCCAGAATGAGATCTCTCATTGGAGATCAGGGGTCACATGCTCAGGTACTGCAGCAGCTCCTATTGGTCTGCCAGGAAGGTCCTGTGACTACTGGTGTTCTGGAACAGTTTCATTGGTCCTTGTTTCTGGCAGGTCCTGTAGCTGTTGCTATAAAAGGGTAGCATGGCTGGGCCGCCATGCGCTAATATCAATCTTTATATGCTTTGCGCCAGTGTGGTCATGCGTGTGTGTGGTTAGGGCCCGGCTGAAATAAGCCCCTAGAATACCGACTTATTCGGTGAGGAGTTCGGTATGCTAGCTGGTCAGGGTCGGTGTCCTAGATGCCCTAGATTACCGGCATAACCGGTGAGGAGTTTGATTGCCGTATTCAGGGTCTGGCGTTCAGACACCATAGATTGCGGGTGACTCCCGCGAGGACATTAGCGCATGATCACGTTCTATGTTCGCTTAGCAGTTAACTGTGTACCTGGGTGCCTGACAGGACACAGAAGTTTGTCTCAGCGGCTCTGTGATGTAACAGGGTTCGCTTTCAACGCTAGACAGCGCCCTAGCGTGTTTATTTTGCGACTCAGTTGTGTTAAGTGATTTTGCACACATCGCCATATAGCGCTGCGGCACTCCTTCTAGCGGCTCTGTGGAATAACAGAGTTCGCACATATTGCCACAGCGCGTTACGGCGTTTATTTTGGCGACTCTGCGGGATAACAGAGTTCGCTTCTTGCGCCATTTTACTAGCAGCAGGCTCCGCCTGAACGGTGGACCCCGGGCTGCGAACGCACCTCTCTACATCTAATATTTGGTGCGTTCCGCAGACCCTAACAGTCAGTGGGCTCCTTTAACACAAACCACAATTCATGATGCTCCGATACGGCACAGAAATATAGGTATAGTACAATGACAAATACTTCACTTCTTACATTACCTGACTGATATCTATTTTAAATTCTACAATAGCTCAAAAACCGGACAGTATATTCCTCCATACAGTATTATGGCCATCACATAGTGCACCATACAGAATAATGAGCCCCATATATTGCTCCATACTTAATTGGTCCCTTATAATGTTCCATACAGTATATGATGAGATCCACATAATGCTACAGTATATGATGGTCCCCATATAATGTGCCATACAGTATAGGAAGGTCCCCATAGAGTATAATGAGCCCTACATATTGCTCCATACAGTATAATGAGTCGCATAGAAAGCTCCATACAGTATATGATGGGCCCCATATATTGCTCCATACAGAATGGGCTCCATATAATGCTCCATACAGAATAGGCCCCATATGTGCTCCATATCCTCTATGATGCCCCATAACTAATGAACCCCATATGATGCTCTAGTATATGATGAGCCCCATGGATGATGCTCCAGTGTATGATGGGCCTATATAATGCTTCATATATAATGGGCCCTATATGATGCTCCAGTATATGATGGGCCCCATGGCTGATGCTCCAGTGTATGATGGGCCCCATTTATAATGCTACAGTGTATGATGGGCCCCATGGATGATGCTCCAGTGTATGATGGGACACATTTATAATGCTACAGTGTATGATGAGCCCCATATATAATGCTACAGTTTCTAACGGGCCCTATCTATGATGCTCAAGTGTATGATGGGCCCCATATATAATTCTCCTGTGTATAATGCTCTCCATACATTGCTCCAAACATTTAAAAAATTAAATACCACCATCCGAACTATTTCTTTGATTGATGGTGCAGTCAAGAAAGAGGAACTCATGTGCATTCTGTCAAATGACGCAGAAAAGGCATTCGACAAGGTGCACTGGGATTTTATATTTCAAACGTTAGAAGGAATTGGCTTAAAAGAAAGTATGCTCCGTAGAATTTCTGCCCTGTGCTCATCTCCCCGTGCTAAAGTTAAAATGAATGGCTCACTTTCAAACACATTTTTAATTAGGAACGGCACGAGGCAAGGCTGTCCTCTTTCACCCTTGCTTTATATACTCACTATGGAACATCTAGCGACCGTGATACGGAATAATCCCTCCATTAAAGACATAAAAACCCAATCAGAAGAGCCCATAGTGGCACTTTTTGCAGATGATGTCCTATTGTATGTCTTTTCCCCAACTATAAGTCTCCCAAATATTATCTCAGAATTACATAGATTTGGTCCTCTGAGCAATTTCAAAATTAATACCCACAAATCAGAGATTCTCAATATCTCAATCCAACCAAGTGAGGTGGAGAGTTTGGCAGCTTGATTTCCCTTTAAGTGGTGTTCAGATTCTCTTACCTATCTAGGAATAAAAATCACCCCGTCTCCTATGCTATTTCCAAACAATCCCCTTGTATTTACCTGCCTCCTTTTTCTCACATCTTAAAAAAGCGATTACTAGTTTAATTTTGTCACAAAACCAGCACGTATTTCATACTTTTTGTGAAGTAGATCGAAGCAAGAAGGGGGAATAGGTTTTGCTATGTATAGTCAAGCAGCAATTGGCACATGTATTTTAGAGCTGTTTCATAATAAAAACCCAAAAAAAGTGGGGTACATTAGAAAATGATCTTAATGAACATGACTCCCGTATAGTTATTTGGTCCCCAACGGAAGAATGGGATATACCTTTACTCTTCCTCACCAAAAACATGATATCATTTATCAAAAGAGGGAGTCGAGAGCTGTCAGTTTCTTCATCTCCTGGCCCCCTAACCTAACTCCTATATATGACAATCCATCCTTTCCTGCAGGATTAAAAAGAGACATTTATCTACATAAAAATAGAGCTTCATGCCCCATAGTGCGTGATTATGTAACAAGGACAGGAATGAGGTCTGTCCAGGACATTTTTCGGGACAAGGAGCCACCAACAGGTGCATGGTTCTTTTATGAACAAATAAAGAGGTTTATTATTAAAATAGCCAAACAATCCGATCCATACTGAATATTATCTCCGTTTGAGACTCTTTGTTTATCAACAAACTCTATAGATCACACTATCTCTTTATATACAACACCTTCCAAGAAGGGCAGACCCCATCGAGAGATTTCCCAGCATTTTTTTCAAAATGGGAGATTGATTTGGGTAGACCCTTATCAGTTGAAGAAAGAACAAAGATTTGCTTATGCACATTCAGGTCATCGCTCTGTTCGACATCACAGGAGAGGAGCTACAAAATCTTGTCGAGGTGGTACAGATGACCATCAGATTTAAAAGTAATTTATCCAACCACACCGGAGACGTGCTGGAGATGCTTAAAAGATAGAGGAATATTTAGACTTGAGAGTCCTCAGTGGTTGATACCTTTTAATGGCTAACTGAAAAGATGGTAACAAATTGCAAGCTTTTGAGACTACTCAGATCTCTTCATCAGGCAAAGACTAATACAAAATCTGAAGAATCACAGAAAAAATGCAATGGGTAAGACAAGTTTTACGTTTTACATCAATTAAGGAATTTACTCCAAAGACCCTGTGAAAACATCACAAAACATTACCAGACCCCAATCAGATGGCAACAAAACTTTCACACTCCTTATCTATGAATTGTTCCAATATTTATGCTCATTTCTATCTCCCATAATGACAGTTCTGCTTTACGTCACTTGTCTTACCCATTGCATTTTTTCTGTGCTGTGTTGTGCATAAATATGTGATTCTACAGATTTTGTATTAGTCTTTGCCTGATGAAGAGATCTGAGTAGTCTCGAAAGCTTGCAATTTGTTACCATCTTTTCAGTTAGCCATTAAAAGGTATCAACCACTGAGGACTCTCAAGTCTAAATATTTTTCTATCTACTGGCTAACATGGTACAAAGATATACATCTTTACTGTATTAAAAGATAGAGGTTCATTTGTACACATTTGGTGGCACTGCACACTCATACAGAAACTGTGGTCAGCATCCTTTGGTCTCTGCAACAAGCTGTCTATAACGAAAATTACACCCACAATGGAGGTGGCCTTGCTGTCCTTGTGTAGCTCCTCGATTTCTAGATTTAAGAAAGGTCTTCTTAGACATATTCTCACTGCTACCTGGAACGTGATTACTAGATTTTGGAAACAGGAAAAGGTTCCCTTGCGTTCTGATTTGGTGATGGAACTCAACAACATATATAGAATGGAACAGCTGATAAGACAACTGAATGGTACCACAGGAAAGGTATATAACACTTGAGCCCCCTGGGTTATGTTTAGAGAATCATCGGAATTGGACTCTTGGTTGATAGACTCATAGATGATGGGTCATATGAGTTTACCTACTGGATGGAGCCACATTTCCTACCCCACTCCTTAAAATTCTTCCCCCTCCCCCTTTTCTTTTTTTTTCTTTTCCCTTCTTTCCTCCTTGTTTCTTCTTTATCTTCTTTTCTTTTGTAGACCTAGAGTCTTAAGGCTGGGTCTCACATAGCGATACACCAGCGATCCCGACAACGATATGCACTTGTCAGGATCGCTGATGTATCGCTACATGATCGCTGCTGAGCTGCCAAACAGGCAGCTCAGGCAGCGATCTGGGACAGCGACACTGCTGGTAACATTGCTTAGTTACCCGCAGTGTACCTTGGATACCAGCGCCCTGATGCAGGGAGCTGGTAACCAAGGTACACAGCGGGTTTCCAGGCGCTGCGCGGTGCCTGGAAACCCGCTGTGTACCTTGGTTACCAGCCAAGGTACACAGCGGGTTTCTAGGCACAGCCCCACGCCTGGAAACCCGCTGTGTACCTTGGTTACCAGCGGATCGCTGGTCTCCCGCCTGTCACACGCAGCGATGCGTGCCTGTCAGCGGGAGACCAGCGATCAAAAAAATGTCCTGACATTTCAGCGACGATCAGCGATACCCGGCAGGGGGCTGATCGTCGTTGAATGTCACACACAGCGATATCGCTGGTGAGCTCGCTGCTGCGTCACAAAACTAGTGACTCAGCACCGATCTTGCTAGCGATATCGCTATGTGAGACGGGGGCTTTAGTCTAGGTACCTTCTTCTTTAACATTTATAAACAAAGTAATACTGTGATGATAATTGCCTACATGATGTCATGATGTCATCATTTCCCCTGAGGAAGCCACGTCTCTGTGTGGCGATACGTGTGGGGTTTCCCCCCCCTTCCCTTCCCCCTTACTCTTTTCACAGCTTCTATGGTATTGTGTGGTGCACGTGTCCGAGGATCTTGGCTTCCTTTTCTGGTCTAGTATCTGTTAGTAATTGCCATATTACCTTTTGCATGTTAGTTCAGATACTTCTACAGTCATTTATCAACATTCATTTTTCTCATGCATTTTAGTTCATGTCATATGGTGCTGTGAATTATCAGGTGTGCTAATTAATTATTATATTTGTTTTTCCTAGGATACAATATATATTTTTCAAACTGCCATTATTTACTAACCATTATTTTGTGCTGTGTGGGGTCAAGTGTGGGGTGACATTGTCATTATTTTATGGCATGTCTGGTGTACATGTTTGTTTTTAAATGTTTTTAATTGTATTGGTGTCTTGTTTATTCATGTTTGGTACCTGTTAATAAAATTATATATATTCTATTTATGGGTGTTCCCAACTTCTTGTGGCATACTTTTTTCTTTTGCTTTTTTCAGTGTCTTTTATATGCCTCTGGTGAACCCCTTATTTATTTGATTTTCAGTGGTGCCCTCCCGTTTGGTTGTTTTTTTTTTGCATCCACCACATTAACCCAGTGCGCAGTGATGGACACGCAACGGCCCTGGCCATGCCTACTGGCCCATGCATCTGTTGTGAGGTGCACCTTTCCACTCACTGATTGTTTGAGTGCATGGACAATGCGGTCTTTCACATGCAGGTGGAGGGCAGGCATGGCTTTTCTAGAAAAGAAGTGCCGACTGGGTAGGCCATAGCATGGGACAGCGTAGGCCATGAGATCTTGGAACGCTGCACTTTCAACCAAACGGAAGGGCATCATCTCTAATGAGATCAGTTTGGCAATGTAGGCGTTCAAAGCCAGTGTACGCGGATGAGAGGATGAGTACTTTCCTGTCCTACTCAGAATGTCTGCTAGGGTGAGCTGAACTTAAGAGCTGCATATGGGGGAACTAGCGTTGGACATGGCGGACTGAGAGGGGGTTGGTGATTGTGATGGTGGTGGTGGTGATGGCCTAGATTCAGTCATTCGTTGCAAAAACATTGTGATTCCCTGACTGCTTTGGCCTTGCGACGACACCTCAACATTTTGGTGTGCTAACCGGTGGGCTTACAGTGGGGGAAGCGATGGAGCGTTGCTGGCTACCTTCAGTCAGAGCAGGTGCACATATGCTACCTGAGGTTTTGTAGTCGGTCCACGCTTGCAAGTGCATGGTCATTAAATATGTAAGCATGCAACTGGTATTCAAATTTCGGAGATTTTTCTCTCGGCTAAAGGTCCTTCCGCACTTAGTACAGATAACCTTTACCTTATCAATAGTGTTGAGCGATACTGCCCGATATCCTAAAATATCGGATTGGATCGGCCCGATACTCAAAAAGTATCGGGTATCGCCGATCCGATACCGGAAACCCAATGCAAGTCAATGGGACAGAAATATCGGAACTAAAAAAAACTCTTTCTTTCCTTGTAAACACTAGATATACACACATAGAATACATATATATATATATATATATAACATGTCATTGTGACATATATATATATATATATATATATACATATATTTATAGTTCATACACTTCTACATAGTAATATAGCCTCTGATTCAATTGTCGGGTAATGCCGGCTTTTGTTAAAATACAGAAGCACCCGATATGAAATGACACATGGTTTACATAGAGTTAACCTTGTCATTTCATGTAGTTTGATATATGGTTATCACAAACAATTACATGAGAGTATGTGTGCAAAATTTGACACATGTAGGGGTTAATTAAAGGTGTAAATTCGTTGTAAAAAAACCTCATTTTTTGCTACTAATTTACACCTTTAATTAACCCCTACATGTGTCAAATTTTGCACACATACACTCATGTAATTGTGTAATGTATGTAGTACAGTTCATATAGCGTCTTGTGCTTTGGTGCGATGAACATACATGAGACACAGGTTTGATATAGAAAAGTCCTGTATTACTTCATACAAGTTGGCAGAAATAGTCACACAGTTTGCAGACACAGAAACAGAGACACAGCAGGCCAGAGTAATCCAAGCTCAGCAATCACTCTCCAATACAGATTCATGATCTTCTTCTCTGTTACCGTAATTCCATGCAAAAGTGGGTCTTTCAAAGAGCAGGGTTCAGAGTCCACAAGTGCTTCAGAGTTCCTCAGTAGGAATAGCTGGAGTACAAGGTCCAAGGCTTACAGGAGTCAAGTCACAGGTTCACTGCGGCTAGATTCTGAAGCACTGATTGCTCAGCTGTGGCTGCTTAAGAAGCAAAGGAGAGAATCAGGGCGGGAACATGCAAGCTGGAAACTCCATTTTGACTGAGGGCAAGATAGCTGCAGCAAGACAGAAGTAAAATGGCTGACGAACAAACTGAGTTTCAGAATATATACATAGAACCTTACATTACTCCCCCCCTTAAGGACAACCTCCGGATGACCTGAGACCAGGCTTGTGTGGGTACCTCTGATGAAACTGACGGAGCAAGCGAGGAGCATTAACGTTATTGGACCGGTTCCCATGAGTTGTCCTCCACTGGTAGCCCTGCCATTTAATCAGATATTGTAACTGATTTCTATACAACCTGAATCTAAAATCCTTTCCACCACAAATTCTTCCTGACCATCGACTAGCACTGGTCAGGGCAAGGAGAGGAACGTCCAGGAAACGTATTGGGTGTCGCAGCCTTTAGTAGGGATACATGAAAGACAGGGTGGATTCTCATAGTTCTGGGCAGTTGAAGACGACAAGCAACGGCACTTATAATTTTACTGATTTTATAGGGTCCAATGTACTTATGTCCCAACTTAGACGATGGAATCCTTAACTTGAGATTCTGGTTGACAGCCAGACCAAGTCTCCTACCTTGAAAGCTGGTGCAGGTTTACGAAATTTATCTGCTGCTTTCTTGTACCTTTCTTGAGCCGATCCAGATTTTTCCTTTAGAAGATCCATATCTTCTGTAAAGACGTGATTCTTTCAGCCACTGCTGTAAAGGCGTTTCTATGGGAAATCGTGGTAGAATGTTAGGATGATAACCCAGATTAGAGTAAAAAGGAGACTGTTTAGTGAGGCACTCTGAGAGTTGTTATACGAGAACTCAGCTAATGGAAGTAGATCCACCCAATCATCCTGTAGTGGCAGATAAAGCAGCGGAGATACTGCTCCCAGGTTTGATTGGTTCGTTCGGTCTGTCCATTAGTCTGGGGATGAAAAGCAGAAGAAAGGTTTACTTTAATGTCCAATGCTGCACAGAAATTTTGCCAAACCTAGAAGTGAATTGCACCCCTCGATACGAAATAACCTCATCCGGTACTCCATGTAAGCGAAACACATCTTTAATCATCAAATCTGATGTCTGTTTTGCAGTGGGTAAGCCGACACAAGGGATAAAATGAGCTGCCTTTGTTAGACGGTCAACCACCACTAAATGGTGTTCTTCCCCTGAGAGGTTGGTAACTCCACAATGAAGTCCATAGAAATGGATCCCCACGGGTGGGACGGGGTGGGAAGAGGCTGTAACAGACCAGTTGGTGAGGAGCGAGGTGTTTTGCATCTTGCACAGACCTCACATGAAGTGACATAATTCAAAACATCCTTCCTGCAAGTGGGCCACCAAAAGAAACGAGAAAGAAATTCCTGTGTCTTTAGAATTCCTCTATGCCCAGCTATCTTGGAATCGTGAATGAGTTGCAATACTCTCAATCTGACTGTTTCAGGAATATACAGCGTTGTCCCTGAATCCACACACCATTCTTAAAGACAAGACTTACGTCCCTTGGGGGTTGTGCCAAAAAGGAATCCGCATGGTATGCTTCCTTGATGTCCTTAAGTAGGTTTGATTATGAATTACTCCTAGGAATCTAGAGTCAGGAAGAATAGTCTTAGGAGGAGTAATTGGACGTGTCTCTGCTGAGTAAATCCTAGAGAGTGCATCAGCCTTTCCTTGCGCGATCCTGGTCTATAAGAAATGATAAAATTAAATTGGTTTAAGAAAAGATTCCAGCGAGCCTGGCGAGGAGTCAGGCACTTAGCCGACCTGATAAACTCAAGGTTACGATGGTCTGTCAGGACGACTATTTGCTGTGCAGCTCCCTGAAGAAGGTGTCCTCCATTCTTTGAAGGCGGCAATAATGGCCAACAACTCTCTATTGCCCACATCGTAGTTCCTCTCAGCCGAAGACAACTGCTGGGAAAAGAAGGCACAGGATGCAAGACATTCTTCTCACCTGTTCTCTGAGAGAGTATAGCTCCAACGGCACAGTCTGAAGCATCCACCTCTATTATGAAGGCAAGCTCGGGTTGGGATGTACTAGGATAGGTTCAGTGGTAAATTTATCTTTTAGACGGGAAAATGCTTCCTGGGCTTGGGGAGTCCAGGAAAACCTAGACTGTTTCCGGGTAAGTTGAGTGATAGGTGACACTACCTCAAGAAATTTCTAATGAAACGTCTATAGAAGTTGGCAAACCCGATGAAGCGCTGTACCTCCTTCACATTTCTAGGACTTGGCCAATCCTTGATGCTTGGGTTTTGCTTCCATCCATACTAATTCCTTGTGTAGACAGTACATACCCCAGAAATTGAATTTCGTCCTATGGAATTCACACTTTTCAAGTTTGATGTAAAGATGATTTTGTCTTAGACGTTCCAAGACCATTCTCACATGTCCATGATGTTCCTCTGTGGAGTTAGAAAAAAATTAGAATATCATCCAATAAATTACCACGAATGTATCTAGGAGATCCCTGAAGATGTCATTCACAAAGTGTTTGGAAAGTGGCTGGGGCGGTACTCAGACCAAAAGGCATAACTAGATATTCAAAGTGTCCATAGCGTGACCTGAATGCAGTCTTCCATTCATCCCCAGGTCTAATACGGACTAAGTTATAGGCCCCACGAAGATCTAGTTTAGAAAAAATTTTGGCATGTCGCACTCTCTCCAATAACTCAGGGATTAAAGGCAATGGATAACGGTTTCTAATAGTAACCCTTTTTGAGTTCCCTATAGTCTAACGCATGGTCTCAAATCCATCTTCTTTTTTACAAAGAAGATGGGTGCACCTGCAGGAGATGAAGGGGCGTATGAAGCCCTTGGCTAGATTTTCATCTATGTAATCCTTTAAAGCCTTTACTCGGGCCCCGCCAGGGGGTAATCTACCAAAAGGTATCTCTGCTCCAGGGAATAATTCATTGGACAATCATATGACGGTGAGGAGGAAGCTGTCAGCGTTCTCTTGTCACATAAATCCACATAGTCCTGGTAACAGCTGGTAGTTCAAAAGAATGACATGATTCCTTTAGGAACAGAGCAAGCTGAAACTTTTGGACTCATCTGTTTTCTCTGGAAAGTGTAATTCCTTGGTCTCCCAGTTAATGGTAGGATTCTGACCTGCAGCCATGGTAGCCCTAGAATAATGGGAAAGGGGGGAGAAGAGATAAGCATAAAGGACAGTTTCTCTTGAAGATCTTTACCCTTAAGAACCCTCAAAGCCTCTGTTTCCTGATCCACTGGTCCAGGGGTCAGCAGGGAGCCATCCACAGTTTCCATCTGTACTGGAGTAGCCTTCTTCACTGAACGTATTTCCCTGTTTCAGAGCAAAGGAGACTCCATAAAATTTTCCACTTGCCCCTGATCGATCATAGCAGAGCTAGACACCCAAGCTGAGTCAACCCAGAGTTTGATGGAAAGAAAGCAATGAGAATTGTTTTTCTTACAACTCAGCTGGGACAACCGCTGAGGAAACTTGGAAAATGGCAGCGTTTACACAGTCAACGTCCTCAGAGGTAACGGAGTTTAAGTCCGAGAAATCAAGATCTGTTGCTGCAGATCTCTCTGGAGCCTGAGGCTCGGACCTGACAGATCCCCTCCGCAACACTCACAATGAATGAGTGCTGCAGTATCTTACGAGAACGGCTGGGGCATTTAAATGAAGTGCCCTGACTTACCACAATAGAAACATAGATTCTCCTTAAAACGATGTCTTGCGTGCATCACAACCCGTCGTTGTAAAGAGTCTACCTGCAGGGTTCAGGTTCAGGTTCCCGTGTAATCCTACTCAAAGGTTCCTTAGCTGGAGAGGAAGGTAGGAAAAGGTTAGTACGATTGCTTTTCGAACCATCTCTCTTGCCTGCGTTCAGTCAGACGAGTATCAATACGGATGCAGTAGTTAATAAAGTCACCTAACGCAGTGGGAGGGGTCGGCACGAGCAAGTTCAATCCTTAATCAGTGGAGATAACCCTTTCGAAAAATAGATTTTTTGGCGGAACTGTCCCAGGTGTATCAAGGGCCCATCTCCTGAAATCCAAGGCATATTCAGCTACCGAGTGCTTACCTTGGCGCAAAGCTAACAGGCTGCTTCAGCTGTTGCACCTCGATTGGGGTCATCAAACACCTGCCCCATGGCTGAAATAAATCATCAAGGTGATTTCAAACAATCATCCTCAGTCTCAATCAGGGTTTGCCCACATTAAAGCCTTTTTGGGTAAGCAACATAATTATAGTAAGCACTTAGATCGTTCAGTGGGAAATTGTGAACATGTGCAGAAAAAAAAAGATTGCATTGATTATAAATCCCCTGAATTTCTCACGTTCACCGCCAAAACGAAAAGGGGGCAACTTGGAATCCCAGCACTCGGGCTATGGCAGGAGCCTGGACTCGCCCCTCTAGAACCTCAATCCTGGCTCGCAAATCCTGGGTAGTCTGTCCAACCACTTGCAAATTGTGATTATTGAGGTCCTGTAGATTTGTAAAACGGGTCTTTATATTCTGCAAATCTGCAAGGATATTATCAGTCACTCCGCAAAGTTCCTTTATGCGGCCTCCATTTTTCCAGATCTTTTAAGACAGGATTACTGGAAGAAGAGGAGAGAAAAAAAACAATAGTGTTCACCCGTGGCAACACTGCAGAGAGAAAAAAAAAATTAAGGGAACTGCTCACCTGGAATGGTTGTGAGAAGTCACAACCACTATCATCACAGAAAGTTTCAACCAGACATCTGATATCCAGAGTTACAGCAACAAAGAAGAAAAAAAGAAAGAAAAAAAAAAAAAAACAATAGTGTTTACCTGTGGTAACACTGCAAAAAGAAAAAACTTAAGGGAATTGCTCACCTGGAATGGTTGTGAGAAGTCACAACCACTGTCATCACAGAAAGTACAACCGGACGTCTGATATCCAAGTACAGCAGACACAGCCTTCCAGACCCAGCAGACACTAACGTTTTGGCTTCAGAATCTTGTAAATGTATGTATACAGTTCATATAGCGTCTTGTGCTTGGGTGCGATGAACATACATGAGACACAGGTTTGATTAAGAAAAGTCCTGTATTACTTCATGCAAGTTGGCAGAAATAGTCACACAGTTTGCAGACACAGAAACAGGAGACACAGCAGGCCAGAGTAATCCAAGCTCAGCAATCACTCTCCAATACAGATTCAGGATCTTCTTCTCTGTTACCGTAAGTCCATGCAAACGTGGGTCTTTCAAAGAGCAGGGTTCAGAGTCCACAAGTGCTTCAGAGTTCCTCAGTAGGAATAGCTGGAGTACAAGGTCCAAGGCTTACAGGAGTCAAGTCACAGGTTCACTGCAGGCTAGATTCTGAAGCACTGATTGCTCAGCTGTGGCTGCTTAAGAAGCAAAGGAGAGAATCAGGGCGGAACATGCAAGCTGGAAACTCCTTTTTGACTGAGGGCAAGATAGCTGCAGCAAGACAGAAAGTAAAATGGCTGACGAACAAACTGAGTTTCAGGAATATATACATAGAACCTTACAAATTGTTAGTGAAAACAATGTATCAAACTACATGAAATGACATGGTTAACTCTATGTAAACCATGTGTCATTTCATGTCGGGTGCTTCTGTATTTTCACAAAAGCCGGCAATTGAATTAGCGGCTATTATACTATGTAGAAGTGTATGTATTATAAATATAAATATATATATATGTGTCACAAATTCAATGACATGTATATATATATATATGAGGTGTAAAATTGCTGAAAAAAAATGCGTGGGCTCCCGCCCTATTTTCTGAACCAGACAGACAAAGCCAGCGAGTGGGGGCAGAAAATAATAGCCCAGAGAGGGACCATTATTTTTGCCCCCCCCGGCTACTAATATCTGCCCCAGACACCCCAGAAAAGGCAAATCTATAATTAGATTCGCCCTTTCTGGCACTTTGCCCATCTATTCCAATTGCCCTGTAGCGGTGGCGAATGGGTTAATAAGGGGTTAAAGCCACCCTGCTATTGAAAGGTGACTTTAAGCCAGGTTAATAATTGAGAGCTGTCAATTAGACAACTATCAATTATTAATCCTATTGTATGAAATAAAAATAAAACACACACACTTTAATTAAAAAGCATTTTAATGAAATAAACACACAGTTTTTGACCATATTTTATTTTACTGCCATTCCTTGTGAAGCCCTTGTTCACCTGTAGTAAAAGTAAAATAATAAAGCAACTTTATTCTTACCTATCCGATGTTCAGCCAGGTCCCCCGATGTAATCCTTCTGAAAGGGTTAATGTTTACTGCAGAGACCGCAGCTAATGCTGACAGCCTCGCAGTAAACCCCCGACTGAATCATCTCCTCTCCTGGCTGACAGGAGAGGAAGTGGTTAGCATAATTGATTGCTTCCCACTTTCACTTCAGGTCAGCCAGGGACACCCACAGCATCAGTGACGTCAGAGGGAATCCCGGCTGACCTGAAGTGAACTGATAAACAAAAATAGGGGATCCCCTCAAAAAAAAAATGGTGTGGGGTCCCCCCTATTTTTGTTAACCAGCCTGATAAAGCAGACTACTGAGGCCTGGTTTTTCATGCTGTTAAGGAGCCAATATCCATGGACCTTGCAAGCCTGATAATACCAGGCCGCAGCAGTTTGCTTATCTTGGCTGGTTAACAAAAATAGGGGATCCCCTCGAAAAAAATGGCGTGGGGTCCCCCCTATTTTTGTTAACCAGCCAGATGAAGCAGACTGCTGAGGCCTGTTTTTTCACGCTGGTAAGGATCCAATATCCATGAACCTTGCAAGCCTGATAATACCAGGCCACAGCAGTCTGCTCAGCTTGGCTGGTTAACAAAAATAGGGGATCCCCTCGAAAAAAAAAAATGGCGTGGGGATCCCCCTATTTTTGTTAACTAGCCAAGTAAAATGCAGACTGCTGCGGCCTGGTATTAAAAGACTGTCAAGGCCCATGGATTTTGGCCCTCAACAGCCTAAAAATACCAGGCTGCAGCAGCCCACAAATGGCGCATCAAAAGATGCGCCAATTGTGGCACTTTACCCGGGGTAACAAGGGGTTAATGTCACCTTTGATTGATCGGTGACAATAAGCCCGGTTAATAATGGAGAGGCGTCAATAAGACACCGATCCATTATTAATCATAGTTTGTAAATTTTCAAAAAAATACACAGCCAGAAAAAAGTCTTTTAATGAAATAAAACACCACACAGTTTTCATTATTTTTATTGCACTCTCATTCCTGCGACGCCATCGATCTCCTGTAAAAAAACAAAAATAACAAACCAACACAAATACTCCCTGTCCGACGCAGTCCAAAATCACGAGTGTCCCACGACGAGTCCAGCTCTGCTACATCTGGATGACAGGCTGAGCCTGACATCCACATAGAGCAGAGCTGCTTACCATTGCGGCTTCCCCGGCGGTGACGTCATCCGGACTGGTTTACGGCCAGCTGTCGCGAGAGTACAGCTGGCCGAGATTACCCAGTACCCGGCAGTCACTGCAGTTATCGCGAGATGCTGCACGTGACCGCCAGGGAGAGGGTAATCGCCAGCCTGGATGGACGGATGGACGTGACCGCCGGGGATCTTCTGCCAGGTAAGTGTTGCTGACACCTGACAGACCCGACCGACACTGACAGTGACAGTTTCGGGAAGTTCCTGTGTCACGTACTTCGTTCTGTGACACAAGAACTCCCATAGACTTTGTCGGAAAACTCCGATTCCGGTATCCGATATGACAAAAATATCGGAACTCAGAATCGGAATTCCAATACAGCAAATATCGGCCGATACCTGATCTGATATTTGCAGTATCGGAATGCTCAACACTACTTATCAATAGGATTTTGGTCAAAAAAGTGCCACACTGCACTTTTCTTACCATAGCATAAATTTACAGGGCTTGCACGCTGTGCTAATTTGACCGCCTGGCCAAGCTGTCCTGCAACTCCTTTTGTTTTCTTAACACGTTTTTGGACAGATAGGGGCCTGCCAGATAACCGCTGCTGCGATGTCGATGCCTGCTGCGGATCCTTCTCCTCTTCTGAGCTATTGCCAGCTGCACCTTCTTCCCCCAATGGATGCCAATCCAGGTCAACAACTGGGTCATCCATCACCTCCTCTTCAATTTCATCTGCACCTTCCTCTGTGCGGGGAGGGGCACCTGAGTTTCATCAGGGTCAGATTCTGGCGCAGTAGACTGCAAGGGCAATGTAGTGCTGTGGGTCAATGTACCCGCAGAATCATCTAGCAGTGGCTGTGCATCAGTGCACTCCATGTCAGATTCATGTTGGACTGGGGAATTCAGGATTTGACTTGATAACCGAGGCATGGTATGTGAAAAGAGCTCCATGGAGTAATCTGAAGTGTGGCCTGCCGCATCCTTCACTTTTGGTGGGGGTGAAGGACACAAGTAAAGTTGTTGTTTCTGACCAGGAGCCTGCACTGACGACTCAGTGCTTGCATTTTTTGAAACTTCAGAAGAGGAGGCGATAGAGCTTGAGGCTGTTTCGGCAATGTAAGCCAAAACCTGTTTCTGATGCTCCCGCTTTAAAATTGGTTTATCTACTCCCCAGAAAAGGAAGCCTTCCAGGCATTCTGGAGCCAGACGATGCCGCAGGCTCAACACCTCCTGCCTTAGGTGCTATTGTGCTTTTGGCACTACCAGCAGATGCATCACCACCACCATCAGTACCAGCTGGCCCTCCCGCCCACATCCGCGGCCTCTTCCACCATATTTCCTCATGTTTTGAAAATGTACCAAAAATACCAGCAGATATATGGTACTGTATCAGAAGCGTGCAGCTGTAGACAGTGTTGGGGTAATTTTAAATATCCGTATAGATTTGCGGAGTAACATACAGACTTTCACAGGCTCAGTATGGATTAGACCACAATATAAAAACCTGAAAAAGGGTACTGTATCTGAAGATAACAGGTGTATAGAGGTAAATTGTAAATCTCCGTATAGATTTACGGAGTAACACACAGACGCTCACAGGCTCAGTATGGATTAGACCACAATATAAAAAGCTGAAAAAGGGTACTGTATCTCAAGATAACAGGTGTATAGAGGTAAATTGTGAATCTCCGTATAGATTTCCGGAGTAACACACAGACGCTCACAGGCTCTGTATGGATTAGAGCACAATATAAAAAGCTGAAAAAGGGTACTGTATCTGAAGATAACAGGTGTATATATTATAGGGGTAAATTGTAAATCTCCGTATAGATTTCCGGAGTCACACAGAGATACAGGTCCTTCTCAAAAAATTAGCATATAGTGCTAAATTTCATTATTTTCCATAATGTAATGATTACAATTAAACTTTCATATATTTTAGATTCATTACACACCAACTGAAATTTGTCAGGTCTTTTATTGTTTTAATACTGATGATTTTGGCATACAACTCCTGATAACCCAAAAAACCTGTCTCAAAAAATTTACATATTTCAACCGTCCAATAAAAAAAAAGTGTTTTTTAAAAACAAACAAAAAAAACCATCAAATAATAAAGTTCAGTTATGCACTCAATACTTGGTCGGGAATCTTTTTGCAGAAATGACTGCTTCAATGCGGCGTGGCATGGAGGCAATCAGCCTGTGACACTGCTGAGGTGTTATGGAGGCCCAGGATGCTTTGATAGCGGCCTTAAGCTCATCCAGAGTGTTGGGTCTTGCGTCTCTCAACTTTCTCTTCACAATATCCCACAGATTCTCTATGGGGTTCAGGTCAGGAGAGTTGGCAGGCCAATTGAGCACAGTAATACCATGGTCAGTAAACCATTTACCAGTGGTTTTGGCACTGTGAGCAGGTGCCAGGTCGTGCTGAAAAATGAAATCTTCATCTCCATAAAGCATTTCAGCCGATGGAAGCATGAAGTGCTCCAAAATCTCCTGATAGCTAGCTGCATTGACCCTGCCCTTGATGAAACACAGTGGACCAACACCAGCAGCTGACATGGCACCCCACACCATCACTGACTGTGGGTACTTGACACTGGACTTCAGGCATTTTGGCATTTCCTTCTCCCCAGTCTTCCTCCAGAATCTGGCACCTTGATTTCCGAATGACATGCAAAATTTGCTTTCATCAGAAAAAAGTACTTGGGACCACTTAGCAACAGTCCAGTGCTGCTTCTCTGTAGCCCAGGTCAGGCGCTTCTGCCGCTGTTTATGGTTCAAAAGTGGCTTTACCTGGGGAATGCGGCACCTGTAGCCCATTTCCTGCACACGCCTGTGCACCGTGGCTCTGGATGTTTCTACACCAGACTCAGTCCACTGCTTCCTCAGGTCCCCCAAGGTCTGGAATAGGTCCTTCTCCACAATCTTCCTCAGGGTCCGGTCACCTCTTCTCGTTGTACAGCGTTTTCTGCCACATTGTTTCCTTCCAACAGACTTCCCATTGAGGTGCCTTGATACAGCAATCTGGGAACAGCCTATTTGTTGAGAAATTTCTTTCTGGGTCTTACCCTCTTGCTTGAGGGTGTCAATGATGGCCTTCTTGACATCAGTCAGGTCGCTAGTCTTACCCATGATGGGGGTTTTGAGTAATGAAGCAGGCAGGGAGTTTTTAAAAGCCTCAGGAATCTTTTGCATGTGTTTAGAGTTAATTAGTTGATTCAGAAGATTAGGGTAATAGGTCGTTTAGAGAACCTTTTCTTGATATGCTAATTTTTTGAGACAGGTTTTTTGGGTTATCAGGAGTTGTATGCCAAAATCATCAGTATTAAAACAATAAAAGACCTGACAAATTTCAGTTGGTGTGTAATGAATCTAAAATATATGAAAGTTTAATTGTAATCATTACATTATGGAAAATAATGAAATTTAGCACTATATGCTAATTTTTTGAGAAGGACCTGTAGCCAGCATGTATTTGTCCATGATACCAGCCGGTACACGGTAGTGTGTGAGGAGCGTACAGCTCTATACGATGTGGGAAAAAATGAACACTCAGTAACTGTGCAGAAAAAAAGAATAAAAGTTTTTGTGCTGTGTAAAAAGCAGTCTGCACAGCAGTGTACACACAGCAATACAGCTAGCAGGCAGCCTATTAACCAGCTCTGCTGCTGCACAAAAGAAAATCCTCCCCTGTCACTGGCAGGCAGTCTAATAACCAGTGCTGCTGCACACAACAAAATCCTCCCCTGTCACTGCACACTTTCTGTACAGCACAATCGCTATCAGCAGGGCCGGCGTCAGCACCCGGCACACCCGGGCAAGTGCCGGGGCCCTGAGCAGGCGGGGGGGCCCACTCGCCGTCGGGCATCCCGGCGCCCGTTAGCGGTGTCAGCGCCGCCACTGGGCCCCCCCGCTTGCTCAGGGCACCGGCGCAATACTCACCTCTCCCCGTGCCTCCGCTGCCGCAGCTCCGACCTCCAGGGGGTGCCTGCGCCGGCGCTTCCTCTCTCACAGCAGCGCCGCTGATTGACGTCATCATTCAGCGGCCGGCTGTGGCAGAGAGGGCGCGGACGCCAGACAGGTGAGGCGTGTGTGTGTGTGTGCCTGCGAGATGTGAGAGAGTGCGGTGCTGTATGTGTGATGGTGGTGGAGGGAGGCAGGCAGTGATGGTGGTGAGGAGGTGATGTTGAGGATGATGATGGGGAGGCAATGATAATGGGAAGGCGATGATGATGATATTAATGGGGAGGCAATGATAATGGGAAGGCAATGATGATGATGATATTAATGAGGAGGCAATGATAATGATGATGATGGGGAGGCAATGATAATGGGAAGGCAATGATGATGATATTAAAGGGGAGGCAATGATAAAGATGATGGGGAGGCAATGATAATGGGAAGGCAATGATGATGATGATGATATTAATGAAGAGGCAATGATGATAATAGGGAGGCAATGATGATGATGATGGGCAGGCAATGATGATGGGGATGCAATGATGATGATGATGGGGAGGCATTGATAATGGGGAGGCAATGATGATGATGATGATAGAGAGGCAATGATGATGATTATGGGCAGGCAATGATGATGATGATAGGCAGGCAATGATGATGATAATGGGGAGTCTTTCCACAGCGCCCTTTCCTGAGCCGTAACAGTGCAGAACGCAGCACAGTGTAGAGGAGAGCTCCATATTTTGTATGGAGCATTATATGTGGTCCAGTATTCTGTATGGAGCATTATATTGGGTCCAGTATTCTGTATGGAGCATTATATGGGGGATGGCGGGGTGACATCCTGCATGGGGTATTATATGGATGATGAGGGGGAGACTATGTGGTGCCCATAATATTGTATGGAGGACTATGTGGTGCCCATAATATTGTATGGAGGACTGTACTGTCCAGTCTGTACTGTGTGCTGTGAGGATTTGGCATTTTTTGAGCTATTGTACAATTTACAATAGGTATCAGTCATGTAATGGAAGAAGAGAAGTGTTTGGCGTTGTGCTATACCCATATTTCTCTGCAGTATCTGTGCATCATGAATCGTGGTCTGTTGTAAGGGGGCCCACTGAGACTCTTTCGCCCGGGGCCCATAAAAACCTGGAGCCGGCCCTGGCTATCAGCACAAGCAAAGAATAACGGAACATAGTAATAATGACACATTAATATTACATACAGTATATATATATTATATATATATATATATATATATATATATATATACACACGTATATGGATTCATTGTTTATATATAGAAAAACCATAATGAATTATATGACTGGTATTTCATTAACAGGAAAGAAAAGAAAAATTGAAAACAAGGACTATAAAATGAATCTTGATATACATATGATAATAAGGGCACTCCATCATCCAAGGTAAAGAATAATATATATAGATACCTTTTCTCCTAAAACGCAATCTCATCGCATGCAGCGGCACAGCTCTCACTTCCCTCATCCACAAACTAAGGTTGGTGTCATTTTCCTCACTCTATGTGGACAATAATATCTTATTTGCCCTAACTTCTTTACATTCTTTTTCTTATCCCTCAGAACTGTGAACTTTATATCTAAAGCAGCACAGGTACTTTTTCTCTTATTATAGTTCTATATGGTTCTCCTGTTCCTTTAGCACTTGTTTTTAAACCTGATATACTCCCTTCTTAAGTTATGTGCAGGTAGTATAGTACCTTCTATATATATTCTATTTTATAGAATATCCTTGTTTTGATGTACGATTCTCTTTGTTTTCACAGTATGCATTATTCTTTACCTTGGATGATGGAGTCCCCTTATTATCATATGTATATCAAGATTCATTTTATAGTCCTTGTTTTCAATTTTTTTTTTCTTTTCTTTCCTGTTGATGAAATACCAGTCATATAATTCATTATGGTTTTTCTATATATAAACAATGAATCCATATATGTGTATATATACGTGATATTAATGTGTAATTATTACTATGTTCCGTTTAGATAAATACCTTGACAAATGCCAGATAGGCTGAAATGTTGGTTTCTGTGTGATTGATGATATAAATAAAACTTTAATATTTGAAATAATTTTTAGCCTCAGGTTTAGCATTATAGAGATATATATACCTTCCTGATGTGCCTACCGCTATGGGGATGTATAACAATTCACTAAGGGTGAAAGATGGCTACGACCTAGGACTGGCGCACTAATGGAAATGATTAGAGATTTGTGTACCTTTGTTTGTTACGTATTGTGGTTAGTAATGTGCAAGATCTGTGTCTAGTAATTATTCTATGTAATGCTGTTTGTAATGTTTTGTTTGTAATGCTGTTGTAACGCTGCTGTGATACCATCATTTCCCTCGGGATCAATAAAGTGTATCGTATCGTATCGTATGGCACTGGATAGCTTTCCCCATTATTTTTCTATATTGTGTTATTATCCAGTCACTGTGTGGTGGCAATATGAGGTTCATCCATGGTGTGATAGTATTTGTCCCTTGTATGTGGTATTATTGGTCATTTTAAAAAATGCATGTGACACATTCCGTTAAAGAAAAATAAATAAAAATACAATTAAAAAGAGTATTGGATATTTTAACAAATTTTTAATAGGTTAGAGTAGAGTAGGTGCCTGCCAAAAGAGTCTACCTTGTCACGATGGCAGTCTTAAAAATTTTTTTTTTCCAAAACAAAAGCTGATGGCTACGTTTTCTATATAGTGTTTGATGGGAACTGTTAATGTGTGATTGGTGAGGACATAATGCAGAAGTGGAATTTTTCCAAGAGTGGACGGTAGGACTGTGGAAGGTTCAAGGGATGGGGGTGCAGCTGGATAATGCCTGGACGGAGACTTAAGGGGGTCCGAAAATTTTGCCAGTATTGGGCTCTGAAATTCCTGGTGGTAGCCCTCCATGTAAGTAACATAGGGTACTTAGTTAACACTGTTTTATAAAAAGAAGGCGTGAAAAGCCATTCCACTGCAAAAAGGTGTACCCAATTGAGACAGTCCCTAACTTTTGCACTTCACCTCTCTATGTGTCAACAGACGTAAAAACAGATAAGGACAGAGAAGGACATGGTTCCTGACTGTTAAGACACCTGCTCATGAAAACCTGTCACTTGCTTAGTGAAAACAGAGATTGGAATATTATAATAGCAATATAATAATGTCAAGCAATGTTTTTTTCTTGCACAACAACATAGGAAATTTATGTTTGGTATGGACTGTTTTAAAGCTTTATACATACAAATATTTTTAAAACTGTGCCACAAACCTGTGCCTACAGAAGTGACATGAAATTTGATTATGAGCCAAGATGAGCCCTGTCACCTCTGTGCCACAAACCTGCACCTACAATCAAGGTAATAAATCTGACCCACTATATTTATTGGCTCATAGCTAGCTCTGCAACCTGAAACTATAACATTTGCTCAGAGATACCTGGTCAACCCTGTCTTGGAAATTTATTAATTTCATAAAAAAACAATTATCATGATAGAAACTAAATGATAATAATGGATTGTAAGGATTGTCACTTTTATATTGGTAAAATGTACAGCTTGAAAGATCTCAGAATTATTTGTACCGTTTAGGTGAAACAAGGTTATTACGCAAGGTTATTAAGGAGCTTCTAGCTTCAATGGTAAGCAGCTAATGAGAGATATTTATAATGGTCCTGTTTTCAGTGCATCATTAGTAATACAATAAACTCTACAGCTATTAGCAAAAAATGATAATGCTGTTTATCATCCAGAAGGTGAGTGACTGATATACGATTGTAATGTTATATGTCTATTATATTTATGTTCATCCAACTGTAATTATATATGCTATATTACCATGTTGTACTATATTATTCTATTAGTATAAATGTTGTTTGAGTATAATAAATAATTCAAGACATTAAGGCCGATGAATGGTATAACATGAGTGATTCACTCATATTGTTACTTTTTCTCTGCAGTGTCACATCAAAAAAGCATCATCCACAAATGAAAAACACTGCAGAACTTAAAGGGATTCTGTTAGGAAAAATATTATTAAATTAGCATTTCCATATAAGACAGCTTTATGGAAGCATTTCTTTCCAAAATCCATTTAATACTTTTCAGGAAATTGTCTTTTAAGTAATATGCAAACTGTATGGTGCATTGTGGGTGGCCATGGTGGACACACCAGCGGTGGACATATCATTGGGGTATCTTGCGCTGCTGCACAGGGGCCCAACAGGTAAGGCCTCTTTCACACATCAGTTTTTCGCCGTCAGGCGCGATCCGGCTTTTTTTTTACCGCCGGATCCGGGTTTTTTTTACCGCCAGATCCGGTTTTTTTCTCATTGACATGCATTAACGCTGGATCGCATGAACCGGCAAAAATTTCAATTCCGGCGGCCGGACAAGACGTGTCCTTGAACGTTCTTTGTTTCCGGCGGAAAAACCGGACAGCGCCTGAAGCAGTGCATCAGGCTTGTTCATACAATGGATGTCTATGGGTGCCGGATCAGGCAAAGAACTGATCCGGCCACCGGACTCCGTTTTATTCCTCTGCACATGCCTGGAACGACGAAATCAAGGTCTCTCTCTCTCACTCTCTCTCTCTCTCTCTTTCTCTCTCTCTTTCCAGACTTGCGCACACTGCATTTCTCGGGTTCAAAAGTTCAGGACGGATCCGGCAAAAAAAGGATCCATTGCATCAGCGCACTGTGCGCTGGATCCGTCTTTTTACACATTCGACGGATTGTGCCTGACGGCGAAAAACTGATGTGTGAAAGTAGCCAAACCCAATTCTATCTCCAATGCAGGTGGAATTGTCCATTAAAATGAGCTATTGAAATAAAGCGCCATGGAATATATGGCGCTATAATAATAAATAATAATAATAATATTGAAATATAGAGGGCCCATATATTGTTCTTGCACAGGACCAAGTGTCCGCTCTGTTTGTGTCCCCAATTCATTGATTAACAGCATGGGTTTCATTTGGCTCTGAAGTCTCAATTAGTAAAGCAATAGAGGAGCTGAGTGGACAGATTGACTGTCCAAGTTACACCTAGCAGCTAATTTTAAACATTGTTTTCTTGAAAAATAGGCCATAGAGGTTGGAATTACAGATACACTTCCTGTAATGGAAGGTTGAAATGCGCTTACTTCATAGCATATTTTCACTCTGACATACTCACTTTAAGACCTCTGCATTATTATTTTATGTTTAATCAAGCAACTAGGGTTGAGCATTCCGATACTGCAAATATCGGGTATCGGCCGATATTGGCTGTATCGGAATTCCGATTCAGAGTACCGATATTTTCGTCATATCGGATACCGGAATCGGAATTGTCACTGTCACTGTCAGTGTCCGTCGGTCGGGTCTGTCAGGAGTCAGCGGCACTTACCCGACAGAAGATCTCCGGCGGTCACATCCCGGACTGCTTAATGGCCGCCATCCTCTTCTCCCCGGCGGTCACATGCAGTTTCTCGCGATAACTGCAGTGACTGCTGGGTAATCGCGGCCGTAAAGCAGTCCGATGACGTCACCGCCGGGGAAGCTGGTAAGCAGCTGTGCTGCGCCGGGATGTCAGGCTCTGCCTGTCATTCCGATGTAGCAGAGCTGGATCGTCGTGGGACTGTCGTTATGGACTGCGTCGGACAGGTGGTATACTGTTGGTTTTTTTTTTTTATTTTTTTACAGGAGATCGATGGCGTCGCAGGAATGAGAGAGTAATAAAAAAAATGAAAACTGTGTTGTCTCTTTTATTTCATTAAAAGACTTTTTTCTTGCTGTGTCTTTTTTTTACACATTTAAAAACTTTGGGATTAATAATGGATCGGTGTCTTATTGACACCTCTCCATTATTAACCGGGCTTATTGTCACCGTGCAATCAATGGTGACATTAACCCCTTATTACCCCGCTTGCCACCGCTACAGGGCAAGTGGGAAGAGCCGGGTAAAGTGCCACAATTGGCACATCTTTTGATGCGCCAAATGTGGGGCTGCTGTAGCCTGGTATTATCAGGCTGTTGAGGGCCAAAATCCATGGACCTTGACAGTCTTTTAATACCAGCCGCAGCAGTCTGCATTTTACTTGGCTGGTTAACAAAAATAGGGGGACCCCTACTCCGTTTTTTTTTCGAGGGGATCCCCTATTTTTGTTAACCAGCCAAGCTAAGCAGACTGCTGTGGCCTGGTATTATCAGGCTTGCAAGGTCCATGGATATTGGATCCTTACCAGCCTGAAAAACCAGGCCTCAGCGGTCTGCTTCATCTGGCTGGTTAACAAAAATAGGGGGGACCCCACGCCAATTTTTTTCGAGGGGATCCCCTATTTTTGTTAATCAGCCAAGATATGCAGACTGCTGTGGCCTGGTATTATCAGGCTGGCAAGGTCCATGGATCTTGGCTCCTTAACAGCCTGAAAATCCAGGCCTCAGCGGTCTGCTTCATCTGGCTGGTTAACAAAAATAGGGGGGACCCCACGCCATTTTTTTTTTCGAAGGGAACCCCTATTTTTGTTAATCAGTTCCCTCTGATGTCACTGATGGTGTCCCTGGCTGACCTGAAGTGAAAGTGGAAAGCAATCAATTAAGCTTTCCACTTCCTCTCCTGTCAGCCAGGAGAGGAGCTCATTCATTTGGGGGTTTACTGTGAGGCTGCAGCATTAGCTGCGGTCCCTGCAGTAAACATTAACCCTTTCTGAAGGATTACACCGTGGGACCTGACTGTGCATCGGATTGGTAAGAATAATTTTGCTTTATTATTTTATTTTTATTACAGGAAATGGTTTTAGCAGGTAAATAAAATATGGTCAAAAACTGTGTGATTATTTCATTAAACTTCTTTTTTATTAAAGTGTGTGTTTGATTTTTCTTTCATACAATAGGATTAATAATTGATAGTTGTCTAATTGACAGCTCTCAATTATTAACCTGGCTTAAAGTGACCTTTCAATTGCAAGGTCATTTTAACCCCTTATTAACCCATTCGCCACCGCTACAGGGCAATGGGAATAGACGGGCAAAGTGCCAGAAAGGGCAAATCTAATTAGAGATTTGCCCTTTCTGGGGTGTCTGGGGGCAGATGTTAAGTAGCCGGGGGGGGCAAAAAAAATGGTCCCTCTCTGGGCTATTATTATCTGCCCCCACTCACTGGCTTTGTCTGTCTGGTTGCGAAAATAGGGCGGGAGCCCACGCATTTTTTTTCAGCAATTTTACACCTCATATATATATATATACATGTCATTGAATTTGTGACACATATATATATATATATTTATATTTATAGTTCATACACTTCTACATAGTATAATAGCCGCTAATTCAATTGCCGGCTTTTGTGAAAATGCAGAACCCGACATGAAATGACACTTGGTGTACATAGGGTTAACCATGTCTTTTCATGTAGTTTGATATCTGATTTGCACAAACAATTACATGAGTGTAAGTGTGCAAAATTTCACACCTGTAGGGGTTAATTAAAGGTGTAAATTCGTAGCAAAAAAGTCCGTTTTTTTTACAACGAATTTACACCTTTAATTAACCCCTACAGGTGTGAAATTTTGCACACATAGACTGATGTAATTGTTTGTGCAAATCAGATAGCAAAGGACATGAAAAGACATGGTTAACCCTATGTACACCAAGTGTCATTTCATGTCGGGTGCTTCTGTCTTTTCACAGATGCCGGCTTTACCCGGCAATTGAATCAGAGGATATTTTACTATGTAGAAGTGTATAAACTATACATATATGTATATATACATGTCACAATGACATGTATATATATATATATGTATTCTATGTGTGTATATTTAGTGTTTACAAGGAAAGAAAGAGGTTTTTTTAGTTGCGATATTTTGTTCCCATAGACTTACATGGGACTTCCGGTATCGGTATCGGGTATCGCCGATATTTTAGTGATATCGGCGATACCATTCCGATTCCGATACTTTTGGATATCGGAAAGTATCGCTCAACTCTACAAGCAACCTAATTTAAAAAAAAAAAATCCCAACTTTTAACGTGCCTACATTATTAGATAGCAGCAATCTTCCACAGTAACATGTAACAATGGAGATAGCAATATTTTATACACAATCTGTATTTCTGACCTGTTCAGCTATTTTACATTGAGATATACATTCTGTAAATTGTTATGTACTGCAAGTGATTACAGGGAGTTTTTAACAAAGGATATATCACATACCATAAATATGTGATCATCATGACTTTGTAATGGTCGGACATCTACTGATGAGACTTTTTTTGGTGTTTGCTGAAGATATATTTGATATCAATATATTAAAGCTAATGTCAAATAATATTTTTAAATCTGCATCAAATACTGTAGTCTGGATTTTATTCAATTCATTCAGGATATGTAGTACAGTATATGTATTCAGTTTATATTACTTGTCTAACCTTCATACTTCCCCATTGTGTAAAGATGAGGTCTGAAAGTGCACCATCTTTTTAACATCAAAGTAGATGGTCACAAGATTGTCATACTCTGATATCTAAAATATATTTCACACAGTAAATGCCCTTTTGTATGAGTGTCTCAAATAGTAATGGACTGCCATAAAGATACAAGGTCCCCTAGGAGGAAAATGCTTCAACCGCATAAAGAGTCACTTACTAAAATTGTAGCTTAAGTTCTGAATTGTTAAGTGACATTATTTGGCACTTGATAAAGGTAAAACAAATATTCTCGACATGACAACTATGCTTACATTTAAAGAAGACCTGTCATCTTTCTACTTTTATGCACTTGGCAAGAACTTTAATAAAGTTTATATTGTATCCAATTTAAAGGGAACCTGTCACCTGTTTTGGCCGCTATAAGATGTGGCCACTGACTTTCAGGGCTTATCTACAGCATTCTATAATGCTGTAAATAAGTCCCCAATCCGACCGGAAAGATAATAAAAATATGTTTTATTATACTCACTCGGGGGCAATCCGGTCCAATGGGTGTCGCAGGTCTGGGTCTGGCGCCTCCCATCTTCTTGCGATGACGCCCTCCTGCTTGCTTCATCGCTCCCGGCTCCTATGCAGGTGTACTTATTTGCCCCATTGAGGGCAGAACAAAGTACTGCAGTGCGCAGTCGCTGGGCCTCTCTGACCTTTCCCGGTGCCTTTGCTCTGAACTCAACAGGGCAGAGAAGAGCACCTATCGCAGCATCGCGATGCCGGGGAGCGATAAAGCAAACAGGAGGGTGGTGTCGCAAGAAGATGGGAGGCATCGGACACGGACCTGCGACACCCATCGGACCACACTGCACCAGATCGCCCCCTGGGTGAGTATAATGAAACTTATTTTTCTTATCTTGCAGGTCGGACTGGGACTTATCTACAGCATTATAGAATGCTGTAGATAAGCCCTGAAAGGCAGTGGCCACATCTTATATCGGTCAAAACAGGGAGCAGGTATTGGAGAGGTTGTCTCTCTCTCAGGAGAAGGCCCAACGGTTTGCCAACCGGCATAGGACTGATGGTCCTCAGTTTAAAGTGGGGACTTGGTTTGGTTGTCCTCAAGAAATATCCATATGAGGGTTGCATCTCCAAAGTTTAAGCCCAGGTTCATTGGACCTTATAAGATCATGGAGATTCTTAATCCTGTTTCCTTCCGTTTGCTTCTTCCAGGGACATTTAAGATCCATAACGTGTTCCACAAGTCCTTATTGAAGAGGTTTGTCGAGCCAGTGGTTCCTATAGCTGCGCCTCCTGACCCTGTTTTGGTTGAGGGCAATCTGGAGTATGTGGTTGAGAAAATATTGGATTCTCATTTTTCTAGACGGAAACTCCAGTATTTGGTTAAGTGGAGAGGTTATGGTCAGGAGGACAATTCTTGGGTGTTTGCTTCGGACATCCATGCTAAAGACTGAGCCATGCCTATCACCGAGCTCATCCTGATCGACTTGGTTGCCCAAATGAGGGTTCGGTGACCCCTCTTCAAGGGGGGGGTACTGTTGTGAATGTGTTAGAAATGAATTCTGAGCAGAAGCTCCCTCTGGTGGTTACAAACAGTACTGAACCATTCAATGAAGATTGGCAATCAGGAGTTACAGACTGGTCTTATATAAGGGAGGTTCCCTCCCATCATGGTTGCCGGTGATCAATTGTTCTTGTCTAAACTGTGGTTCCTGGTTCACTTGGAAGCTTGCTGAGTTTTGCCTCTTCTTCTGCTTTCAGATAAGATATTTTCTGTTTTTGTTTTTGTGCTTACCATTTGCATATTTCTCTGCATTTCTGTGGAGGTCAGCCAGGTCCCCTCCGGGGGCTTGTGCTCCTCTCAGTTTATCTGAGCCACTGTTATTTGTTCATTTGCCTTTTCCAGTTTTTTCAGTGGCTGCGGCTTAGTTTTGTTACACCAAAGAACTAATTTAGGTGGTAGAGGTCGTGTGATCTCAGGTGTTTTTGCAATTAGTAGAGTTGGTATTTTTTAGGGTTTTTTGGATTGCAGTAAGTGTCCTTCCTATCCTTTTCTGTCCAGGTAGATTGGGCCCCAACGTTTGCTCATACTATTTTCTGTCTGTGTCTGTATTTCCTCTTGTCTAACCGCCATTACATGTTTGGGGGCTTCCTATGTTCTTTGGGGATCTGCTCCGGGCAGATAGCTTTCCTCTTTCTATCTTTAGGTGTAGTTAACCTCTCAGGCTGTGACGAGGCGTCTAGGACCAACGTAGGAACGCTCCACGGCTGCCTTTAGTTGTGGTGGTTAGTCAGGGTACTGCAATCCAGTAGATTCCAACCGCTCTGGTGTATTGCCGTTTTTGCCTGCTCTCCTCAGCTACCAAATCATAACACTTCTGGGCACAGCGTCATGAGTTTCGAAAACGCAATGGGTTATGTTTCTATTGTGGTGACGCCTCTCATGCTATTTCTGTCTGCCCTAAGCGGGGAAGACGTTTTGCACGCTCAGTTGTCTTGGGTAGTGTTCAGACTAAATTTCTGTTGACTGTTACCCTGATTTGCTCCCTGTCCACATTTTCTTCTCAGGCTTTTGTTGATTCGGGAGCAGCTATTAACCTGATGGATTTTGATTTTGCCAAACGTTGTGGGTTTCCCTTGATACCCCTACGGAAGTCTATTCCCCTTACTGGGGATTGATTCTACTCCTTTGGCTGAGAATAAACCCCAGTTTTCTACTCAGGTGATAATGAGGGCTGAACCTGATCATCAGGAGAGTTGCAAATTTTTGGTACTGTATAATCTGCATGACATTATTGTACTAGGTTTCCCTTGGTTACAGTCTCATAATCCTGTTTTGGATTGGAAATCTGTGTCTGTAACCAGTTGGGTCTGCCAATGTGTTAATGCCAACACTCCTGTTTTTTCTGCCTCTCCCCAGTCTCAGGATGTTCCTGACTTTTTGACAGATTTTTCTGATGTGTTTAGCGAAAGTAAATCTGCATCCTTGCCCCCCCATAGGAGCTATGATTGCGCTATTGAATTAGTGCCTGGTAGTAAATTTTCTAAAGTTCGCTGTTATGATTTGGTAGCTGAGGAGAGCAGGCAAAAAAGGAAATACACCAGAGCAGTTGGAAACTATGAGATTGCAGTACCCTGACTAACCACCACAACTAGAGGCAGCCGTGGAGCGTTCCTACGTTGGTCCTAGACGCCTCGTCACAGCCTGAGAAACTAACTACACCTAAAGATAGAAAGAGGAAAGCTATCTGCCCCGGAGCAGATCCCCAAAGAACATAGAAAGCCCCCAAACATGTAATGGCGGTTAGACAAGAAGAAATACTGACACAGACAGAAAATAGTATGAGCAAACGTTGGGGCCAAAACTTACTAAATAGAAAAGGATAGGAAGGGCACTTACTGCAATCCCAAAAAACCCTGAAAAGCACCAACTCTACTAATTTCAAAAAACACCTGAGATCACACGACCTCTACCACCTAAATTAGTTCTATGGTGTAACCAAAAACAAAACAGCAGCCACTGAAAAAACTGGAAAAAGCAAATGTACAAACATCAGTGGCTGAACTGAACTGAGAGGCAAAAGCCCCCAGAGGGGACCCTGAAGGCCCCCACAGAAGTGCAGGACAAAATGCAAAAATCAAGCACAAAAACAAAAAGAAGAAAATGTCTTATCTGTTAGCAGGAGATTCAGACACGACACAGCAGGCTACCAAGGAAACAGGAATCAAGGATTGAGACCAGAACAATTGATCACCGGCAACCCTGATGGGAAGGTGACTCCCTTATATAAGACCAGTCAGTAACACCTGATTCCCAATCCTCACAATCTTCACTGGACAGTCCAGCACCGTTTGTAACCACCAGAGGGAGCTTCTGCTCAGAACTCATTTCCAGCCTATTCACAACAGTACCCCCCCCTTGAGGAGGGGTCACCGAACCCTCATTTGAGCAACCAGGTCGGTCAGGATGAGTTCTATGATACGCACGGATGAGTCTCCTAGCATGGATGTCCGAAGCAAACACCCAAGAATTGTCTTCCTGACCATAACCTCTCCATTTAACCAAATACTGGAGTTTCCGTCTAGAAAAACGAGAATTCAATATTTTCTCAACCACATACTCCAGATTGCCCTCAACCAAAACAGGGTCAGGAGGCACAGTAGTAGGAACCACTGGCTCAACAAACCTCTTCAACAAGGACTTGTGGAACACGTTATGGATCTTAAATGTCCCTGGAAGAAGCAAACGAAAACAAACAGGGTTAATAATCTCCATTATCTTATAAGGTCCAATGAACCTAGTCTTAAATTTAGGAGATGCTACTCTCATAGGAATATTTCTTGAGGACAACCAGACCAAGTCCCCCACTTTAAACCGAGGACCATCAGTCCTATGCCGGTTAGCAAACCGCTGGGCCCTCTCCTGAGAGAGGGACAACCTCTCCACTACCTGGTCCCAAATCTGTTGCATACGCTCCACAACAGAGTCAACACCTGGGCAGACAGAAGCCTCCGTCTGTCCAGAAGAAAATCGAGGGTGAAACCCAGAATTACAGAAAAATGGAGACATCAAAGAGGCAGAGCTAGCCCTATTATTAAGAGCAAACTCAGCCAAAGGCAAAAAAGAGACCCAGTCATCCTGATCAGCAGACACAAAGCATCTTAGATAAGTCTCCAATGTCTGGTTTGTTCTCTCAGTTTGACCATTGGTCTGAGGATGAAACGCCGAGGAGAAAGACAATTGAACACCAATTTTAGAACAAAAGGTCCTCCAAAATCTGGAAACAAACTGGACTCCTCAGTCAGACACAATATTCTCAGGAATGCCGTGTAAACGAACCACGTGCTGAAGGAACAAAGGCACCAATTCAGAGGAGGAAGGCAACTTAGGTAATGGCACAAGATGTATCATCTTGGAAAACCTATCGCAAATCACCCAGATGACGGTCATTCTCTGAGAAACAGGGAGGTCGGAAATGAAATCCATAGAGATATGGGTCCATGGTCTCTTGGGCACCGGTAATGGCATCAACAAACCACTAAAACGAGAGCAAGGCTTGGAGCGAGAGCAAGTCCCGCAGGACTGCACAAACTCCCTGACATCACGAGACAAGGTAGGCCACCAAAAGGACTGACCAACCAAGTCCCTGGTACCAAAAATTCCGGGATGACCGGCCAACGCGGAACAATGAATCTCAGACATTACATTCTTTTTCCACTGGTCCGGGACAAACAATTTCCCAACAGGGCAGCGCTCGGGCTTATCCTCCTGGAACCCCTCCAGAGCCAGTCTCAAATTGGGCGAGATGGCGGAAAGAACTACACCCTCTTTCAAAATAACAGAAGGATCAGATAACTCAGGAGAGTCCGCCAGGAAACTCCTCGAGAGGGCATCCGCCTTAACATTTTTAGTGCCAGGAAGAAATGAAACCACAAAATTAAAACGTGTGAAAAACAAGGCCCATCTGGCCTGTCTAGGATTAAGTCGCTTGGCAGATTCCAGATAAACTAGATTCTTATGGTCAGTAAGGACCACCACCTGATGTTTGGCTCCCTCCAGCCAATGTCTTCACTCTTCAAAAGCCCACTTCATGGCTAATAACTCCCGATTACCCACGTCATAATTACTTTCAGTGGGAGAAAATTTTCGAGAGAAAAAGGCACAAGGGTTACTTTTAGAGGTCTCTGGATCTCTTTGGGACAAAACGGCACCTGCCCCAATTTCAGAGGCATCAACCTCCACCTGAAATGGTAGAGAAACATCAGGCTGCCGTAGAACAGGAGCAGAAGTGAATCTCTGCTTAAGTTCCTGAAATGCAGAGACTGCCTCAGGAGGCCAATTCACCACATCAGAACCCTTCTTGGTCAAATCAGTTAATGGTTTAACAATAACAGAGAAATTACCAATAAATTTACGATAAAAATTGGCAAAACCCAAGAATCTTTGAAGAGCCTTTAAAGAAGTAGGTTGGACCCAATCACAGATAGCCTGAACTTTGACCGGGTCCATTTCAATAACAGATAGGGACAAAATGAAACTCAGAAATGAGATCCTCTGAACGCCAAAAAGACACTTTGATCCCTTGACATACAGAGCATTCTCTCTCAAAATCTGGAACACAGTACGAACATGTTTTACATGAGAGTCCCAGTCATTGGAAAAAATCAAGATATCATCCAAATAAACAATCAGAAATTTATCCACAAAATCCCTGAAAATGTCATTCATGAACGACTGGAAGACAGAAGGAGCATTAGTGAGCCCAAAGGGCATCACAAGGTACTCAAAATGCCCTTCAGGGGTATTAAATGCCGTCTTCCATTCATCCCCGTGCTTAATGCGAATAAGGTTATACGCCACCCTGAGGTCAAGCTTGGTAAACCAAGTAGCGTTTTTCACCCTGGAAAACAGATCAGAGATCAAGGGTAACGGATATTGATATTTCACAGTAATATTGTTCAAGAGACGATAATCAATACACGCCCTATATGAACCATCCTTTTTGGCCACAAAGAAAAAACCGGCACCTAAGGGTGAAGAGGATGGTCTGATATGACCCTTCTCCAATGACTCCTTGATATAAGACCGCATAGCGTCATGTTCAGGTACAGACAAGTTAAAAAGGCGACCTTTAGGGAATTTACTACCAGGCACTAATTCAATAGCGCAGTCATAGCTCCTATGGGGAGGTAAGGATGCAGATTTACTTTCGATAAACACATCAGAAAAATCAATCAAAAAGTCAGGAACATCCTGAGCCTGGGGGGAGGCAGAAAAAACAGGAGTGTTGGTATTAACACATTGACAGCCCCAACTGGTAACAGACACAGATTTCCAATCCAAAACAGGATTTTGAGACTGTAACCAAGGGAAACCCAGTACGATAATGTCATGCAGATTATACAGAACCAAAAATTTGCAACTCTCCTGATGATCAGGTTCTACCCTCATTATCACCTGAGTAGAGAACTGAGGTTTATTCTCAGCCAAATGGGTAGAATCGATCCCCAGTAGGGGAATAGACTTCCGTAGGGGTATCAAGGGAAACCCACAACGTTTAGCAAAATCAAAATCCATCAGGTTAATAGCTGCTCCAGAATCAACAAAAGCCTGAGCAGAAAATGAGGACAGAGAGCATATCAGGGTAACAGTTAACAAAAACTTAGTCTGAACACTACCCAAGACAACTGAGCGAGCAAAACGTCTTCCCCGCTTAGGGCAGACAGAAATAGCATGAGAGGCATCACCACAGTAGAAACATAACCCATTGCGCTTTCGAAATTCATGACGCTGTGCCCCAGAAACCACTCTATCACACTGCATGGATTCAGAAGCAGGTTCACAAGGCAACATTATTCCACGCATACCTTTCCGCTCACGCAAACGTCTGTCAATTTGAATCGCTAATGACATAGAATCATTGAGACCAGAGGGAACAGGGAATCCCACCATAACATCCTTTACATTATCTGACAGTCCCTTCCGAAAAAGAGCTGCCAAAGCGTCGTCATTCCATTTGGTCAGGACTGCCCACCTACGGAATCTCTGACAGTATAACTCAGCGTCCTCAAGCCCCTGACTTAATGCCAACAAAGTTTTTTCAGCTTGATCAGTGACATTAGGCTCATCGTACAATAACCCCAAAGCCTGAAAAAAACGCATCAACATCACTCAAAACAGGATCCCCAGGTGTCAGGGAAAAAGCCCAATCCTGAGGGTCGCCACGCAGGAGAGAGATGACAATTTGAACCTGCTGCGCTGCGTTCCCTGAGGACTTAGATTTTAAGGCAAAAAACAATTTACAGTTATTTTTGAAATTCAGAAACTTAGCTCGATCCCCTAAAAACAAATCTGGCATGGGAATCCTAGGTTCCACAACAGGCAACCTAGCAAGATAGGTAGCAATACTCCGAACTTCAGTGGCAAGCTGATCCACACGGCCAGACAACTGTGCAAACTCCATTGAGAGAAAAAAAAAAAATCCTCCTCAGCACCCAGAGATACAGAGGGAAAAAAAAAAATGCAACAAACAGAAAAAAAAAATCTCTGACAACTCTGTCAACTTTTTTTTCTTTCACAATATTTTTCCCTTCTGTGAGTACCATATAATTTTCAGTTTTGGCCGGTGATACTGTTATGATTTGGTAGCTGAGGAGAGCAGGCAAAAAAGGAAATACACCAGAGCAGTTGGAAACTATGAGATTGCAGTACCCTGACTAACCACCACAACTAGAGGCAGCCGTGGAGCGTTTCTACGTTGGTCCTAGACGCCTCGTCACAGCCTGAGAAACTAACTACACTTAAAGATAGAAAGAGGAAAGCTATCTGCCCCGGAGCAGATCCCAAAGAACATAGAAAGCCCCCAAACATGTAATGGCGGTTAGACAAGAAGAAATACTGACACAGACAGAAAATAGTATGAGCAAACGTTGGGGCCAAAACTTACTAAATAGAAAAGGATAGGAAGGGCACTTACTGCAATCCCAAAAAACCCTGAAAAGCACCAACTCTACTAATTTCAAAAAACACCTGAGATCACACGACTAGTGTTGAGCATTCCGATACTGCAAATATCGGGTATCGGCCGATATTGGCTGTATCGGAATTCCGATTCCGAGTTCCGATATTTTCGTCTTATCGGATACCGGAATCGGGATTGTCACTGTCACTGTCAGTGTCCGTCGGTCGGGTCTGTCAGGAGTCAGCGGCACTTACCCGGCAGAAGATCTCCGGCGGTCACGTCCTGCACTGCTTCATGGCCGCCATCTTCTTTCCCCGGCGGTCACATGCAGTTTCTCGCGATAACTGCAGTGACTGCTGGGTAATCCCGGCCGTAAAGCAGTCAGTCCGATGACGTCACCGCCGGGGAAGCAGGTAATCAGCTGTGCTGCGCCGGGATGTCAGGCTCTGCCTGTCATTGCGATGTAGCAGAGCTGGATCGTCGTGGGACTATCGTTATGGACTGCGTCGGACAGGTGGTATACTGTTGGTTTGTTTTTTTCTTTTTTTACAGGAGATCGATGGCGTCGCAGGAATGAGAGAGTAATAAAAGAAATGAAAACTGTGTTGTCTCTTTTATTTCATTAAAAGACTTTTTTCTTGCTGTGTCTTTTTTTTATACATTTAATAACTTTCGGATTAATAATGGATCGGTGTCTTATTGACGCCTCTCCATTATTAACCGGCTTATTGTCACCGTGCAATCAACGGTGACAATAACCCCTTATTACCCCGCTTGCCACCGCTACAGGGCAAGTGGGAAGAGCCGGGTAAAGTGCCACAATTGGCACATCTTTTGATGCGCCAAATGTGGGGCTGCTGTAGCCTGGTATTATCAGGCTGTTGAGGGCCAAAATCCATGGGCCTTGACAGTCTTTTAATACCAGGCCGCAGCAGTCTGCATTTTACTTGGCTGGTTAACAAAAATAGGGGGGATCCCCACGCCGTTTTTTTTTCGAGGGGATCCCCTATTTTTGTTAACCAGCCAAGCTAAGCAGACTGCTGTGGCCTGGTATTATCAGGCTTGCAAGGTCCATGGATATTGGATCCTTACCAGCCTGAAAAACCAGGCCTCAGCGGTCTGCTTCATCTGGCTGGTTAACAAAAATAGGGGGGACCCCACGCCAATTTTTTTCAAGGGGATCCCCTATTTTTGTTAATCAGCCAAGATATGCAGACTGCTGTGGCCTGGTATTATCAGGCTGGCAAGGTCCATGGATCTTGGCTCCTTAACAGCCTGAAAATCCAGGCCTCAGCGGTCTGCTTCATCTGGCTGGTTAACAAAAATAGGGGGGACCCCACGACAATTTTTTTCGAGGGGATCCCCTATTTTTGTTAATCAGCCAAGATATGCAGACTGCTGTGGCCTGGTATTATCAGGCTGGCAAGGTCCATGGATCTTGACTCCTTAACAGCCTGAAAATCCAGGCCTCAGCGGTTTTCTTCATCTGGCTGGTTAACAAAAATAGGGGGGACCCCACGACAATTTTTTTCGAGGGGATCCCCTATTTTTGTTAATCAGCCAAGATATACAGACTGCTGTGGCCTGGTATTATCAGGCTGGCAAGGTCCATGGATCTTGGCTCCTTAACAGCCTGAAAATCCAGGCCTCAGCGGTTTTCTTCATCTGGCTGGTTAACAAAAATAGGGGGGACCCCACGCCAATTTTTTTCGAGGGGATCCCCTATTTTTGTTAATCAGCCAAGATATACAGACTGCTGTGGCCTGGTATTATCAGGCTGGCAAGGTCCATGGATCTTGGCTCCTTAACAGCCTGAAAATCCAGGCCTCAGCGGTCTGCTTCATCTGGCTGGTTAACAAAAATAGGGGGGACCCCACGCCATTTTTTTTTCGAAGGGAACCCCTATTTTTGTTAATCAGTTCCCTCTGACGTCACTGATTGTGTCCCTGGCTGACCTGAAGTGAAAGTGGAAAGCAATCAATTAAGCTTTCCACTTAAGGGCCCGTCTCACATAGCGATATCGCTACCGAGATCGCTGCTGAGTCACTAGTTTTGTGACGCAGCAGCAAGCTCACCAGCGATATCGCTGTGTGTGACATTCAGCGACGATCAGCCCCCCTGCCGGGTATCGCTGATCGTCGCTGAAATGTCAGGACTTTTGATCGCTGGTTTCCCGCAGACAGGCACACATCGCTGCGTGTGACAGGCGGGAGACCAGCGATCCGCTGGTAACCAAGGTACACAGCGGGTTTCCAGGCGCGGGGCTGTGCCTAGAAACCCGCTGTGTACCTTGGATACCAGCGCCCTGATGCAGGGAGCTGGTATCCAAGGTACACAGCGGGTTTCCAAGCGCTGCGCGGTGCCTGGAAACCCGCTGTGTACCTTGGTTACCAGCGGATCGCTGGTCTCCCGCCTGTCACACGCAGCGATGCGTGCCTGTCAGAGGGAAACCAGCGATCAAAAAAAGGTCCTGACATTTCTGCGACGATCAGCGATACCCGGCAGGGGGCTGATCGTCGCTGAATGTCACACACAGCGATATCGCTGGTGAGCTCGCTGCTGCGTCACAAAACTAGTGACTCAGCAGCGATCTCGGTAGCGATATCGCTATGTGGACGGGCCCTTAAGCGATGTTACCCGCAGTGTCGCTGTCCCAGATCGCTGCCTGTTTGGCAGCTCAGCAGCGATCATGTAGCGATACACCAGCGATCCTGACAAGTGCATATCGTTGTCGGGATCGCTGGTGTTCGTTATGTGACACCCAGCCTTTACTCTCCTGTCAGCAGGAGAGGAACTCATTCATTTGGGGTTTACTGTGAGGCTGCAGCATTAGCTGCGGTCCCTGCAGTAAACATTAACCCTTCTGAAGGATTACACCGTGGGACCTGACTGTGCAGGGATAGGTAAGAATAATTTTGCTTTTTTATTTTATTTTTATTACAGGAAATGGTTTTTTGCAGTAAAATAAAAGATGGTCAAAAACATGTGTCTTTATTTCATTAAAATGATTTTTAATTAAAGTGTGTGTGTTTTATTTTTATTTCATGCAATAGGATTAATAATTGATAGTTGTCTAATGACAGCTCTCAATTATTAACCTGGCTTAAGGTCACCTTTCAATAGCAAGGTGGCTTTAACCCCATATTAACCCATTCGCCCCGCTACAGGGCAATGGGAATAGACGGGCAAAGTGCCAAAAGGGAATCTAATTATAGATTTGTCTTTCCTGGGTGTCTGGGGCAGATGTTAGTAGCCGGGGGGGGCAAAAATAATGGTCCCTCTCTGGGCTATTATTATCTGCCCCCACTCACTGGCTTTGTCTGTCTGGTTGCGAAAATAGGGGGAGCCCACGCATTTTTTTTCAGCAATTTTACACCTCATATATATATATACATGTCATTGAATTTGTGACACATATATATATATATATTTATATTTGTAGTTCATACACTTCTACATAGTATAATAGCCGCTAATTCAATTGCCGGCTTTTGTGAAAATGCAGAACCCGACATGAAATGACACTTGGTGTACATAGGGTTAACCATGTCTTTTCATGTCCTTTGCTATCTAATTTGCACAAACAATTAAATCAGACTATGTGTGCAAAATTTCACACCTGTAGGGGTTAATTAAAGGTGTAAATTCGTAGCAAAAAAAGTCCGTTTTTTTTACAACGAATTTACACCTTTAATTAACCCCTACAGGTGTGAAAATTTTGCACACATAGTCTGATTTAATTGTTTGTGCAAATTAGATAGCAAAGGACATGAAAAGACATGGTTAACCCTATGTACACAAGTGTCATTTCATGTCGGGTGACATGAAATGACACTTGGTGTACATAGGGTTAACCATGTCTTTTCATGTCCTTTGCTATCTAAGGCCGGAGTCACACTGGCGACAAAATCGGACGACTGCAATGCGATGAAATATCGCATTGCAGTCGGACCTATGTTAATCTATGGAGCAGCTCCCAGTATCAGATTTTTAGTGGTCCGTTTTAAACGTCCGTGTACAATCGCAGCATGCTGCGATTGTCACCAATTGTCGGTCGACAATCGCCAATGCAAGTCTATGGGGAGCGATGAAAAATCTGATTACAAAGGGACCACACTGTGTGACTTGCGATGAAATCGCATCGGTGTCCTTTAGAAAAGCCGGCAATTCATCCCCGGCTATACTGTAAAATCACACTGACACTTTAATAAAGACTAGAAAGAATAGATATATACACATAGAAACACATACATAATATATACATGTCATTGTGACATGTATATATACATATATTTATAGTTCCTAGACTTCTACATACTGTAAATAGCCGCTAATTCAATTGCCGGGTTTTGTGAAATCACAGAAGCGACATGAAATGATACATTGTTTCCACACATTTAACCATGTAATTTCATGTATTTTTATATATGTTTGAAACATACAATTACATGAGTGTATTTGTGCAAAATTTCAGACTGTAGGGGTTAATTAAAGTGTAATTTCGTTGAAAAAAAATGCGTGGGCTCCCGCTGTATTTTCTCCCACCAGACAGACAAAGCAAAGCGAGTGGGGGCAATAATAAAGCCCAGGGAGGGTGCATTTTTTTGTGCCCCCCTGGCTACTAACATCTGCCCCCAGACACCCCAGAAAGGGCAAATCTATAATTAGATTCGCCCTTTCTGGCACTTTGCCCGTCTATTCCCATTGCCCTGTAGCGGTGGCGAATGGGTTAATCTCACCTTACTGTCACCTTGCAATTGAAAGGTGACCTTAAGGCAGGTTAATGATTGATAGCTGTCAATTAGACAACTATCAATTATTAATCCTATTGAAGTAAATAAAAAAACACACACACTTTAAGAATAAATTAATTTTAATGAAATAAAAACACATTTTTTTGACCATATTTTATTTTACACTAAATCCGTGCGAAGCCATTGATCTCCTAAAAAAAGAAAAAGAAATAAAACAACATTATTCTTACCTATTCCGCCGATCTGTCACGTCCCACGCTGTAATCCTTCACAAAGGGTTAACTAGCTTTGAGCCAAGCAGTGCAAGTAATCTGCATGCTCAGCTCAAAGCTCATGAATGAATAAGTTCCTCTCCTGGCGACAGGAGAGGATGTGTTTAATGAATGAAGCTTAATTGATTGTGTCCACTTTCCCTTTAGGTCAGGTCATCTACAGTTAAATTGGCAAGAAATCAATTAAGCTCCATTCATGAATCTATTCCTCTACTTTCTGTGGTAGAGGAACTTATTCATTCAGGGGAATACAGGTCTGAGACAGCATTATTAGCTCTCTGCGACCTGTAACCTGTTAACCCTTTTGATGGATTACACCGTGGGACCTGACTGTACATCGGATTGGTAAGTATAATTTTGCTTTTTTATTTTATTTTTATTACAGGAAATGGTTTTAGCAGGAAAATAAAATATGGTCAAAAACTGTGTGATTATTTAATTAAACTTATTTTTTATTAAAGTGTGTGTGTTTGATTTTTCTTTCATACAATAGGATTAATAATTGATAGTTGCCTAATTGACAGCTATCAATTATTAACCTGGCTTAAAGTGACCTTTCAATTGCAAGGTCATTTTAACCCCTTATTAACCCATTCGCCACCGCTACAGGGCAATGGGAATAGACGGGCAAAGTGCCAGAAAGGGCGAATCTAATTATAGATTTGCCCTTTCTGGGGTGTCTGGGGGCAGATGTTAGTAGCCAGGGGGGGGCACAAAAAAAATGTACCCTCCCTAGGCTATTATTATCTGCCCCCACTCGCTTGCTTTGTCTGTCTGGTGGAGAAAATACAGCGGGAGCCCACGCATTTTTTTTTAACGAATTTACACCTTTAATTAACCCCTACATGTCTGAAATTTAGCACACATATACTCATGTAATTGTATGTTTCAAACATATATAAAAATACATGAAATTACATGGTTAAATGTGTGGAAACAATGTATCATTTCATGTCGGCTTCTGTGATTTCACTGAAGCCGGCAATTGAATTAGCGGCTATAACAGTATGTAGAAGTGTAAGAACTATAAATATATGTATATATATATATGTCACAATGACATATATATATATATATATATATATTATATATATATATATATATATATATATATCTATTCTTTCTTTTGGCATTTAAATACTATTCTTTTGGATCCATTATATGTCAGTTTTGCAAGCCTGCGAGAAAATCTCGCAAGTCGGATGAAAATCGGATGTTACAAGGTACACACACATGCGATTAAATCGCATCTTTGAAGGAAAATCGGATGCCAGAAGGATGTGTGATGTTTTTATTTTGATCCGATTGTTGACCGTCTTAAAACGGACCGATTTTTTGTGGTTGTGTGTGACTCCAGCCTAATTTGCACAAACAATTAAATCAGACTATGTGTGCAAAATTTCACACCTGTAGGGGTTAATTAAAGGTGTAAATTCGTAGCAAAAAAAGTCCGTTTTTTTTACAACGAATTTACACCTTTAATTAACCCCTACATGTCTGAAATTTAGCACACATATACTCATGTAATTGTATGTTTCAAACATATATAAAAATACATGAAATTACATGGTTAAATGTGTGGAAACAATGTATCATTTCATGTCGGCTTCTGTGATTTCACTGAAGCCGGCAATTGAATTAGCGGCTATAACAGTATGTAGAAGTGTAAGAACTATAAATATATGTATATATATATATGTCACAATGACATATATATATATATATATATATATATATATATGTGTATATATCTATTCTTTCTTTTGGCATTTAAATACTATTCTTTTGGATCCATTATATGTCAGTTTTGCAAGCCTGCGAGAAAAATCTCGCAAGTCGGATGAAAATCGGATGTTACAAGGTACACACACATGCGATTAAATCGCATCTTTGAAGGAAAATCGGATGCCAGAAGGATGTGTGATGTTTTTATTTTGATCCGATTGTCGACCGTCTAAAACGGACCGATTTTTTGTGGTTGTGTGTGACTCCAGCCTAATTTGCACAAACAATTAAATCAGACTATGTGTGCAAAATTTCACACCTGTAGGGGTTAATTAAAGGTGTAAATTCGTAGCAAAAAAAGTCCGTTTTTTTTACAACGAATTTACACCTTTAATTAACCCCTACAGGTGTGAAATTTTGCACACATAGTCTGATTTAATTGTTTGTGCAAATCAGATAGCAAACGACATGAAAAGACATGGTTAACCCTATGTACACCAAGTGTCATTTCATGTCGGGTGCTTCTGTCTTTTCACTGAAGCCGGCTTTATCCGGCAATTGAATGAGAGGATATTTTACTATGTAGAAGTGTATAAACTATACATATATGTATATATATATGTCACAATGACATGTATATATATATATATGTATTCTATGTGTGTATATTTAGTGTTTACAAGGAAAGAATGAGTTTTTTTTAGTTGCGATATTTTGTTCCCATAGACTTACATGGGACTTCCGGTATCGGTATCGGGTATCGCCGATATTTTAGTGATATCGGCGATACCATTCCGATTCCGATACTTTAGGATATCGGAAAGTATCGCTCAACTCTACACACGACCTCTACCACCTAAATTAGTTCTCTGGTGTAACCAAAAACAAAACAGCAGCCACTGAAAAAACTGGAAAAAGCAAATGTACAAACATCAGTGGCTGAACTGAACTGAGAGGCAAAAGCCCCCAGAGGGGACCCTGAAGGCCCCCACAGAAGTGCAGGACAAAATGCAAAAATCAAGCACAAAAACAAAAAGAAGAAAATGTCTTATCTGTTAGCAGGAGATTCAGACACGACACAGCAGGCTACCAAGGAAACAGGAATCAAGGATTGAGACCAGAACAATTGATCACCGGCAACCCTGATGGGAAGGTGACTCCCTTATATAAGACCAGTCAGTAACACCTGATTCCCAATCCTCACAATCTTCACTGGACAGTCCAGCACCGTTTGTAACCACCAGAGGGAGCTTCTGCTCAGAACTCATTTCCAGCCTATTCACAACAGTTCGCCTTTTTAACTTGTCTGTACCTGAACATGACGCTATGCGGTCTTATATCAAGGAGTCATTGGAGAAGGGTCATATCAGACCATCCTCTTCACCCTTGGGTGCCGGTTTTTTCTTTGTGGCCAAAAAGGATGGTTCATTAAGGCCGTGTATTGATTATCGTCTCTTGAACAATATCACTGTGAAATATCAATATCCGTTACCCTTGATTTCTGACCTGTTTTCCAGGGTGAAAAGTGCTACATGGTTTACCAAGCTTGACCTCAGGGGGCGTATAACCTTATTCGCATTAAGCACGGGGATGAATGGAATACGGCGTTTAATACCCCAGAGGGGCATTTTGAGTACCTAGTGATGCCCTTTGGGCTCACTAATGCTACTTCCGTCTTCCAGTCCTTCATGAATGACATTTTCAGGGATTTTGTGGATAAATTTCTGATTGTTTATTTGGATGATATCTTGATTTTTTCCAATGACTGGGACTCTCATGTGAAACATGTTCGGACTGTGTTCCAGATTTTGAGAGAGAATGCTGTGTATGTGAACGGATCAAAGTGTCTTTTTGGAGTACAGAGGATCTCATTTCTGGGATTCATTTTGTCTCCATCTGTTATTGAAATGGACCCGGTCAAAGTTCAGGCCATCTGTGATTGGGTCCAACCTACTTCATTAAAGGCTCTTCAGAGATTTTGGGTTTTGCCAATTTTTATCGTAAATTTATTGGTAATTTCTCTGTTATTGTTAAACCATTGACTGATTTGACCAAAAAGGGTTCTGATCTGGTGAATTGGCCTCCTGTGGCAGTCTCTGCGTTTCAGGAACTTAAGCAGAGATTCACTTCTGCTCCTGTCCTACGGCAGCCTGATGTTTCTCTGCCATTTCAGGTGGAGGTTGATGCCTCTGAAATTGGGGCAGGTGCCGTTTTGTCCCAAAGAGATCCTGAGACCTCTAAAAGTAACCCTTGTGCCTTTTTCTCTCGAAAATTTTCTCCAACTGAACGTAATTATGACGTGGGTAATCGGGAGTTATTGGCCATGAAGTGGGCTTTTGAAGAGTGGAGACATTGGCTGGAGGGAGCCAAACATCAGGTGATGGTCCTCACGGACCATAAGAATCTGGTTTATCTGGAATCAGCCAAGCGACTTAATCCTAGACAGGCCAGGTGGGCCTTGTTTTTCACACGTTTTAATTTTGTGGTTTCCTTTCTTCCTGGCACTAAGAATGTTAAGGCGGATGCCCTCTCGAGGAGTTTCCTTGCTGACTCTCCTGAGTTATCTGATCCTGCTGTTATTTTGAAAGAGGGTGTAGTTCTTTACGCCATCTTGCCCAATTTGAGACTGGCTCTGGAAGGGTGTCAGGAGGATAAACCCGAGCGCTGCCCTATTGGGAAATTGTTTGTCCCTGACCGGTGGAAAAAGAGTGGGATGTCTGAGATTCATTGTTCCGCGTTGGCCGGTCATCCCGGAATTTTTGGTACCAGAGACTTGGTGAGTCGGTCCTTTTGGTGGCCTACTTTGTCTCGTGACGTCAGGGAGTTTGTGCGGTCCTGTGGGACTTGCTCTCGCTCCAAGCCTTGCTCTCGCTCTAGTGGTTTGTTGATGCCATTGCCTGTGCCCAAGAGACCATGGTCCCATATCTCTATGGATTTTATTTCCGACCTCCCTGTTTCTCAGAGAATGACCGATATCTGGGTGATTTGTTATAGGTTTTCCAAGATGATACATCTTGTGCCATTACCTAAGTTGCCTTCCTCCTCCGAATTGGTGCCTTTGTTCCTTCAGCACGTGGTTCGGTTACACGGCATTCCTGAGAACATTGTGTCTGACAGAGGAGTCCAGTTTGTTTCCAGATTTTGGAGGACATTTTGTTCTAAACTTGGTGTTCAATTGTCTTTCTCCTCTGCTTTTCATCCTCAGACCAATGGACAAACCGAGAGAACAAACCAGACATTGGAGACTTATCTGAGATGCTTTGTGTCTGCTGATCAAGATGACTGGGTCTCTTTTTTGCCTTTGGCTGAGTTTGCCCTTAATAATAGGGCAAGCTCTGCCACTTTGATGTCTCCATTTTTCTGCAATTTTGGGTTTCACCCTCGATTTTCTTCGGGACAGACGGAGGCTTCTGTCTTTCCGGGTGTTGACTCTGTTGTGGAGCGTATGCAGCAGATTTGGGACCAGGTAGTGTAGAGGTTGTCCCTCTCTCAGGAGAAGGCCCAGCGGTTTGCCAACCGGCATAGGACTGATGGTCCTCGGTTTAAAGTGAGGGACTTGGTCTGGTTGTCCTCAAGAAATATCCCTATGAGAGTTGCATCTCCTAAATTTAAGCCTAGGTTCATTGGACCTTATAAGATCATGGAGATTCTTAATCCTGTTTCCTTTTGTTTACTTCTTCCAGGGACATTTAAGATCCATAACGTCTTCCACAAGTCCTTATTGAAGAGGTTTGTCGAGCCAGTGGTTCTTATGGCTGCGCCTCCCGACCCTGTTTTGGTTGAGGGCAATCTGGAGTATGTGGTTGAGAAAATATTGGATTCTCGTTTTTCTAGATGGAAACTCCAGTATTTGGTTAAGTGGAGAGGTTATGGTCAGGAGGACAATTCTTGGGTGTTTGCTTCGGACATCCATGCTAGGAGACCTATACGAGCCTATCACCTAGCTCATCCTGACCGACCTGGTTGCACAAATGAGGGTTCGGTGACCCCTCCTCAAGGGGGGGTACTGTTGTGAATGTTTTGGAAATGAATTCTGAGCAGAAGCTCCCTCTGGTGGTTACAAACAGTACTGATCCATTCAATGAGGATTGGCAATCAGGAGTTACAGACTGGTCTGATATAAGGGAGGTTCCCTCCCATCATGGCTGCCGGTGATCAATTGTTCTTGTCTCAACTGTGGTTCCTGGTTCACTTGGAAGCTTGCTGAGTTTTGCCTCTTCTTCTGCTTTCAGATAAGATATTTTCTGTTTTTGTTTTTGTGCTTACCATTTGCATATTTCTCTGCATTTCTGTGAGGTTAGCCAGGTTCCCCCCGGGGAGCTTGGGCTCCTCTCAGTTCCGCTGGAGCCATTGTTATTTGTTCATTTGCCTTTTCCAGTTTTTTCAGTGGCTGCGGCTTAGTTTTGTTACACCAGAGAACTGATTTAGGTGGTAGAGGTCGTGTGATCTCAGGTGTTTTTGCAATCAGTAGCGTTGGCATTTTTTAGGGTTTTTTTGGATTGCAGTGAGTATCCTTTCTATCCTTTTCTGTCTAGGCAGATTGGGCACCAGCGTTTGCTCATACTATTTTCTGTGTGTGTCTAACTGCCATTACATGTTTGGGGCTTCCTATGTTCTTTGGGGATCTGCTCCGGGCAGATAGCTTTCCTCTTTCTTTCTTTAGGTGTAGTTAATCTCTCAGGCTGTGACGAGGCGTCTAGGACCAACGTAGGAACGCTCCAGAGCTGCCTTTAGTTGTGGTGGTTAGTAAGGGTACTGCAATCCAATAGATTCCAACCTCTCTGGTGTATTGCCGTTTTTGCCTGCTCTCCTCAGCTACCAAAACATAACAAGGCCCCATATCTAAGATGGTGGCTGTTTCTTCATCACACAGTACATCCGACGCTTGATCACATGGGGCCTCATGTTTTTCTGCTGTGGGCTGCCGTGCACAGAACAGGACGGCACACATTATGGTTACCATGGCATCACGTCACTGATCTCCACCCTCTTCCTGTACACGTGCAATGCTTCTCTGGTGCCCATCCTGCCAGCTTCTGCATCTGTGGTTGCATCTGGCGCTTGATCATATGGGGTCCCATGTGTCTCTGGCGTCGGCGGCGATCGCATAGTGTGGATCAGCCGGTGTCCTGGTCATCATGACAGTGCACCGCTCCTTCTCTTAATTTGGCCTTATTGACTTCCAGATCTTACCCTTTACAATGCCAGTAGTATACCTACTGACTGATTCTTCAAACTGAATTTGACAGGTGGTCCCGCCCCCTATCATTTTGCTGTGCTCTTGATTGTGGTTTTGATATCCTTGTGATACCCTACAGGGTATGTTTTAGTTTTCTTACAAATGGGTACAGACTGGTGAAATCATAGTAATGTAAAGTCTCATTAGCTGCCACCTGGTGATAGAGCTTAATGGCATTAGTTCGTCCCCCATAAAGCGCATCGCAGGGGTCTAAAGGAGCGGGGAATTCCATTTGACGGAGAAATGTTTGAAAGTTAGAATCATTTTCAACCATTTTACGCTACTCATGCTCCCACACCACTCTTATTGTGTACCCGCAGCTCTGTAGGTAGCGCTTTTTAGCTAAAAAGGCATAATATAATTGCCCGTAGGTGGTGTTTGTGACCTTTTTTGCATCATTTTCATTATAGCAGGACGGACAGCCGTGGAAAAAACAACCCTGAAATTCAAAGGCTATGTGTTGGCCGTTAACATAGGCATAACCATCTAGAAAATATTGCCCGACTTGTTTTTCACCTCCTCTCAAGGCATGTTGAATGTTAATGTTCTCAGTGTGGGCTACATACATTAGCCACAGTATAGCGGGGGATGAGTAGCGCTTTTTTGCCTAAGTGATAATTATCAACAGGTAAAATGGCGATCGTCTTTTTTGGTAGAAATTTAAACCGGCACATTGACATACATACCGAGGCCAAGGTGATGAGCTGAAAGGGGTCAACACAGCTGCTCTCCACAACCATTTCCTTTTGAATCTTACAGTATTTTTTAACATATTTCAGTGTCATTTCCATAATGAGTTCTTTATAGATCTCACAGGAACGTCTCAAAATTTCAACATCCTGTTTGCAATAAGATTTCAGTTCAGTCTTGAAGTCAAAAAGTGTGTGTTTCTGATTCTCATGCCACGCCATGAACTCTACCTTCTCACCAGGTGACATGTACTCTACCCCATAATATTTCACATCTGGTATGGGGCCTACATAGTTTTGGTTTTCTCGGGTATTAAAAAAGTGTGGAAAACAAACTTTGGCACCTGAAAATCCCATGGCCTGTGATAATTTACTGAACTTCATGGGGATAAAATTTAGCGAGTCTATGAACCTTATAGACAAATCGGGCATCATCACACACAAGAGCCGGCCACATTGAGTTATCAACCTTACCTCTAGTTTTTCAAAAATCAGTTCCTTAACAATAAAGTAAGAATCGTAGCATCCTGCATTGTGTGCTATAAATGTATAGCCGGAAAATTTCCCGCTGGTAAAAAACAGTAAAAAGTCGTGCGTACAGGTATCACCTTCAAACTCCCAGGTTTGATCACCATGCAGTGTTGTAGCATAAATGTAATTTGGGATGTGTGTGCCTGTCTCCTGCATACATTCAAAATCATAAAAGATATAACAATCTGTCTCCTCCCGGGTACATACCGCCGCATGTAACAGAGGTGGGCATCAAATTTATTTACACGGCAACGACATACAGGGCAGCGCAAACCACCACATCGATGTTCACTCTCACTATTTCTGAACACAAAACGATAGCATTCATCACAAAATGTTTTAAGCCTGCAGAATGGTGGATTATCCAGAGCTAATTGTTTGTGATAATCTAAACACTCACTAGATCGACAATAAACACGGCAGATGGGGCAACGCGGGGTTTGTTGTACATCGGGGCTCTCCACACAGCCCTCTCTTTGACAAGCTTTACATAAATATTGGCATGAATGGGTGTTCTTGCGAGTATACAACGAATTGCAGAGCACACAAAAGTGATCAGCCCCGATAAAACCTTTTAATATTTTTAATACCGTAGTAGTAGTTATCATGGAACAATATGAATACAGTTTTACCAGTAGCTGCATTGTCAGTCTGAAAGTAGCGGCAATCACCCTGACTGTAGTACACTACTTTAATGGTGACCCCCAAATATTTTTCAAATGCTGGAATGTCTCTAAAGCTCACTAACTGCACATCAGGGATGCCCAGCACCGTGTGTATGTTTTTAGAGCGGTTCAGTAAAACCGCATCAGTGACATCCGCGTCATCTATCAGGGCGCACACACTAGCGGCCAAAGACAGATTTGTACTGTAATTGTTAAAATCACACAGCCACTGCCTCTTTTGTTTAATGATTTGGCTGCTCGCTATAGATTTCAAGCGTCTTTTTGCCCCGCTGCGGCGGTTTTTCACGGTAGTGATGAATAGTTTTAGGGAGTTTCTTGCCAAGCATTCAGCATTACTTTGAAGTGTGTTGACAACAGCATTTAAAAAAGATTCAGAATTAAAATCTTCACGGCTCTGCTTTGTAGTGAAAATGGGGTCTAAAGCATCACCGCCTTCAAGCTTTAACTGTACAAAGTCACCCGGTTTAATGTCCCTGATGATTCTATCCAGTAATGACTGAATACTGTCGTGAACAATGTTCACAGCCTCGTCAAATGATTGTACACGCTCCAAATTTACAAATCTAAAATGATCAGTATGTATGTGGGCACTGAAATTACGGTTGTCCCTTGATGATGATGGAAGTGTTGTAAAAATACTGTATGATCAGAACCCCCACATCATCATCAGCGACAGCCGCATCATCAGAGGCTTGTGAGTTTTGTGTAGCTGTATGACTAGCATTTTCAGAGGCATCTTGGCTATGTGAGACCTGACCAGCCTGCTGTGGGGGCTCTTGGGGTGGATGTAGAGGTATTGCAGGACACATACCTCCACGACACCTCCTAGCCCATAGTGTGCGTCTAGCATTGACCAGCAGCTTTAGAGCTCGTTTTATAACTCTAGCCCTATTATAGCGGGCTAATGTGGTTTTAGTTGTTTCATGCAGGCCGTAGCCGGTCATATTTGGTCTTAATGGGTTAGCGGCATGGGGTATCTCGGTGACCACCTGTAGGCTATGAAGTGCATATAGCTCGGCCTTATTAGCATGTGTTGTGATTGGTGCTGACAATAATCTTTCAAAAGTATCACAAAAAAACTCTATTTTGGGTTCCCAGATTTTTGCATCGTAAGTAGCGGTCTAGCTGTTCCTTAAACACGCCAGCTTCGGCGGGACCCCATCAGTTTGGACTCATGGAGCCATGCTGTAACTGCCTCAGATACAGAATCTGCATCGCTAGCACCTACAGAGTCCGCAGAATCCGTATTGCTAACAGGTACAGACACCGCAGAATCCATATCGTTTGCAGTTGCTGACACATCTGCATGAATCCGTGGCTTTTTACACTCTTTAAGTGTAGCCGGTATCACCCTCTTTAACCCCTTCACAACATTAGCTGAATTAGATACAGCACCATGAGATGTGGTGGGCAAATTAACGATATCTGACAGACTGGCACCTGTGGAATTAGCCGACATAGTTACAGATGGTGGTAATGGTTGTGTAGTATGCGCCAGCCGTATAATGAACAGTACTATGGAGGGCTTCTTACTATCAGCGAGCTAATCAATCTCACGGTCAAGCGCCTCACGAGTCTGTTGGGTTGTGGCATTCATAACGCCAAACGTGCCTGCTGATGGTTCTGAAGTATGCTTTGTTTTCTGCTTGTGTTTACGTGGCTGCGCTATCACTTCTGGGTGTAGTTCTGTGTCATTCACAAGACTGCTGGATGGTTGTGCGGCACTTGAATGAGGTATCTCACGTTGCATCACACAGAGCGGCTGCTGCTGCTTAGTTCTAACAGGTCCATTAGCGGTCTGTATCGGTGTCAAGAATGGCACTGCGTGATTCTCGTTGAGTCGTAGTGGCTGCAGCGGGGCTGTAGCTGTTTTTCTCTTGAGTTTAGATTTAGCTGTGGAAGAAATTTTACATGTGTCAACCTGACTTTACATCTAGCTCTAAGGAAAGATTGGACATGTGCTGGATATATGCGGAACATCGGGATCAATGGAGAGACAAGTGTAGCATTCTGTGTATTAAGACTAGGCAGTTATATCAAAATATACACTTACGGAGTTGCGCTGTGGGTTGCACGAGTGTAGTATTGGCTTCTGGGGCATCTATGAGGGTTCTCCATTAGCAAGGGTATATTCTCTTTTGTAAATATAATTATCCTAGGCTTCAGTTTACAATCTATAAATAAAAATATAGTCATTAGTAGAGGCAATAGCCATTTTCTTCAGACTTTTCTGCAAAACAACTTTTCATACCACGTGAACCTTTACCTTTCTTCCTCACTGCCCGTCGCTGCTTTTTAAGATCTTTAGAAACCGGACTGTTTCTTGGCGCGTTGCCAGTGTAGGGGTTCATAGCTATTTCAGCGGTCTGGGGCCCCGCTATCATCGCGACATCTGTAAAGAATTAATATTTATTTACACGTCTAAATTCGCATACTTAAGAGAGAGAGAGCTATATATATATGCACCCACACAGACACACAGCGTACCCTCGATGGCCAGCGCTGAATGATCACCACCGGCCCCTGCCGCAGTAGCGGCATCAGGTAAAATACAGGACTCAAGATCAGGATCGTTCAAGGCGGCTAAAAACTCATCAGGCACCTCGTAGCTCATCATACACGAATCTTAAACAAGAAAGAATAAAACAATATAAAAATAATATACAAAACAACTCTTAACTAGAATGTCATACTAGCATTTGTGTTTATATAAGTCATAAAGCATACCCAGTTCCGAATCCGGAAACATGTCTGGAAAATCATCCAGAAAATTTTCCCCCTCCATTTAAAATAAAATTAAGTGTGTGAATTTTCACCGCTATCTATATTAATTCTACACAGCGGGCAAATACGATTTATATATTAAAGGAACTAAATTTGCGCCTAGTGCATAAATATGACTATATTAACCAGAACATGCGTAATACAGAATAAGCCTTTATACAAGAGTAAACACTGTTAAAACCCTCTTGTTAGATTTTGTTTCAGTTTGCTGGTCACATGACCTTTTTACCCTATTTAGTCTGGCTCCGCCCTTCTGGCTTTGCTGGACTTCATTGTATTATCTACTCTTAAGCTAGCCGGGTGCTTAGGTGCCTTACTCTGTCAGTTTTGCTTGATCTTAGGATCTCTTAGTATTTGTTTTCTGTTTTATATTCCCTGCTACACTTTCTGTTAGGAGGTGTCCACCTTTTCACCCAGTCCCTAGATCTTGTAGGGATTCCTCCCTCGCAACTATAGGTCTTCGTTCAGACTAGTTGAGGACTTTAGCGGGTCTGGTCGCAGGATCAGGTTCCCCGTTACATCGTAGGGATCCAGCTCTGTCCTATTATAGGGACAGAATTCCCACCTTTCCTTAGTGCTTGTAGCAGATCATAACAGTAAGTCCAGTCCAAAGAAAAAAAAAAAATCTCTAGGAAAGATTTTCTGTTTCCATCATGGTCTCGGTTCAGGATTTGGTTCAACGCCTGCAGGACTTTCTCTGGAGGTGGCTGAGATAAAGCAACACGTGAGTAGTTGTTCTGGAGCACATTTCGTGGAGCCAAAGGTACGTTTGCCTGATTTATTTTTTGGTGAACAACAAGATTTTTTTTCTTTTAAAAATGCTTGCTTGTTGTATTTCCGTTTGAGACCCAGATCCTCTGGTGATGAATCACAGCGCATAGGGTTCATAATGTCACTTTTGCGCAAAGAACCTCAGGACTGGGCCTTTTCTCTGCAGCCTAGTGATCCATGCTTTAGATCAGTGGATAGTTTTTTTTCTGCTTTGGGGTTATTATATGACGATCCTGATCGTGTTTCATCAGCTGAGACAGAATTGAGACGTTTGAGACAGGGATCAGGTAATGTGGAAAAATATTGTACTCACTTCCGAAGGTGGTCCACTCAGGTGGGCTGGAACGATTCAGCTTTGAAAAGTTTATTTCTTGCAGGGTTAAGTAAAAGGGTTAAAGATTTGCTGATTGCTTATCCCATACCTGGTAACTTGCAAAAGGCTATGCAATTAGCCATACGGGTGGATAGGAGACTGCGTGCAAGGGTTAATGAGAGTAAATCTGCCTTGTGAGCTCCAAGTTTGGAGAAGGAATGTACTGACATTGCAGAGCCGATGGAAATTGGAGCAATGACACCTCACTCTCGAGAAAAAGAACGCAGATTTGCTAAGGGCTTGTGTTTCTATTGTGGCAAATCTGAGCATTTTATTAAGAACAGTTTTGCCCGCATAGCTTGTTTAAACAATAAAGGTGTCTTTCTTTCTGCTACCACTGCTGTTGAGGAGGAATTAATGGAGTTTCGGGTATTTGTGGATTGTGGTTCAATTATCAATGTGATTGATGGGAAATTTTTGGAAAAACTAAAATTAAAACCCAAACTTCTGTCTTCCCCTATTAATGTGGTGTCTGTGGATGGTTCTCACTTGAAAAATGTTACTCACCATATCTGTGAATTTCCTCTTACTATTAATGGTGTTCATCAAGAGAATTTGGATTTGGTAGTTTTGAATAATTTGCCCTCACCGGTGATTTTGGGGTTACCCTGGTTAAAATTGCACAATCCGGTACTGGATTGGTCTACCAATGAAATTAAGTCCTGGAGTCCCAATTTTTATGACAAGGTTTGTAACGGGCGTATTGCTGCTGTAGTTAAGGGGGAGTTACCTGTACCTATTCAGGATTTTTGGAAAGTTTTTTCTGATAAGGAATCGCAGGTATTGCCTCCTCATAGAGATTATGATTGTGCAATTGAATTTGTCCCTGGAGCGACTCTTCCTAAAAGTCGTATATTTAATTTGACTATTCCTGAGAGAAAGGCTTTGGAGGAATACATACAGACAAGCTTGGCCGCCGGTCACATTAGGCCTTCCAAATATCCTGTGGCGGTTGGATTTTTTTTTTGTTAAAAAAAAGGACGGCGGTTTACGGCCTTGTCTAGACTTTCGTGAGATTAATAAGATTACTGTACGCAATACTTACCCACTGCCATTGATTCCTGATTTGTTTAATCAGTTAGTGGGGGTCAAGTGGTTCTCGAAAATACAATTTGTTGCGCATGAAGGAGGGGATGAATGGAAGACTGCGTTTAACACTCCACTGGGTCATTTTGAGAATCTGGTCATGCCTTTTGGGCTTTCCAGTGCTCCGGAATTTTTTCAGAATCTTATTAATGACATCCTTAGACCTTTGATCGGCAGAAATGTGGTTGTGTATTTGGATGACATTTTGATTTATTCATCAGATTTGGAGTCTCATTGGAGGAGTGTGCGTGAAGTATTACAGTTACTGAGTGATAATTCACTTTTTGCCAAACTAGAAAAATGTGAGTTCGCTGTACAGAGACTTAGTTTTTTGGGCTACATTGTCTCCAGTGAAGGTTTTGAGATGGACCCAGTGAAAGTGCAAGCTGTGCAGGATTGGCCTAGACCTATTGGTGTGAAATCAATACAGAGGTTTTTGGGGTTCGCCAATTATTATAGAAAATTCATAAAAAAATTTCTGTGATTGCCAAACCTCTGACCGATCTCATCAGGAAAGGTGCTGATGCGGTTCAGTGGACTACTGAGGCCATTGAGGCTTTTGTGTTGCTAAAGGAGAGGTTCAGCTCTGCTCCCATCCTTACGCAGCCTGATGTGACTAAACCATTTTTGGTTGAGGTTGATGCTTCTTCTGTGGGGGTCGGCGCGGTGTTGTCTCAGGCAAAGACGGATGGAGTACATCCCTGTGCTTTTTTTTCAAAGAAATTTTCTGAGTCTGAACTAAATTATGATATCGGTAATCGGGAATTGTTGGAAATTAAACTCGCATTTGAACACTGGCGTCATTTTTTGGAGGGAGCGGAATTTCCCATTCAAGTCTTCACCGATCATAAAAATCTGATCTACCTTGATGCTGCCAAACGCTTGAATGCCCGTCAGGCTAGGTGGGCACTGTTTTTCTCACGGTTTAATTTTACCGTTACTTACATCCCAGGTACTAAAAATGTTAAAGCTGATGCTTTGTCTCGCAGCTTTTCTCCTATGGTGGGTACTGAGGAGGAGGAGGAAAACATCTTGCAAGAGGGGGTTGTTATTGCTGTTTTGGACTCCGTGTTGGAAGATGAGATTCTTAAAGCACAGGAGAATGCCCCATCTAACACGCCGCATGGGAGGTTGTTTGTGCCTGGTACCCTGAGGAGAGATTTGTTTGTTGAATGTCATGACTCTCGGTTGGCAGGTCATCCTGGAATCTCTGAGACCAAGAGACTTGTGGGTCGCAGTTTTTGGTGGCCAGGATGGCAGAAGGAAGTCATTAAGTGGGTGCGTCAATGCACTGTGTGTGCTAGATCTAAGTCTTCTCATACTCCTGCTGCGGGGTTGCTTTGCCCTCTGGAGGTCCCTAGTGCACCTTGTACACATTTGGCTGTGGACTTAATTACTGACCTTCCCCCCTCTGAGGGTTTCACTGTCATCTGGGTGGTCGTGGACCGTTTTAGCAAGATGTGTCACTTGGTTCCTTTCATCAAACTGCCCTGCGCTAAGACTCTCGCTAAGGCCTTTGTCAAGGAAATAGTCAGACTACATGGCGTTCCTACTGACATTGTTTCCGATAGGGGACCTCAGTTTGTGGCTCGTTTTTGGCGCGCTTTTTGTGACAGGTTGGGAGTTCATTTGTCGTTTTCTTCCGGATATCATCCTGAGTGTAATGGCCAGACAGAAAGGAAAAACCAGGATGTTGAGCAGTTCTTGCTTTGTTTTGTGACTGATAATCAAGAGGGTGGTCTGAGTTTCTGCCACTTGCTGAGTTTGCTCTTAACAATCATACATCCGCTTCTGCTGGTTGTTCGCCTTTTTTTTGTTGTACTGGGAGACATCCGTCTTTTGGGTCATTTTCCAAGTTGGGATCGGCTGTACCTGAAGAGGAGAATTTTTCTGGTATTTTGGAGAGAGTTTGGACTGATGTGCGTGGTAATCTTCAGGAGGCTAACAAAAGATCCAAAGTGTATTTTGATAGAAAACGACAAGAGGTTTTGTTTGCTATTGGTGACGTGGTTTGGTTGTCCTTTAAGAATCTGCGCTTGAGGATTCCGTCTAAGAAATTGGGTCCCAAGTTTGTAGGGCCCTTTAAGGTGCTTCAGGTTATTAACCAATCTGCTGTCAAGTTGGAGCTTCCTACCTCCTGGAAGATTAATCCGGTGTTTCATGTTTCTCTCTTGAAAAAAGCTGAAGTCTCAGATGGAGACGTCTCGGCCACTGTTCCCCTGGTGGTGGAGGACGGGCAATATGAGATTTCCCGCATCCTAAATTCTAGACGGTATAGAGGGAGTTTGCAGTACCTCGTCGCTTGGAAGGGTTATGGACCCGAGGATAACTCATGGGTGAGGGCGGATGATGTTTCTGCGTCTAGACTTGTTAGAGCGTTTCACAAGAGGTTTCCGGATAAGCCTAAGTCCTAGGGGATCCGGAGGATCCTCTTAGAAGGGAGGGTACTGTTAGAACCCTCTTGTTAGATTTTGTTTCAGTTTGCTGGTCACATGACCTTTTTACCCTATTTAGTCTGGCTCCGCCCTTCTGGCTTTGCTGGACTTCATTGTATTATCTACTCTTAAGCTAGCCGGGTGCTTAGGTGCCTTACTCTGTCAGTTTTGCTTGATCTTAGGATCTCTTAGTATTTGTTTTCTGTTTTATATTCCCTGCTACACTTTCTGTTAGGAGGTGTCCACCTTTTCACCCAGTCCCTAGATCTTGTAGGGATTCCTCCCTCGCAACTATAGGTCTTCGTTCAGACTAGCTGAGGACTTTAGCGGGTCTGGTCGCAGGATCAGGTTCCCCGTTACATCGTAGGGATCCAGCTCAGTCCTATTGTAGGGACAGAATTCCCACCTTTCCTTAGTGCTTGTAGCAGATCATAACAAACACCACAGACGTGAATATGCTACTAATGTTGATCTTAACATTTATTAAGCGATGTATTACATAAATTATACATTCATGAATATAGGGATATACTATTAAAACAAATGTAGCTCAAGTATGAAAACAGTGGTAAATTATAAAAACAAATAGCGGCTTTAACTATGCATACTTAAATATAATTGAGTAATTGTACATATTCATGAGACAAAATAGAAATTTCAGAGTACTGTATCTACTTACATTAAGATTAGTTCAGAGATGGCTGCTTAGAATGTCTCCTGAAAGTTTACAACTGACATCTCGTCTACCACTCACCATGACCCTGAATTTATTATGGGTAGCAGAGAGAACACGCTTTCTGTCAATACCCCCACAGAAAGACACAGAAAAAAAAATCAATCCAGTTACGTCTTCTGCTAGCACAATTATTGCATGTATTAATACAATTACGATATACCCGAATTAAAATCCGCCATTTTATATGCTTGAATTTCTGATCATCCCCACAGATTCATTTATCCAATCATGGCGACTAAACGTGCTGAAATAATATTAGAGAAGCAATATTTCACGCCTGAAGCTCCAGCCTCATTCAGCGGTATTGCGAACCTATACAGAGCAGTTAAAACGAGTGGTATAAAAAAACATGAAGCGATCGATTGGCTGAATAAACAAGATGCTTACACTCTTCATAAGCCTGTAAGAAAAAGATTCGCCACAAATAAGATTTATGTCTCGGACGTTGATTCGCAGTGGCAAGCGGATTTGGTTAGCTTAATTAATTATTCGATGGAAAATGATGATGTGAAATATCTCCTGACTGTGATTTACGTACAGTCATGGCCAAAAGTTTTGAGAATGACACAAATATTAATTTTTACAAAGTCTACTGCTTCACTTTTTCTAATGGCAATTTGCATATACTCCAGAATGTTATAAAGAGTGATCAGCTTAACAGCAATTACTTGCAAAGTCAATATTTGGCTAGAAAATGAACTTTATCCCCCAAAGCACATTTCAACATCATTGCAGCCCTGCCTTAAAAGGACCAGCTAACCTCTTTTCAGTGATTGCTCCATTAACAGAGGTGTGGGTGTTGATGAGGACATGGCTGGAGATCAATCTGTCATGATTAAGTAAGAATGACACCACTGGACACTTTAAAAGGAGGCTGGTGCTTGGCATCATTGTTTCTCTTCTGTTAACCATGGTTATCTCTAAAGAAACACGTGCAGTCATCATTGCAATGCACAAAAATGGCCTAACAGGGAAGAGTATCGCAGCTAGAAAGATTACACCTCAGTCAACAATCTATCGCATCATCAAGAACTTCAAGGAGAGAGGTTCCATTGTTGCCAAAAAGGCTCCAGGGCGCCCAAGAAAGACCAGCAAGCGCCAGGACTATCTCTTAAAATTGTTTCATCTGCGGGATCGGGCTACCAGCAGTGCAGAGCTTGCTCAGGAATGGCAGCAGGCAGGTGTGAGTGCATCTGCACGCATTGTGAGGCGGAGACTCTTGGAGCAAGGCCTGGTCTCAAGGAGGGCAGCAAAGAAGCCACTTCTCTCCAGAAAAAACAACATGGACAGACTGATATTCTGCAAAAGGTACAGGCAGTGGACTGCTGAGGACTGGGGTAAAGTTATTTTCTCTGATGAATCACCTTTTCGATTGTTTGGGACATCAGGAAAACGCCTCATTCAGAGAAGACAAGGTGAGCGCTACCACCAGTCTTGTCTCATGCCAACTGTTAAGCATCCTGAAACCATTCATGTGTGGGGTTGCTTCTCAGCCAAGGGAATTGGCTCTCTCACAGTCTTGCCTAAAAACACAGCCATGAATAAAGAATGGTACCAGAATGTCCTCCAAGAGCAACTTCTCCCAACCCTCCAAGAGCAGTTTGGCGATCAACAATGCCTTTTCCAGCATGATGGAGCACCTTGCCATAAAGCAAAGGTGATAACTAAATGGCTCAGGGAACAAAACATAGAGATTTTGGGTCCATGGCCTGGAAACTCCCCAGATCTTAATCCCATTGAGAACTTGTGGTCAATCATCAAGAGACGGGTGGACAAACAAAAACCTAAAAATTCTGACAAAATGAAAGCATTGATTGTGCAAGAATGGACTGCTATCAGTCAGGATTTGGTCCAGAAGTTGATTGAGAGCATGCCAGGGAGAATTGCAGAGGTCCTGAAGAAGAAGTGTCAACACTGCAAATATTGACTTGCTGCATTAACTCATTCTAACTGTCAATATAAGCTTTTGTTACTCATATGTTTGCAATTATATTTCTGTCTGTGATAAAAACATCTGTCAAACACACATAAAAACCAGAGGGCAGCAGATCATGTAAAAATATAATATTTGTGTCATTCTCAAAACTTTTGGCCATGACTGTACTCTCCAAACACGCGTGGGCTGTCGTGATGCCCAACAAGACAGGCGCGACTGTAGCTCAGTCATTCGAATTAATATTTGAAAGCGACCGTTGTACGCCGCAGAAATTACAGACGGATCGTGGCAAAGAATTTATGAATTCGCACATGAAGCATATTTGTAAAATGCATAAAATTCATCATTTTTTTTACCAACAATACCGTAAAGGATGCTATAGTAGAGCGATTTAATCGTACATTTAAAACTCATATGTAGCGCTTTCTCACGAAGCATAATACCTTTAGGTATATCGATATTGTTAGGGTCTGCGGAACGCACCTAATAGATATTGTAGAGAGGTGCATTCGCAGCCAGGGGTCCACCATGCAGGCGAAGCTCGCTGCTAGTAAGATGGCGAAAGTAGCGAACTCTGTTATCCCGCAGAGTCGCTAAAATAAACGCCGTAGCGCGCTGTGGCAGTTAGTGCGAACTCTGTTAATCCCCAGAGCCGCTAACGGGAGTGCCACAGCGCTATATGGCGATAAGTACGAACTCACTTAACTTCAGTGAGCCACAAAGTAAAAACGCTAGGGCGCTGAACCAGTGTTATAAAGCGAACCCTGTTGCGTCACAAAGCCGCTGAGAAAAAGACTGTGTCCTGTTAGACTCATAGGGATACACAGATAACTGCTGTGCGGATAGCAGTCCGTGATCATGCAGAAAGCAACGCAATCAAGCAATCTCCTCACCGGAGAAGCTGGTATTCTAGGGGCTTATTTCAGCCAAGCCCTAACCACGTGCACCCAAATCTCCTCACCGGAGAAGCCAGAATTCTAGGGGCTTATTTCAGCCGAGCTCTAACCACATGCGTACATGATCACACTGGCGCAAAGCACATAATGCAATTGATACTAGCGCATGGCGACCCAGCCATGCCACCCTTTCATAGTAACAGCTACAGGACCTGCCAGAAAAAGGACCAATGAGAAACTGTTCCAAAACACATGTAGTTTCAGGACCTTCCTGGCGGACCAATAGGAGCTGCTGCAGTACCTGAACATGTGACCCCTGATCTCCAATGAGAGATCTTACCCTGGGCATGCTCAGAAGGGGAAATGCAGGACTTGGTCCCAAAGACGTCTGCTCCAGCACTGGCTATGATAGAAGATCCAGAAGGGGCAGCAGCAAGTCTCTGCACAGTATTGGAATGGGCAAGACGCTGGGACCGACGTCTCTGCTGAGCAGGTTCCACTGCGGACAGAGATGGATGGGGGACTGCAGCGGGACTGGTTCGAGACTCCCCTTGTGCAGCAGCGGGAACTCGAACACTAACATTACCCCCCCTCCTTGGGCACCCCTTCTTTGGGTCTTGCTGCGCTCAAAGGCAGCGATGAGCTGCAGAGCGTGAACATGCTCGGCAGGCTCCCAGGACCTATCCTCAGGCCCATAACCCCTCCAATCAACCAAATAAATTTTTTTTTCAT
>JARQOD010000005.1:328359829-328426400 GCA_033576555.1 Oophaga sylvatica
AGGGTTGCCGGTGATCAATTGTTCTGGTCTCTATCCTTGATTCCTGTTTCCCTTGTAGCCTGCTGTGTGGTGTCTGCACCTCTGCTAACAGATAAGACATTTTCTTCTTTTTGTTTTTGTGCTTGATTTTTGCATTTTGTCCTGCACTTCTGTGGGGGCCTTCAGGGTCCCCTCCGGGGGCTTTTGCCCTCTCAGTTTAGTTCAGCCACTGATGTTTGTACTTTTGCTTTTTCCAGTTTTTTCAGTGGCTGCTGTTTTGATTTTGTTACACCAGAGAACTAATTTAGGTGGTAGAGGTCGTGTGATCTCAGGTGTTTTTGAAATTAGTAGAGTTGGTGCTTTTCAGGGTTTTCTGGGATTGCAGTAAGTACCCTTCCTATCCTTTTCTATTTAGTTAGTTTGGGCCCCAACGTTTGCTCATACTATTTTCTGTCTGTGTCAGTATTTCTTCTTGTCTAACCGCCATTACATGTTTGGGGGCTTTCTATTATCTTTGGGGTTCTGCTCCGGGCAGATAGCTTTCCTATATCTATCTTTAGGTGTAGTTAGTTTCTCAGGCTGTGACGAGGCGTCTAGGACCAACGTAGGAACGCTCCACGGCTGCCTCTAGTTGTTGTGGTTAGTCAGGGTACTGCAATCTCATAGATTCCAACTGCTCTGGTGTATTGCCTTTTTTGCCTGCACTCCTCAGCTACCGAAACATAACAGTTCGTCCTTGGTACAGCTGTTTTGCTGTTCAATTTCAGACTCTGTCCTCGGAGTTGGACTGGCCAAATAAAGTCCTCATTCCCGTGTTTTGGAGAGGACTAGCGGGCCATGTGAAAGACGCCTTGGCTACCAGGGAGATTTCCACCACACTGGAGAAGCTTATTGCCATATCTACCCGCATCGACCACCGTTTTCACGAGCGGAGGTTGGAGCGGTCCCAGTGTAGGCAGAGGTTTCAGCTGGCTCCCACCTTCGCCAGACCACTAGAATCTTCCAGCCAGACGCCCGACTCCCATGAGGCCATGGAGGTTTCTCGAGCAGGACCTAAGTCCCGGGCCGCTCGAGTACCCGTGGTCTGTAACATCTGCCAGCAGTTAGGACATTATGCCAACAAATGTCCACAGCGGTCCAGAAAATGGTCACGTCTAATGACCTTGGGAGGAGGTTCACTAGATAATGCGGCATTTTCCACCAAGTTGTCCTTTAAGGGGACAATTACAGTAGGTCCATCCACGCTCACCGCCGAGCTCTGTGTGGATTCTGGAGCCGAGGGGAATTTCATGTCCTCTGCATTCGCTCTCCGCCACACTATACCTCTGGTGATGCTCGCCAAACCGGTGACTGTGCGAGTTGTGAATGGATCAACTCTGCCCTCACAAATCACCCACAGACGATCCCTCTCGCTTTATCTATGTCCCCTTCCCATCAGGAGAGTATTTATTTTCTTGTCCTGCCCGAGGGAATAGACGAGGTGTTGCTGGGAGTACCTTGGCTCCGTTACCACTCTCCCCATATTGAGTGGTCCTCTGGGAGGATACTGGGTTGGGGTGATTCATGTAGAGGCAGGTGCGTCAGGGAGTGCGTTCAGGTCACCACCACAGAGATACCCGTAGATCTCACTTCTCTTCCTCAGTGTTATTGGTCATATGCAGACGTTTTCTCCAAGAAGGCGGCGGAGACTCTTCCACCTCATCGCCCCTACGACTGTCCTATTGAACTCTTGCCTGGAGCAGAACCTCCTCGGGGGAGAGTCTACCCCCTCTCGCTTCCTGAGACGGAGGCCATGTCCCAGTATATTCAGGAGAATCTGGCAAGAGGGTTCATTAGGAAGTCGGTATCACCAGCAGGGGCGGGGTTCTTCTTTGTGCAAAAGAACGGAGAATTATGTCCATGTATTGACTAAAGGGGTCTTAACGCTATCACCGTCAAGAATAAGTACCCGTTGCCCCTAATCTCTGAGCTCTTTGATAGGCTCCGAGGAGCAAGAGTATTTACCAAGCTTGATCTACGTGGTGCCTATAACTTAATTCGCATCCGTGAGGGGGACGAGTGGAAGACAGTTTTTAATACCAGGGATGGGCATTATGAATACCTGGTGATGCCCTTCGGGCTCTGTAATGCTCCCGCTGTTTTCCAAGACTTTGTCAATGATATCTTCCGGGATATGCTCTCCACCTCTGTAGTAGTCTATCTGGATGATATTCTCATCTTTTCACCAGATATAGACTCTCACGGAGGGATGTCAACAAAGTCTTCGACCTCTTACGGGCAAACTCCCTCTATGCCAACTGGAGAAATGTGTGTTTGAGCAGGAGTCCTTACCTTTCTGGGCTATATCATCTCTGCCCAGGGATTGGCTATGGATCCTGCCAAACTACAGGCTGTAATGGACTGGCAAGAACCCCATTCTCTTAAAGCGGTGCAGCGCTTTATGGGGTTCATTAATTATTATCGCCAGTTCATTCCCCATTTCTCGACTTTGGTAGCTCCCTTGGTAGCCCTCACCAAGAAGGGAGCAAATCCCAAGTTGTGGTCTGAGGAGGTCCCAAGACGTTCTCTTCCATCAAGTCACATTTTGCCAGTGCTCCCATATTACATCGCCCTGATGTTGATAAGCCGTTTATTTTAGAGGTGGACGCCTCTTCTGTTGGTGCTGGAGCAGTCCTTTATCAAAAGGATGCTCAAAGTCGGAAGCATCCCTGCTTCTTTTTTTCTAGAACTTTACACCAGCAGAGAGGAATTATTCCATCGGGGACAGGGAGTTGCTGGCTATGAAGTTGGCCTTCTCTGAGTGGAGACATCTTCTGGAGGGGGCTCGTTTTCCATTCCAAGTCTTCACCGATCACAAAAACTTGGTATATTTGCAAACGGCTCAGCGGCTAAATTCTCGCCAGGCCAGATGGTCCCTATTCTTCTCTCGGTTCCACTTCACCCTCCATTTTCTCTCTGGTGAGAAGAATGTTCGGGCCGACGCTCTCTCACGCTCCTCAGTGTCATCAGAGGAGGAGGATGAGGAGCCTCGGCTTATTGTCCCCGAAGAGAGCCTGAGAACTGTAGCCCCGGTTTCGCTAGAGTCTGTGCCTCTGGGCAAGACTTTTGTGCCCACTAATTTGCGACCGGAGGTACTCTGTTGGTCACACTCATCCAGGGTGGGTGTACACTTTGGGGCAAAGAGGACAACTGAGTTATTGGCAAGGACATACTGGTGGCCACATATGGTCCGAGACGTCAGGGAGTATGTTCAGGCGTGTGTCTCCTGCACCAGGAACAAGTCCCCTTGAAAATGGCCAGCTGGGTTACTTTTTCCTTTGCTGGTAGCAGACAGGCCCTGGGAGATGTTCGGGATGGACTTTGTGGTGGGCTTACCCAAGTCTCGGGGTTGCACTATCGTTTGGGTGATCACCGACCACTTCTCCAAAATGGTGCACTTAGTGCCGCTACCACAGTTACCTTCTGCATGGGCCTTGGCAGCATTGTTTAATAGACACATCTTCCGTCTACACGGTATGCCAGACAAGATTGTCAGCGATCGAGGTCCCCAATTTGCGTCTCGGTTCTGGAGAGAGTTGTATCATCTACTCTGCATTGAGTTGAACCTCTCCTCTGCATATCATCCCGAGACGAATGGGTTGGTAGAGAGGGCCAACCAGACCTTGGTCACCTACTTGCGACATTTTGTCTCTGCCAGGCACAATGACTGGGCATCCTTGCTTCCATGGGTAGAGTTGGCGCTAAACAATGCTGTGGCTGACTCCACCGGACAGACCCCATTCCTCTAAAATTATGGCCAGCATCCGCGGGTACCGGTGCCCATGCCCGTGGCTTCCGCCGACTCCAGGGTGGCAGACTGGGCTGTGGAAGCACGGGACATATGGGACCGCACCCAGGATGCCATTCAGGCTTCCAAGGAAAGGATGAGGTCTTCTGTCGATGTTCATCGGCGTCCCGCTCCGACATTTGCTCCTGGCGACCTAGTGTGGCTCTCCGCCCGAAACATCAGGCTACGGGTGGAATCCACTAAGTTGGCACCCGGCTATTTGGGTAACTTAAAGGTTCTCGAGCAGGTGAACCCTGTGGTTTACCGTTTGGCCCTTCCGCCTCGCCTTGGTATCTCTGACACCTTCCATGTGTCCCTCCTAAAACCTGTGGTCATCTCCCGGTTGCCTGAGTGATCTGCCAGGATGTTGGGTTCATCTTCGGACGACTACGAGGTGAATGCCATTGTAGGGTGCAAGTTGGTACGGGGCAAAAAAAATTTTTTTGGTGGATTGGAGGGGTTATGGGCCTGGGGATAGGTCCTGGGAGTCTGCCAAGCATGTTCATGCTCCGCAGCTCAGAGCTGCCTTTGAGCGTAGCGAGGCCCAGAGAAGGGGGGGCCCTAGGAGGAGGGGTAATGTTAGGGGTCGAGTTCCCGCTTCGGCACAAGGGGAATCTCGAGCCATCCCGGCTGCCGTCTCCCATTCGTCTCCAGTCGCAGTGGACTCTGCTCAGCTTAGACGTCGGTCCCAGCGTCTCGCCCAGTCTAACAGTGTGCAGAGGATTACTGTTGCATCTCCAGGCTCTGCTATTGTGGCCAGTACTGGTTAGCGGCGAGCAGACGTCTTTAGGACAAAGTCCTTGTTTTCCCCTTCTAAGCATGCCCAGGGTGTGATCTCTCATTGGATATCAGGGGTCACATGCTCAGGTACTGCAGCAGCTCCTATTGGTCCGCCAGGAAGGTCCTGTGACTACTGGTGTTCTGGAACAGTTTCATTGGTCCTTGTTTATTGCAGGTCCTGTAGCTGTTACTATAAAAGGGTGGCATGGCTGGGCCGCCATGCGCTAGTGTCAACAATTATATGCTTAGCGCCAGTATGGTCATGCGTGTGTGTGGTTAGGGCCGGCTGAAATAAGCCCCTAGAATACCGACTTAATCGGTGAGAAGTTTGGTATGCTAGCTGTTCAGGGTCGGTGTCCTAGATGCCCTAGATTACCGGCATAACCGGTGAGGAGTTTGATTGCCGTATTCAGGGCCTGGCGTTCAGACGCCATAGATTGCGGGTGACTCCTGCGAGGACATTAGCACATGATCACGTTCTATGTTCGCTTAGCAGTTAACTGTGTACCTGGGTGCCTGACAGGACACAGAAGTTTGTCTCAGCGGCTCTGTGATGTAACAGGGTTCGCTTTCAACGCTAGACAGCGCCCTAGCGTGTTTATTTTGCGACTCAGTTGTGTTAAGTGAGTTCGCACACATCGCGATATAGCGCTGCGGCACTCCTAGCGGCTCTGTGGATTAACAGAGTTCGCACATATTGCCACAGCACATTACGGCGTTTATTTTGGCGACTCTGCGGGATAACAGAGTTCGCTTCTTGCGCCATTTTACTAGCAGCAGGCACCGCCTGCACAGTGGACCCTGGGCTGCGAACGCACCTCTCCACATCATATATTTGGTGCGTTCCGCAGACCCTAACAGTGTGTGTGTTTTATTTTTATTTCATACAATAGGGTTAATAATTGATAGTTGTCTAATTGACATACAGTTAACCGTGTCATTTCATGTAGTTTGATATATTGTTTTCACTAACAATTACATGAGTGTATGTTTGCAAAATTTCATACATGTAGGGTTAATTAAATGTGTAAATTCGTTGAAAAAAAATGCGTGGGCTCCCGCTGTATTTTGTCCACCAGACAGGGAAAGCCAGCGAGTGGGGGCAGATAATAGCCCAGAGAGGGACTATTATTTTTGAGGCCCCCCCTGGCTACTAACATCTGCCCCCAGACACACCAGAAAGGCAAATCTATAATTAGATGCGCCCTTTCTGGCACTTAGCCCGTCTATTCCCATTGTCCTGTAGCAGTGGCGAATGGGTTAATAATGGGTTTGAAAGGTGACTTTAAGCCAGGTTAATAATTGAGAGCTGTCAATTAGACAACTATCAATTATTAATCCTATTGTATGAAATAAAATAAAACACACACACTTTAATTAAAAATCATTTTAATGAAATAATCACACAATTTTTGACCATCTTTTATTTTACTGCCATTCCTTGCGAAGCCCTTGTTCTCCTGTAATAAAAATAAAATAATAAAGCAACATTATTCTTACCTATCCGGTGTTTAGTCAGGTTCCCCGATGTAATCCTTCTGAAAGGGTTAACGTTTACTGCAGGGACCGCAGCTAATGCTGCCAGCCTCGATGTAAACCCCCGAATGAATCATCTCTTTTCCAGCTGACAGGAGAGGAAGTAATTAGTGTGGGAAGCTTAATTGATTGCTTCCCACTTTCACTTCTGGTCAGCCGGGGACACCGCACAGCATCAGTGACGTCAGAGGGAATCCCGGCTGACCTGAAGTGAACTGATTAGCCTGGGAAGCAATCAATTAAGCTTCCTACACTAATCATTTCCTCTCCTGTCAGCCGGGAGAGGAGCTCATTCATTCGGGGGCTTACAGCTGAGCAGCAAGCATTAGCTGCGCTGCTTGGCTGTAAGCCAGTTAACTCTTTGTGAAGGATTACAGCGTGGGACCTGACAGAGCGGTGGATAGGTAAGAATAATGTTGTTTTATTATTTTTTCTTTATTACAGGAGAGCTAGGGCTTCGCACGGATTACCAGTTAAATAAAAGATGGTCAAAAAATGTGTGTTTATTTCATTAAAATTATTTATTATTAATTGTGTGTTGTGTTTTTTTTATTTCCTGCAATAGGATTAATAATTGAGAGTTGTCTAATTGACAACTCTCAATTATTAACCTGTCTAAAAGTCACCTTTCAATAGCAAGGATGCTTTAACCCATTATTAACCCATTCGCCACCGCTACAGGGCAATGTGAATAGATGGGCAAAGTGCCAGAAAGAGCGCATCTAATTACAGATTTGCCTTTTCTAGGGTGGCTGGGGCAGATGTTAGTAGCCAGGGGGGCACTAAATAAATGCACCCTCCCTAGGCTAATAATATCTGCCCCCACTCGCTGGCTTTGTCTGTCTGGTTGAGAAAATACAGCGGGAGCCCACGCATTTTTTTTCAACGAATTTACACCTTTAATTAACCCCTACAAGTATGAAATTTTGCACACATACACTCATGTAATTGTTAGTGAAAACCATATATCAAACTACATGAAATGACATGGTTAACTGTATGTAAACCATGTGTCATTTCATGTCGGGTGGTTCTGTAATTTCACAAAAGCCGGCAATTGAATAAGCGGTTATTTTACTATGTAGAAGTGTATGAACTATAAATATATGTATAGATATATGTCACAATGACATGTATATATATATATATATATATATATATATGTGTTCTATGTGTGTATATCTAGTGTTTACAAGGAAAGAAAGGGTTTTTTTAATTCCGATATTTCTGTCCCATTGACTTGCATTGGTTTCCGGTATCGGAATCGGCAATATCCGATACTTTTTGGATATCGGTCCGATCCAATCCGATCTGATATTTATTGATATCGGAAAGTATCGGTCAACACTATATGTGACATGTCACATAAATATCAGAACCTGTTCGGCGAAAACATAAGAGACCATCTATCATACCTAGAAAAAACAGATATTTGTTTTATTACTGTGCCCGCAATAAACATTGCCATATGTCCGCACATCACCAGTGAAAACACAGGTCTTACTAATTTATGATGCTGTTAGAAACAGAGACTCCAAATTCCATTCCCACACTCGACACACAGCCCTGGAATCACACAAACATATTAGCAATACGATTTTAAAAATCTTGCTAGGAATATCTGTGCTATATAAAGTGTGATTCAAATAAAATACACAACTGAGGAATATAAAATCATATCAAAATGAGAATCAGATCAACAGGTCTTGATAGACCAGCTTTTGAAGGATATCAAAAGCTCTATCAAGAGCACAGCAAAATGATAGGGGACGGGACCACCTGTCAAATTCAGTTTGACGAATCATTCAATAGGTATACTACTAATGCCACTCAATTGTACTCTAGTCACGCCCCCTGAAGAAGGAGAAAATCAGAAAACGTGCCTAGGGGTGTGCGGGTTGGCCACCTGGAGATGCTTCTGCCTACATTGACGGGTAAATAATATGCTTTCCATGTGTAATATTCCATTGAACTTGAGTATTTATGATAATTCTTTTCATGAGCTCCTATGCCCTTATTTAATTTTATATACCGTATATACTCGTGTATAAGCCGAGATTTTCAGCCCCATTTTTTAGGGCTGAAAGTCCACTTCTCGGCTTATACGCGGGTCATATACAGGGGTCGGTAGGGAGGGGGAGCTGGGGTGTCTGATCATACTCACCCCTCCGCCAGCGCGGTCTCTGCAGCCCCCTGCTTCTCCCACGATCTCCGGCTCCTTCCTGCAGCGGTCACATGGCACCGCTCATTAAAGTCATGAATATGCACATATTCATGACTTTAATGAGCGGTACCATGTGACCGCTGTAGGCCTGAAGCGCTGCGGAGAGCACCGGGAGAAGAGGAGACGCTGCAGAGAACGAGCCGGCAGAGGGGTGAGCATAGCGATATTTACCTGTCCCGTTCCACCGCTGCGCTGCTCCCTCGTCTGACTCCTCTGGCTGTGAATGTTCAGGCAGAGGGCGCGATGACGTCGTTAGTGCGCGCCGCGCCCCCTGCCAGATCATTCACAGCCAGAGGAGTCAGACGAGGACGCAGCTTGCAGCGGTGCAGAGAGGACAGGTAAATATCTCAGGTGCCGGGATCCTGAGCGAGCGGTGACACCGGCACCTGTCACCCATAGCGCGCCGGTGTCACCGCCTGCTCAGGACACCGGCACCTGGCCCCCAGCGACGAGAGGTGAGTATGTCATTTTTTTTTTTTTGCAGCAGCAGCATATGGGGCATAATTGTGCAGCATATAGCGGCATAATCTGGAGCATATGGGGGCATAAACTGTGGAACATATGGGGCATAATCTGGAGCATATGGGGCATAATATGGAGCATATGGAGGCATAATATGGAGCATATGGGGGCATAAGCTGTGGAAAATATGGGGCATAATCTGGAGCATATGGGGGCATAATATGGAGCATATGGGGGCATAAGCTGTGGAACATATGGGGGATCATCTGGAGCATATGGGGGCATAATATGGAGCATATGGGGGCATAAACTGTGGAACATATGGGGGCATAATCTGGAGCATATGGGGACATAATCTGGAACATATGGGGCATAATCTGGAGATATGGGAGCATAATCTGTGGAACATATGGGGGCATAATCTGGATCAAATGGGGGCATAATCTGTGGAACATATGGGGGCATAATCTGGAGCATATGGGGGCATAATCTGTGGATCATACAGGGTCATAATCTTTGGAGTATATGGGGGCATAATCTCAAGCATATTGGGCATAATCTGTGGAGCATATTGGGCATAATCTGTGCAGCATATGGGGGCATAATCTGTGGGCATCATATGGGGGCATAATCATTTTTCACTCTAGGCTTATACGCGAGTCAATAAGTTTTCCCAGTTTTTTGTGGCAAAAATAGGGGGGTCGGCTTATACACGGGTCGGCTTATACATGAGTATATACGGTACTTGTGTTAAGATTGTCTCTATACCAGCAGAAGTTTTCTCCTTGCACACTGATACAGCTGCATATGTTGAATGTCATTCAATATACAATTGGTCCCACCTGTCTATGCAGTGCATGGTTGCATGTCTACCTATGTTTTTAACCCTACGAATCCCTACTTGCTTACGTGATCAATAAGGTTTATTTGTGTTTTTTATTTGAAATTTGGATTGCATTTTGTTGGTTTTCTTTCTCCCTAATATACACCACAGAAACGTAATTTACACTCTCTCTGGGTTGGTGTGTGTGTATACACACATGGTCAAATTTATTGGAACCCCTCATTTAATGACAGAGAAACCCACAATGGTGACAGAAATAACTTGAATCTGACAAAAGTAATAATAAATAAAAAATCTATGAAAATGAACACATGACAGTCAGACATTACTTTTCAACCATGCTTCCACAGAAGTTTAAAAAACATAAAACTCATGAAATAGCAGTGGACAGAAATGATGGTACCCTTGAAAATAATGTGACAAAAAGGACATGTTAAATCAAGTTGTGTCCACTAATTAGCATCACAGGTGTCTACACTCAAGGAATCCGTGAGTGGGCCTGTATAGATGGCTACAGATACTCACGGTGCTATTTGGTGACATGGTGTGTATCACACTCAACATGGACCAAAGGAAGTGAAGGAAATAGTTGTCTCAGATTAGAAAGAAAATTATAGACAAACATGTTAAAGTTAAAAGTTATAAGACCATCTCCAAGCAGTTTGATGTTCTTGTGACTACAATTGCACATATTATTCAGAAATTTAAGCTCCACGTGACTAGCCAACCTCACTGGACAAGGCTGCAGGTGAAAAATTGATGACAAATCAAATAGATGGATAATACGTATGGTAACAAAAGAGCCCAGAAAAACCTCTAAACAGATTAAAGGTGAACTTCAAGCTCGTTGTATGAGCCAAAGTGGACTTCATGGAAGACGACCAAGACGGACTGCATTGTTGAAAAAAATCATAAAAAAGCCAGACTGGAATTTGTCAAACTACATGTTGACAAGACACAAAGCTTCTGGGAGAATGTCCTATGGACAGATGAGACACAAGTGGAACTTTTTGGCAAGGCACATCAGCTCTATGTTGACAGATGGAAAAATGAAGCATATCATGAAAAGAACACTGTTCCTACTGTGAAACATGGAGGAGGCTCTGTTATGTTCTGTGACTGCTTTGGTGCATCTGTCACAGGGTGTGTTGTGAATAGGCTGGAGGTGAGTTCTGAGCAGAGGCTCCCTCTGGTGGTTGCAAACGGTACTGGACTGTCCAGTGAAGATTGTGAGGATTGGGAATCAGGTGTTACTGACTGGTCTTATATAAGGGAGTCACCTTCCCATCAGGGTTGCCGGTGATCAATTGTTCTGGTCTCAATCCTTGATTCCTGTTTCCTTGGTAGCCTGCTGTGTCGTGTCTGAATCTCCTGCTTACAGATAAGACATTTTCTTCTTTTTGTTTTTGTGCTTGATTTTTGCATTTTGTCCTGCACTTCTGTGGGGGCCTTCAGGGTCCCCTCTGGGGGCTTTTGCCTCTCAGTTCAGTTCAGCCACTGATGTTTGTACATTTGCTTTTTCCAGTTTTTTCAGTGGCTGCTGTTTTGTTTTTGGTTACACCAGAGAACTAATTTAGGTGGTAGAGGTCGTGTGATCTCAGGTGTTTTTGAAATTAGTAGAGTTGGTGCTTTCAGGGTTTTTTGGGATTGCAGTAAGTGCCCTTCCTATCCTTTTCTATTTAGTAAGTTTGGGCCCCAACGTTTGCTCATACTATTTTCTGTCTGTGTCAGTATTTCTTCTTGTCTAACCGCCATTACATGTTTGGGGGCTTTCTATGTTCTTTGGGGATCTGCTCCGGGGCAGATAGCTTTCCTCTTTCTATCTTCAGGTGTAGTTAGTTTCTCAGGCTGTGACGAGGCGTCTAGGACCAATGTAGGAACGCTCCACGGCTGCCTCTAGTTGTGGTGGTTAGTCAGGGTACTGCAATCTCATAGTTTCCAACTGCTCTGGTGTATTTCCTTTTTTGCCTGCTCTCCTCAGCTACCAAATCATAACAAGGGTGTCTAGAATCTGTGCCGGGTACAATGAAATCTCAAGACTATCAAGGGATTCTAGAAATAAATGTGTTGCCCAGTGTCAGAAAACTTGGTCTCAGTTGCATGTGTTGGGTCTTGCAACAGGATAATGACCCAAAACACACAGCTGAAAACACCCAAGAATGGCTAAGAGGAAAACATTGGACTATTCTGAAGTGGCCTTCTACGAGCCCTGACCTAAATCCTATTGAGCATCTTTGGAAAGAGCTGAAACATGACGTCTGGACAAGGCAACCATTAAACAAGAACTGGAGCAGTTTATTGTTGAGAAGTGGGCCAAAATACCTGTCGAGAGGTGCAGAAGTCTCATTGACTGTTACAGGAATCATTTGATTGCAGTCATTGCCCCAAAAGGTTGTTCAGCAAAATATTAAGTTAAGGGTACCATCATTTCTGTCCAGGCCTATTTCATGAGTTTTATTTTTTTTTAAATTCTGTGGAAGAATGGTTAAAAAACAACGTCTGACTTTCATTTGTTCATTTTCATATATTTTTTATTTATTATTACTTTTGTCAGATTCAAGTTATTTCTGTCATCATTGTGGGTTTTTCTGTCATTAAACGAGGGGTATCAACAAATTTGACCACGTGTGCATATACATTGGGTACGGAAAGTATTCAGACCCCTTTAAATTTTTCACTCTTTGTTTCATTGCAACCATTTGGTAAATTCAAAAAAGTTCATTTTTTTCTCATTAATGTACACTCTGCACCCCATCTTGACTGAAAAAAAAACAGAAATGTAGGAATTTTTCCAAATTTATTAAAAAAGACAAGCTGAAATATCACATGGTCAAAGTATTCAAACCCTTTGCTCAGTATTGAGTAGAAGCACCCTTTTGAGCTAGTACAGCCATAAGTCTTCTTGGGAATGATACAATAAGTTTTTCACATCTGGATTTGGGGATCCTCTGCCATTTGTCCTTGCAGATTCTCTCCAGTTCCATCAGGTTGGATGGTGAATGTTGGTGACAGCCATTTTCAGGTCTCTCCAGTGATGCTCAATTTGGTTTTAGTTCAGGGCTCCGGCTGTGCCAGTCAAGAATGGTCACAAAGTTGCTCTGAAGCCACTCGTTTGTTGTTTTAGATGTGTGCTTAGGGTCATTGTCTTATTGGAAGGTGAACCTTCGGCCAAGTCGGAGGTCCAAAGCACTCTGGAAGAGGTTTTCATCCAGGATATCTCTGTACTTGGCCGCATTCATGTTTCCTTCAATTGCAACAAGTCGTCCTGTCCCTGCAGCGGAAAATCACCCCATGTTTCACTGTTGGGATTGTATTGGGCAGGTGATGAGCAGTGCCTGGTTTTCTCCACACATACCGCTTAGAATTATCACCAAAAAGTTCTATCTTCGTCTCCTCAGATCAGAGAATCTTATTTCTCATAGTCTGGAAGTCCTTCATGTGTTTTTTTTAGCAAACTCTACACAGGCTTTCATATGTCTGGCACTGAGAAGAGGCTTCCATCAGGCCACTCTGCCATAAAGGCCTGACTGGTGAAGGGTTGCAGTGATAGTTGACTTTGTGGAACTTTCTCCCATCTGCCTACTGCATCTATGGAGCTCAGCCACAGTGATCTAGGGGTTCTTCTTTACCTCTCTCACCAAGGCTCTTCTCTCATGATTGCTCAGTTTGGCTGGATGGTCAGGTCTGGGAAGACTTCTTGTGATCCAAGACTTCTTCCATTTAAGGATTATGGAGGCCACTGTGCTCTTGGGAACCTTGAATACTGCAGAAATTCTTTTGTAATTTTGGGAAGATCTGTGCTTTGTCACAATTCTGTCTCTGAGCTCTTTGGCCAGTTCCTTTGACCTCATGATTCTCATTTTGTCTGACATTCACTGTGAGCTGTGAGGTCTTATATAGACAGGTATGTGCCTTTACAAATCAAGTCCTATCAGTTTAATTATACACAGCTGGACTCTAATGAAGGAGTATGTTGAGATCGAGTTCCCGACTCTGCACAGGGGGAATCTCCAGCCATTCCCGCTGCGGTCCCCCATCCGTCTCCGGCCGCAGTGGAGTCTCCTCAGCAGAGACGTCGGTCCCAGCGTCTTGCTCAGCCTAGTACTGTGCAGAGGTTTACTGCTGCCTCTCCAGGTTCTGCTATTTTGGCCAGTACTGGTCAGCGGCAAGCAGACGTCTTTAGGACTTAAGTCCTGCGTTTCCCCTTCTGAGCATGCCCAGGGTAAAATCTCTCATTGGAGATCAGGGGTCACATGCTCAGGTATTGCAGCAGCTCCTATTGGTCCGCCAGGAAGGTCCTGAAACTGCATGTGTTCTGAACAGTTTCTCATTGGTCCTTTTCTGGCAGGCCCTGTAGTTGCTTTTATAAAAGGGTTGTATGGCCATGTGGCCATGTGCTAGTATCAATTGCATTATGTGCTTTGCGCCAGTGTGATCTTGCATGCATGTGGTTAGGGCTCTGCTGAAGTAAGCCCCTAGAATACCGGCACCTCCGGTGAGGAGATTTGTGTACACGTGGTTAGGGCTTGGCTGAAATAAGCCCCTAGAATACCGGCTTCTCCGGTGAGGAGATTGCTTGATTGCGTTGCTGTCTGCATGATCACGGACTGCTATCCGCACAGCAGTTATCTGTGTTTCCCTGTGGAGTTAACAGGACACAGTACCTATCTCTGCGTCTTTACCTCAGCGACTCTGTGTTGTAACAGAGTTCGCATATACCGTCATATTGTGCCACAGTATTTATATTTGCAACTCTGTGAAGTAAAAGGGTTTGCCTATACCGCCATCTTACTAGCAGTAGGCTCTGCCTGCACGGTGGACCCCGGGCTGCGAACACACCCACTATTTATATTTATCTGGTGCGTTCCGCAGACCCTAACAGAGTAGAACCACCTCAAGGAGGATCACAAGGAAATGGACAGCATGAGACTTAAATATGAATGTCTGATCTGAGCAAAGGGTCTGAATACTTATGACCATATGATATTTCAGTTTTTCTTTTTTAATAAATTTGCAAAAAATTCTACATTTCTGTTTTTTTCAGTCAAGATGGTGTGCAGAGTGTAAAGTAACCCCTTTCTGCCATCGGACCTAATATCCCATCCATGTGACCTGGGCCAATCTGACCATGGACGGGATAGTACGTCTCAGCGATCGGACGCGCTCCCTAGCTTATCACAGCTGACACCCGGCACTAAGTGCCAGGAGTGATCACGGACCGCTCCCGGCACATTAACCCCTGGCACACCGCGATCAAACATGATCGCAGTGTACCGGGGGCACAGGGAAGCATCGTGCAGGGAGGGGGCTCCCTGCGTGCTTCCCTGAGACCCTCAGAAGAGCACCCTGAGCAGGTGGGGGGCCCACTCTTGGGCGACGGCACTGGCACAGGGCCCTTTATAGTACAAAAAAGTGTCTCTGATGGTGGGGGGGCCCACTTGCCATCAGACACACCTGCGTATTATGAGGGGCCCTGTGCCAGTACCGGCGCCCATGAGTGGGCCCCCCCTGCTTGTTCAGGGCCCCAGCACTTGCAATACTTACCTCTCCCTGCTCCACCGCTGTGGAGTCTGGGCAGTGAAATCCTTCACAGGGACAGTCCCTACAAATTTGGTGAAATGATCGATGATAGTTAAACGTAGCTATGGCCTGTCCTGCTGGGCTCTACCTTCAGATGATCAATGGCTACCATTTCTAATGGACGTCGACTCACAATCAGTTGCAGTGTTGCTTTCTGATCAGCTTTCACAGTTTTACTAGTTACAGATGTGTTACATTCCTGGCACTATTTTTCAATGTCTCCTCTCATGCCAATCCAATAGAATCGCCTACGGCCTGTGGCTTCTGTCTTTGGCACCCCAAAGTGACCAGACTGATCATGATAGGCAGTGAGGACCATGTCTACATCTCTCTTTGGCATCACAATTTGATGGAGACGACTAACTGTGATGGGAACGACGCTACTGCGATACAGCAACCCTTTCTTCACAAAGAACCGTTTTCGCTGTCTCCACAGATAAAGTAATTGAGGGTCAGCATCGCATCTGCGAATTAAACTGGGAAGTTTTACCGTGATTAGGAATTCCCAAATTTCTGCAATCACTTTACTTTCAGTGTGTACTTGTATCCATCTACTTTCCTGTAGCGGAGAATCTGGACTGACTTACTGAGACTGAAATATATGCGAACATTTAAAAGTACCCCAACACTGTATACATCTGTACGGTTCTAATACATTACCCTTTTTCCACTTTTTATATTCTGGTGTAATCCATACTGAGCCTGTGAGAGTCTGTGTCTGACTCAGGAAATATATACGGAGATTTAAAATTACCACAACACTGTATACAGCTGTACGCTTTTAATACATTACCCTTTTTCTACTTTTTATATTCCTGTCTAATCCATAGTGAGCCTGTGAGAGTCTGTGTCTGACTCTGGAAAAATATACAGAGTTTACAACTACCCCTAGACTGTATACAGCTGTATGCTTGTGATACAGTACCCTTTTTGCCAGAAAGTCCTCCTCCCCCACCACTGTAAGTGCATCATTGACACCTGGAACATTGGCCCACATGTGTGATTAATTCTTGTGTATCTGCTTTTTATATTCTGGTGTGATCCATACAGAGCCTGTGAGAGTCTGTCTATTACTCCGGAAATATATACGGAGATTTAAAAATTACCCAAACACTGTATACAGCTGTATGCTTCTGATACATTACTCTTTTTCTACTTTTTATATTCTGGTTTGATCCATACTGAGCCTGTGAGAGCCTGTGTCTGACTCTGGCAAAATATACGGAGATTTACAATTACCCCAACACTGTATACAGCTGTATGCTTCTAATACATTACCCTTTTTCTACTTTTTATATTCTGTTGTAATCCATACTGAGCCTGAGAGCGTCTGTGTGTGAATTCTGAAATATATACGGAGATTTACAATTATACCTAGAATGTATACAGCTGTACGCTTCTGATACAGTAACATATATCTGCTGGTATTTTGGGTACATTTTTACAAAAATGATGAAGTATGGTGGAAGAGGCCACGAACGTGAGCGTGGGGGGCCAGCTTGTTCTGATGGTGGTGGTGGTGCATCTGCTGGAAGTGCCATAAGCACAATAGCACCTAAGGCAGGAGGTGTTGAGTCGTTGTCATCGTCTGGCTCAAGAAGGCCTGGAAGGCTCCCTTTACTGGGAGTAGGTAAACTGCTTTTAAAACCGAAGTATCAGGAACAGGTTTTGTCTTACATTGCCGAAACATCCTCCAGCTCTATCGCCTCCTCTTCTGAAGTTTCAAAAAATGCAAGCACTGAGTCGTCCGTGCTGGCTCCTGATCAGGAACAAAACCTTTCCTTGTGTGCTTCACCCCCACCAAAAGTGAAGGATGCAGCAGCCCACACTTCAGATTACTCCATGGAGCTCTTTTCACATACCATGCCTGGGTTATCAAGTCAAACCCTTTATTCCCCAGTCCAACATAAATCAGAGATGGAGTGCACTGATGCACAGCCACTGCTAGAAGATTCTGCTGGTACATTCACCCAGAGCACTACATTTCCCTCGCAGTCCACTGAGCCAGAATCTGACCCTGATGAAACTCAGGTGCCCCTTCCCGCATACTATACCACCTTACACGGTGACACAGAGGAAGATGCAGATGAAATTGAAGAGGAGGTGATGGATGACCCAGTTGTTGACCCGGATTGGAATCCATTGGGGAAGAGGGTGCCGCTAGCAATAGCTCAGAAGAGGAGAAGCATCCGCAACAGGCATTGACATCGCAGCAGCGGTTATCTGGCAGGCCCGCAGCAGTCCAAAAACGTCTTAAAAAAACAAAAGGAGTTGCAGAACAGCTTGGCCAGACGGTCAAATTAGCACAGCGTGCAAGCCCTGAAAATTTATACCAAAGTAGGAAAAGTCCAGTGTGGCACTTTTTTGACCAAAATCCTATTGATGAGGCAAAGGTTATCTGTAAGAAGTGCGGAAGGACTTTTAGCCGAGGGAAAAATCTCAGAAATTTGAATACCAGTTGCATGCTTAGACATATAATGAACATGCACTTGCAAGCGTGGATGGACTACAAAACCTACAAATCCCCCCCAGGACAGGCATCAGCACCTGGCGCACCCGGGCAAGTGCTGATTCTCTGAGCAGGTGGGGGGGTCGACTCGTGGGTGACAGCACTGGCACAGGGCCCTTCATAGTACAAAAAAGTGTCTGACCATGGGGGGCTCACTCGCCGTCAGACACAGCGGCGTACTATGATGGACCCTGTGCCAGTGCCGTCACCCACGAGTCGGCCCCCCCTGCTTGCTCAGGGCCCCATCACTTGCAATACTTACCTCTCCCTGCTCCACCGCTGTGACGTCTTCCGCATTTCCTGACAGTGACATTCAGGTTAGAGAGCGCAATAACATTGTACGCCCTCTGCCTAAACAGTCCAAGTGCAGAGAGCTGTAAGATGGCGACTCTGAGGAGTCCACAGTAGAACAGTGCACAGCGAGGAGAGGTATTTCATTTTTTTTAATGTTTGGAGTAATATATGAGGAGCATTAAACACTGGAGAATTACATATGGGGCCCAGCATACACTTGAGCCTCATAGATAGGGGCCCATCATATACTGGAGCATTCTAAAAGGGGGAAAACAGACACTGGAGCAGCATTTACAGGGACCATTATACAATGGAGCATTATAAATGGGGCCCATTTTATATGGAGCATTATTTTGGCCCATTAGACACTGGAGCATCATCCATGGGGCCCATCATATATTGGCGAATCATATGGGGTTCATAATTTATGGGGCATCATATAGGGTATGGAGCATCATATGGGGCACATATGGGGCCTATTCTGTATGGAGCATTGTATGGAGCTCATTCAGTATGGAGCAATATATGGGGCCCATCATATACTGTATGGAGCTTTATATGCGACTCATTATACTGTATGGAGCAATATGTGGGGCTCATTCTACTCTATGGGGACCGTCCTATACTTTTTGGCACATTATATGGGGACTATCATATACTGGAGCATTATGTGGCGCTCATCTTATACTATATGGAACATTATATGGGACCAATTATGTATGGAGCAATATATGGGGCTCATTATTCTGTATGGTGCACTATGTGGTGGCCATAATACTGTATGGAGGAATATACTGTCCGGTTTTTGAGCTATTGTAGATTTTAAAATAGATATCAGTCATGTCATGTAAGAAGTGAAGTATTTTTCATTGTACTTTACCTATATTTCTGTGCCGTATCGGAGCATCATGAATTGTGGTATGTGTTAAAGGGGCCCACTGACACTCTTTGGCCCCGGGCACACAAAAACCGGGAGCCAGCCCTACCCCCCACAAGTTTAGCCAAGTAACCCCCAGTTTTCAATGCACTTTTCACTATTATTATAAAGTTAATTAAGGTTGCCAAGCTTTAGTAATAAGAATTGATGTCGTTGCCATTCAAATGGGCACTGTAGGTGTGTTTACTGTCCTCCACTCCCTGCCGACTTTGCTTCCCCATTGATTTGCATTGAGTTTCGTGTTTCAGTCGGACCACCGACTTTTCCCGATAGTTGGCCGATTTCGTTCTACTCGACTTTTGAGAAAGTCGGGTTTCATGAAACCCGACTCGACCCTAAAAAAGGCAAAGTCGCTTATCTCTAGTCAGTACTATTTTATTTTACCATTCCACATTTATTATGCTGTGGATGGGAAAAATATTGATGTGATTTGAATTTCCTAGATAGTTTCGAGAGAGTTGCCGAATACGAATCTCTACAAATTCAATCCTTTCTAGCAAAGGAATAATTACATCAGTCACTCTAAATTCTCCAAAAGCGCTGAGTTAACCATTCTAATCACATGACAACACAAGGAAAATTTTATATATATATATACATACAGCTATAGCAAAAATTAAGAGACCACCACATCAAAACCCTTTCATGGGCAGCCCATTCTCCAGACCTGAACCCCATTGAAAACCTCTGGAATGTGATCAAGAGGATGATGAATAGTCACAAGCCATCAAAAAAAGAACTGCATACATTTTTTGGCCAGAAGCAGTGTGAAAGACTGGTGGCAAGCATGCCAAGACGCATGAAAGCGTTTTTAAAAATCTTGGTTATTCCACAAAATATTGATTTAAGAACTCTTCCTGAGTTAAAACATTAGTATTGTTGTTTCTAAATGATTTTGAACTTGTTTTCTTTGCATTATTTGAGCTCTGAAAGCACTGTTTTTTTAAGTTTGACCATTTTTCTTTGTCCGAAAAAAAAAATACAAAATGTTGTCAGAAGTTTATAGACTAAAAAAACAATTTGCATTTTACTTAAAAATATACCTATAAAGAGAAAAATCAGACAAACTGAACATTTGAAAGTGGTCTCTTAATTTTTGCCAGAGCTGTATATATATATACAGTATATATATATATATATATATATATATATACATATATATATATATATATATAAATTTACACCCACTTGCTTTCAATCACTGCTACCCAAGTTGGAGAGGAAGAAGACATTACTCCAGCCTCCTCCCACACAAGTATGACTCCAGAATACCACTAATAAAGTTTGCCAGCCTGACAACCACACAGATATAAGCAAATCCATTTATTCTTCTCCTCTTCTGCCCTATGAGATCCCTGAAGCTGAGAATATATTACAGTCTGCAGTAAAATTAAAGGCATGATGTACTCTCAGTATCACTTTTTACCTTGATCTCTATTATGAGGATTAATCAAAAACATTTTAAGAGTGTAGAAGAACAGTTTTATTAAATACATAACAATAGGAAAAAGCTCTTATCACACTGTATATATTTTTAGAATGGTAACCATGGAGATTATTATTCACAAAGTGGAACACTACATGATGGAAAGAACAGCTAATGTTTGTGCTATGAAATGTAATGGAAGTGTAATCATTGCTGTTAAACTCACAATGTGCTACACATTCACATCTCCATGCTTCATATAAAATGTTTTTGAGGACATTATGTTTTTTACATAAACTATTATAAAATAAAAAGTTACCCATATACCTCATGGTCACCAGCATATTTCTTTTACCGCTTACTAGAATATGTGTCCTTTTTGACTTTTTTAGTTAATAAAGTGTATATACAGTATTTATATATTCATAGTATGTGTGTAATAGTTTTGAGGATACCAAATATGTGGGAGTTTTATTAATGAATATGTGTTTTTTTTATGAAACACATTTTGTCAGTAGAAAATGTAAATGTCTGGAACTGATACATTGATTATATATCAGCAGCAGGGGAACTGTCATCCTGTATCTACACCAGTCAATTAAAATTTGCTTCGACAATGTTCAGAGATAAGCGGTATACTGGGTGGAATACTACAGCCTTGGACATTGCTTAGTGGCTGCAGACAAGTACTCCACTTTTCAGGGCCGGATTTAAGAGGTGGGTGGCCCGGGGCCCATTTTGGAGGAGGCACATTTTTCAAGGTGTTGCAATATGTAATGCAAAAACACAAAATGAAACAAATGCAAGTTTATTTACAAAAATCATTTACGCAGAGTAATTCACGTAAAATCATTCATTTTTTACAATCCAGGCACTTTCCGTGATTTTCGTGCTGCAAAATCACTAATGATGTCACTAAAGTCCAATTCACGCAGTATATCTGACTCGATGATGGCCAAATTTACAAGTTGTTCCTGCTTCATGGATGTCCTTAATCGGTTTTCAACTAATTTGAGTTTTGAGAAGGAACGCTCGCCACTGCAGTTTGTTACTATCAAAATTAGATATATCCTTAGAGCTATCTCAATATTTGGGAAAGTGTCCTGCACACCCTTTTCCATGATAAGCTTGTACATGAAAAGTTCAGTGCTGATATCTTTTGGCTCCTCATCTGTGAATAAATTGGCAAATGTTACAAACTGACACAGTTCATCAATAAATGTTATCTCCAAGTCATCTAAATAAGACCTGATGAGTTGCTCTGCTGTGGCCTTAAGCTCGTCTGAAGACAGTTCTTTCAGTTGGCTAAAAAAGCTAAATTTGCTTGATAAATCTTGAAGACATTGGTCAAGAGAAGCGATAAACTGATCAATGATAGGCAAGAAAGTTTCTGTTCTGTATTTTTCAGAAGGGCTGAGTTGTATTTCTTCCATTTGGCCATAATCCAATGGATTGAGACACACGTTTCGGCGCCTGTGACGAGTTATCGTCTGAACATACTCTGATGAACCAGACAGCTCTTCGCCTTGCTTCTCATAAATTCTGAAGGAGTCACGCTTTGATGCAACATAGTTTTTTAAGCTGCCTTCTTCTCACGCCGACATCGTGGCTCTGCCTCCTACCTCAAAGTTAGCTGAACAAACTCTCATCGGATCTACTCTGAGGGAGCGACCATATAGCTGAATAGGTAGCGCCTAGAAGATTCTGTTGGGATCGGAGAAGGTTGACGCATTCCATAAGCTAAGTATTAGGTACAGGGTACTAAGGAAGTCTGGCTAGCAGGTCAGTGGATGCTGACGCAGGTCAGGTGCCATGACTCTGCCGCTCTGCGCCAGCCACTGAGATGTAGGACTGTAGCCAGGTCCCTACACTTTCAATAGTTTCTCTTTTGTTAAATATTCCTTATCATTAGGAACGGTTCACAGCAAAGAGATGTGTATTTTGGGATATTTATCCCTATATTGGTGGGAGGTCCCCACTTGGGCCCCCTAAATCCGGGCCTGCCACTTTTTTTATCCAGTTCAAGTGAATATATTGCAATACTTATCATTGTGTCATCTGTGAATTCATGATACCATCAATACAATGTAGCTCGCCTATACCAGCAGCATTCATACTGCCCTACAGTCATGGCCAAAAGTTTTGAGAATGACACAAATATTATATTTTCACATGATCTGCTGCCCTCTGGTTTTTATGTGTGTTTGACAGATGTTTTTATCACAGACAGAAATATAATAATTGCAAACATATGAGTAACAAAAGCTTATATTGACAGTTAGAATGAGTTAATGCAGCAAGTCAGTATTTGCAGTGTTGACCCTTCTTCTTCAGGACCTCTGCAATTTTCCCTGGCATGCTCTCAATCAACTTCTGGACCAAATCCCGACTGATAGCAGTCCATTCTTGCACAATCAATGCTTTCATTTTGTCAGAATTTTTAGGTTTTTGTTTGTCCACCCGTCTTTTGATGATTGACCACAAGTTCTCAATGGGATTAAGATCTGGGGAGTTTCCAGGCCATGGACCCAAAATCTCTATGTTTTGTTCCCTGAACCATTTAGTTATCACCTTTGCTTTATGGCAAGGTGCTCCATCATGCTGGAAAAGGCATTGTTGATCGCCAAACTGCTCTTGGAGGGTTTGGAGAAGTTGCTCTTGGAGGACATTCTGGTACCATTCTTTATTCATGGCTGTGTTTTTAGGCAAGACTATGAGAGAGCCGATTCCCTTGGCTGAGAAGCAACCCCATACGTGAATGGTTTCAGGATGCTTAACAGTTGGCATGAGACAAGACTGGTGGTAGCGCTCACCTTGTCTTCTCCGAATGAGGCGTTTTCCTGATGTCCCAAACAATCGAAAAGGGGATTCATCAGAGAAAATAACTTTACCCCAGTCCTCAGCAGTCCACTGCCTGTACCTTTTGCAGAATATCAGTCTGTCCATGATGTTTTTTCTGGAGAGAAGTGGCTTCTTTGCTGCCCTCCTTGAGACCAGGCCTTGCTCCAAGAGTCTCCGCCTCACAGTGCATGCAGATGCACTCATACCTGCCTGCTGCCATTCCTGAGCAAGCTCTGCACTGCTGGTAGCCCGATCCCGCAGATGAAACACTTTTAAGAGACGGTCCTGGCTGTTATGATTTGGTAGCTGAGAAGAGCAGGTAAAAAAGGAAATACACCAGAGAGGTTGGAATCTATTGGATTGCAGTACCCTGACTAACCACCACAACTAAAGGCAGCCGTGGAGCGTACCTACGTTGGTCCTAGACGCCTCGTCACAGCCTGAGAAGCTAACTACACCTAAAGACAGAAAGAGGAAAACTATCTGCCCCGGAGCAGATCCCCAAAGAACATAGAAAACCCCCAAACATGTAATGGCGGTTAGACAAGAGGAAATACAGACACAGACAGAAAATAGTATGAGCAAACGGGGCCCAAATTTCCTAGATAGAAAAGGATAGGAAGGACACTTACTGCAATCCCAAAAAACCCTAAAAAGTACCAACTCTACTAATTACAAAAACACCTGAGATCACACGACCTCTACCATCTAAATTAGTTCTCTGGTGTAACAAAACTAAACAGCAGCCACTGAAAAAACTGGAAAAGGCAAATAAACAAACAACAGTGGCTGAACTAAACTGAGAGGAGCACAAGCCCCCGGAGGGGACCCGGCAGACCCCCACAGAAGTGCAGGACAAAATGCAAAAAGCAAGCACAAAAAACTAAAAGAAGACAATGTCTTATCTGTTAGCAGAAGATGCAGGCACGAAACAGCAAGCTTCAAAGTGAACAGGAATCAAAGATGAGACCAGAACAATTGATCACCGGCAAACCTGATGGGAGGCAACCTCCCTTATATAAGACCAGTCAGTAACACCTGATCGCCAATCTTCACAATCTTCATTGAATAGTTCAGTACTGTTTGTAACCACCAGAGGGAGCTTCTGCTCAGAATTCATTTCTAGCACATTCACAACAGTACCCCCCCTTGAGGAGGGGTCACCGAACCCTCATTTGAGCAACCAGGTCGGTTAGGATGAGCTCTGTGATACGCACGGATGAGTCTCCTAACATGGATGTCCGAAGCAAACACCCAAGAATTGTCCTCCTGACCATAACCTCTCCACTTAACCAAATACTGGAGTTTCCGTCTAGAAAAACGAGAATCCAATATTTTCTCAACCACATACTCCAGATTGCCCTCAACCAAAACAGGGTCAGGAGGCACAGTGTAAGGTTCTGTGTACATGTTCCTGAAACTCAGTTTGTTCGTCAGCCATTTTACTTTCTGTCTTGCTGCAGCTATCTTGCCCTCAGTCAAAATGGAGTTTCCAGCTTGCATGTTCCCGCCCTGATTCTCTCCTTTTGCTTCTTAAGCAGCCACAGCTGAGCAATCAGTGCTTCAGAATCTAGCCTGCAGTGAACCTGTGACCTGACTCCTAAAGCCTTGGACCTTGTACTCCAGCTATTCCTACTGAGGAACTCTGAAGCACTTGTGGACTCTGAACCCTGCTCTTTGAAAGACCCACGTTTGCATGGACTTACGGTAACAGAGAAGAAGATCCTGAACCTGTTGTGGAGAGTGATTGCTGAGCTTAGATTACTCTGGCCTGCTGTGTCTCCTGCTTCTGTGTCTGCAAACTGTGTGACTATTTTTGCCAACTTGTATGAAGTAATACAAGACTTTCTATATCAAACCTGTGTCTCATGTATTTTCATCGCACCCAAGCACAAGACGCTATATGAACTGTACTACATACATTACAAGATTCTGAAGCCAAAACGTTAGTGTCTGCTGGGTCTGGAAAGGCTGTGTCTGCTGTAACTATGGATATCGGATGTCCGGTTGTACTTTCTGTGATGACAGTGGTTGTGACTTCTCACAACCATTCCAGGTGAGCAATTCCCTTAAGTGTTTTTTTTTTCTGCAGTGTTACCACAGGTAAACACTATTGTTTTTTTTTTTTCTCTTTTCTCTTTTTTGTCTGCTGTAACTGTGGATATCACATGTCCGGGTGAACTTTCTGTGATGATAGTGGTTGTGACTTCTCACAACCATTCCAGGTGAGCAGTTCCCTTAATTTTTTTTTTTCTCTCTGCAGTGTTACCACAGGTAAACACTATTGTTTTTTTTTTTCTCCTCTCCTCTTCTTCCAGTACTCCTGTCTTAAAAGATCTGGAAAATGGAGGCCCGCATAAAGGAACTTTGCGGAGTGACTGATAATATCCTTGCAGATTTGCAGAATATAAAGACCCGTTTTTCAAGCCTACAGGACCTCACTAATCACAATTTGCAAGTGTTTGGACAGACTGCCCAGGATTTGCGAGCCAGGATTGAGGTTCTAAAAGAGCGAGTCCAGGCTCCTGCCGTAGCCCGAGTTCTGGGATTCCCAAGTTGCCCCCTTTTCGTTTTGGCGGTGAACGTGAGAAATTCAGGGGATTTATTAATCAATGCAATCTTTTTTTTTCTGCACATGCTTCACAATTTCCCACTGAACGATTTAAGGTGCTTACTATAATTATGTTTCTTACCAACAAGGCTTTGATGTGGGCAAACCCTCTGATTGAGACTGAGGATGATTGTTTGAATCACCTTGATGCTTTTATTTCAGCCATGGGACAGGTGTTTGATGACCCCAATCGAGGTGCAACAGCTGAAGCAGCCATGTTAGCTTTGCGCCAAGGTAAGCACTCGGTAGCTGAATATGCCTTGGATTTCAGGAGATGGGCCCTTGATACCACCTGGGACAGTTCCGCCAAAAAATCTATTTTTTGAAAGGGGTTATCTCCACTGATTAAGGATGAACTTGCTCGTGCCGACCCTCCCACTGCGTTAGGTGACTTTATTAACTACTGCATCCGTATTGATACTCGTCTGACTGAACGCAGGCAAGAGAGATGGTTCGAAAGCAATCGCACTAACCTTTTCCTACCTTCCTCTCCAGCTAAGGAACCTTTGAGTAGGATTACACGGGAACCTGAACCTGAACCCATGCAGGTAGACTCTTTACAACGACGGGTTAGTGATGCACGCAAGGAACATCGTTTTAAGGAGAATCTATGTTTCTATTGTGGTAAGTCAGGGCACTTCATTATAAACTGCCCCAGCCGTTCTCGTAAGACTACTGCAGCACTCATTCATTGTGAGTGTTGCGAGAGGGGATCTGTCAGGTCCGAGCCTCAGGCTCCAGAGAGATCTGCAGCAACAGATCTTGATTTCTCTGACTTAAACTCCGTTACCTCTGAGGACGTTGACTGTGTAAACGCTGCCATTTTTCAAGTTTCCTCAGCGGTGTCCCAGCTGAGTTGTAAGAAAAACAATTCTCATTGCTTTCTTTCCATCAAACTCTGGGTTGACTCAGCTTGGGTGTCTAGCTCTGCTATGATCGACTCAGGGGCAAGTGGAAATTTTATGGATGTCTCCTTTGCTCTGAAACAGGGGATACGTTCAGTGAAGAAGGCTACTCCAGTACAGATGGAAACTGTGGATGGCTCCCTGCTGACCTCTGGACCAGTGGATCAGGAAACAGAGACTTTGAGGGTTCTTATGGGTAAAGATCATCAAGAGAAACTGTCCTTTATGCTTATCTCTTCTCCCCACTTTCCCATTATTCTAGGGCTACCATGGCTGCAGGCTCAGAATCCTACCATTAACTGGGAGACCAAGGAATTACACTTTCCAGAGAAACAGATGAGTCCAAAAGTTTCAGCTTGCTCTGTTCCTAAAGGAACCATGTCAGTCCCTGAACTACCAGCTGTATACCAGGACTATGTGGATTTATGTGACAAGAAGAACGCTGACCAGCTTCCTCCTCACCGTCCATATGATTGTCCAATTGAATTATTGCCTGGAGCAGAGATACCTTTTGGTAAGATCTACCCCCTGGCGGGGCCCGAGCTAAAGGCTTTAAAGGATTACATAGACGAAAATCTAGCCAAGGGCTTCATACGCCCTGTTCATCTCCTGCAGGTGCACCCATCTTCTTTGTAAAGAAGAAAGATGGATCTCTGAGACCATGCGTAGACTATAGGGAACTCAATAAGGTTACTATTAGAAACCGTTATCCATTGCCTTTAATCCCTGAGTTATTGGAGAGAGTGCGACATGCCAAAATTTTCTCTAAACTAGATCTTCGTGGGGCCTATAACTTAGTCCGTATTAGACCTGGGGATGAATGGAAGACTGCATTCAGGTCACGCTATGGACACTTTGAATATCTAGTTATGCCTTTTGGTCTGAGTACCGCCCCAGCCACTTTCCAACACTTGGTGAATGACATCTTCAGGGATCTCCTAGATACATTCGTGGTAATTTATTTGGATGATATTCTAATTTTTTCTAACTCCACAGAGGAACATCATGGACATGTGAGAATGGTCTTGGAACGTCTAAGACAAAATCATCTTTACATCAAACTTGAAAAGTGTGAATTCCATAGGACCGAAATTCAATTTCTGGGGTATGTACTGTCTACACAAGGAATTAGTATGGATGGAAGCAAAACCCAAGCCATCAAGGATTGGCCAAGTCCTAGAAATGTGAAGGAGGTACAGCGCTTCATCGGGTTTGCCAACTTCTATAGACGTTTCATTAGAAATTTCTCTGAGGTAGTGTCACCTATCACCCAACTAACCCGGAAAGAGTCTAGGTTCTCCTGGACTCCCCAAGCCCAGGAAGCATTTTCCCGTCTAAAAGATAAATTTACCACTGCACCTATCCTAGTACATCCCAACCCCGAGCTTGCCTTCATAATAGAGGTGGATGCTTCAGACTGTGCCGTTGGAGCTATACTCTCTCAGAGAACAGGTGAGAAGAATGTCTTGCATCCCTGTGCCTTCTTTTCCCAGCAGTTGTCTTCGGCTGAGAGGAACTACGATGTGGGCAATAGAGAGTTGTTGGCCATTATTGCCGCCTTCAAAGAATGGAGACACCTTCTTCAGGGAGCTGCACAGCAAATAGTCGTCCTGACAGACCATCGTAACCTTGAGTTTATCAGGTCGGCTAAGTGCCTGACTCCTCGCCAGGCTCACTGGAATCTTTTCTTAAACCAATTTAATTTTATCATTTCTTATAGACCAGGATCGCGCAATGGAAAGGCTGATGCACTCTCTAGGATTTACTCAGCAGAGACACGTCCAATTACTCCTCCTAAGACTATTCTTCCTGACTCTAGATTCCTAGGAGTAATTCATAATCAAGACCTACTTAAGGACATCAAGGAAGCATACCATGCGGATTCCTTTTTGGCACAACCCCCAAGGGACGTAAGTCTTGTCTTTAAGAATGGTGTGTGGATTCAGGGACAACGCCTGTATATTCCTGAAACAGTCAGATTGAGAGTATTGCAACTCATTCACGATTCCAAGATAGCTGGGCATAGAGGAATTCTAAAGACACAGGAATTTCTCTCTCGTTTCTTTTGGTGGCCCACTTGCAGGAAGGATGTTTTAAACTATGTCACTTCATGTGAAGTCTGTGCAAGATGCAAAACACCTCGCTCCTCACCAACTGGTCTGTTACAGCCTCTTCCCACCCCGTCCCGCCCATGGGGATCCATTTCTATGGACTTCATTGTGGAGTTACCAACCTCTCAAGGGAAGAACACCATTCTAGTGGTGGTTGACCGTCTAACAAAGGCAGCTCATTTTATCCCTTGTGTCGGCTTACCCACTGCAAAACAGACATCAGATTTGATGATTAAAGATGTGTTTCACTTACATGGAGTACCGGATGAGGTTATTTCGGATCGAGGGGTGCAATTCACTTCTAGGTTTTGGCAAAATTTCTGTGCAGCATTGGACATTAAAGTAAACCTTTCTTCTGCTTTTCATCCCCAGACTAATGGACAGACCGAACGAACCAATCAAACCCTGGAGCATTATCTCCGCTGCTTTATCTGCCACCTACAGGATGATTGGGTGGATCTACTTCCATTAGCTGAGTTCTCGTATAACAACTCTCAGTGTGCCTCCACTAAGCAGTCTCCTTTTTACTCTAATCTAGGTTATCATCGTAACATTCTACCACGATTTCCCATAGAAATGCCTTTACCAGCAGTGGCTGAAAGAATGTCATGTGTGCATTGCCACGAAGATCGTCGCGGTTGCACATTTTGACTTCTCACAGTTGAGCTGCTGTTTCTTTGTGTTTGGCAGCTAGGGAGTTAATTCTGTCTGTGCTCGGTGCTGGGACTGGGTGCAGTTTCTCCCGGCTGCAATTGATTATTTGTTGATTGGTTTCCTTTAAATTCCTGGTTGTCTGCTTGGGGAGTTGCCAGTGAAACCTTCATGCAGACCACAGATAGGAATGAATCTGTATAGACTTTAGTTGTGAGCTCCTTAGTTGTTCTAAGCTCAACTTGGTTAGAGTTTATTTCCCAGACCATTTATTTTCCTTTGGTGTTTGAGTGTGTATGCAAGCGAGTGTTATCCTGTCTGTCTTATATGTCTAATCTGTGTATTTAGCTGAGATCAGCCCATATCCCTTTGGTGGTAGTCAGGATCCTTCTTAGGACTGATTACAGGGTTCAGGGTCTGATAGGAGACAGGGTTAGGTTGGAGACTTGGACCTCTGAACCATTATCAGTACCTCCAAGGTGAGGGATTAGTTAGGACCCCAGTTTAGGGTCAGGTTAGATCCCGGTCCACCTCTTTCCTGTTTCAGCTCATCAAGTCCTCAAGATTAACCCTGAGTTCAGCAGATATCGTGTCAGGTAAATCTATTCTATACTTACATGCTGATGTTGCTATACTAGTTGTTGTATAGAGTGTTGTTCCTGTATTAATAGTTTACTGACATTGTATACATATCATTAGACAGCGTGACATTTTCACTGGCCATAAAAATTATCTCCAGTTACCATGGATCCAGTAGCCCAGCTGGCTCTGCAGTTGCAGGGATTATCCATGGAGCTGACGGACATTAAGTCCAAAGTTTTGTCTCCCCTGGAGCAAACCAGAGTTGAACCTAAGGTTGCTCTCCCGGACAGGTTCACTGGTGGGCGAGACAAATTTTTCACCTTCCGGGAGGCATGTAAATTGTATTTTCGGCTTCGACCTCGATCATCAGGGAGCGAGGAGCAGAGAGTGGGAATTGTTATCTCACTTCTGCAAGGGGACCCTCAATCCTGGGCATTTTCCCTTCCTCCGGGATCCCCGGCTCTACTGTCTGTAGATCAATTTTTTACTGCCCTGGGATTGGTATATGATGACCCAGATCGGGTCTCTCTTGCTGAGACAAAATTACGTAAGATACAGCAGGGAGATCGTCCGGCAGAGGAATTTGCTTCTGAGTTTCGTAGATGGGCCACAGATACTCAGTGGAATGACCCAGCTCTTAGGAGCCAGTTTTGTCATGGGCTTTCTGATAAATTAAATGACGTTTTGGCTCAGTATGAGTCTCCTCCTTCTCTGGAGGCTGCTATGGCCTTAGCTATCCGTACTGATAGACGGCTTCGGGAGAGGGGTGAGGTAACCCCACTCCCTGTTGTTTCTCCACCTACCACTAAAGTCCCTTATGTTGAGGTTCCCCTTGTCTGTTCGGATGAGCCTATGCAGTTGGGAGGGACATCATTTCGTAGGAGGGGATTGGCGGTACGCCGCAGGACTAGAAGATGTTTTTTCTGCGGGAAAGAGGGACATTTTGTTGGAGAATGTCCATCCCGTGCCTTGTTGAGCCAAAAGTCACCGGAAAACTGTTAATCCCAGGTTGTGTGGTGGACGACAACCTGGGAGTATGTATTTCATCCGCCAGTTCTTCTCAGTTCCTTGTACCAGTGGAGGTGGTAGTTGGTACGAGAGTGGAGAGATTGTCTGTTCTTCTTGATAGTGGTTCCGGGGCTAATCTGGTTGACGCTCAGTTTGCTCAGGCTCAAGGTATGCATCTGAGTGTATTGGTCAAACCGATCCCTATATTCTCCATTGACGCCAGGCCTCTCGGCCAAGGTAGCTTTGTTCATGAGGTTCATAACATTGACCTTCGGGTAGGGGCAATACATAGGGAACAATTATCTTGTTATGTGTTGGAGGGTCTACCTACTCCCATTGTGTTGGGACTTCCTTGGTTGGTTAAACATAACCCTGTGATTAATTGGCAGTCCAGAGAAATAAGCCAATGGGGTGAGTTTTGCAAAAGCAACTGCATGAACACAGTCATCAGTGCGGTCGTGCCTAGTACATTGCCTCCTTTTTTGGAGGATTTTGGGGATGTTTTCTCTGAGGAGGGGTGTCAGGAGTTGCCTCCTCATCGCGTGTATGACTGCTCTATTAATCTCCTTCCTGATGCTAAGTTGCCTAAAGCTAGGTTGTATAATCTTTCTGGTCCTGAGAGGCAGGCTATGAAAGATTATATTTCTGAAAGTCTGGCCAAAGGGCATATTAGACCTTCATCTTCCCCAGTAGCCGCGGGGTTCTTCTTTGTGAAGAAGAAAGATGGAGGCCTACGCCCTTGCTTGGATTTCCGCGAACTTAATCGGATTACTGTTCGAGATCCGTATCCACTCCCTCTTATTCCTGATCTCTTCAATCAAATTGTTGGCGCCAAATGGTTTTCTAAATTGGATCTCAGGGGGGCGTATAATCTGATTAGGATAAAAGAGGGGGATGAGTGGAAAACGGCGTTTAACACGCCGGAGGGACATTATGAGAACCTAGTCATGCCTTTTGGTCTGACTACTGCTCCAGCAGTATTCCAACATTTTGTTAATGACATTTTTCGTCACCTTGTGGGGCTGTTTGTGGTTGTATATTTGGACGACATTTTAATTTACTCGCCAGATCTTGTGTCTCATCAGGAGCATGTGAGACAGGTGTTGCAGATCTTGCGAGACAATAAATTATACGCCAAACTGGAGAAGTGTGTATTTGCCGTACAGGAACTTCAGTTTTTGGGTTTTTTGGTGTCAGCCTCCGGTTTCCGTATGGACCCTGAAAAGGTGAGAGCAGTGCTTGAATGGGATCAGCCAGGGGATCTTAAGGCTCTGCAGCGTTTTTTGGGGTTTGCTAACTACTACCGGAAATTTATTTGTAATTTCTCATCTGTCGTCAAACCTCTCACTGACATGACAAGAAAAGGGACGGATTTTTCTAAATGGTCGGACAAAGCTTGCCAAGCCTTTTCCTCTTTGAAGAAATGTTTTGCTTCGGCACCCGTTCTCATCCAACCAGATGCATCTCAGCCGTTCATTGTGGAGGTGGATGCGTCTGACGTAGGGGTGGGTGCTATATTGTCCCAGGGTCCGTCCCCTGGTAAATGGCATCCGTGCGCTTTCTTTTCTAAGAAATTGTCGTCCGCCGAAAGGAATTATGATATCGGCAATAGGGAACTTTTGGCCATTAAGTTAGCTTTTGAAGAATGGCGTCACTTTTTGGAGGGGGCAGTCCACCCGGTTACCGTTATTACTGATCACAAGAACCTGTTGTATTTGGAATCCGCTAAGCGTCTGAATTCCAGACAAGCTCGATGGTCGTTGTTTTTTACCAGGTTTAATTTTGTCGTCACTTATCGCCCGGGGTCTAAGAATGTAAAGGCTGATGCCTTGTCTCGCAGTTTCCCAGGGGCCGGGAAAACGGATGACCCGAGTCCTATCCTTCAGGAGGGGGTGGTAGTGTCGGCTGTATTTTCTGAGCTTGAGGAGGAGGTGTTAGAGGCTCAGGGGGACGCCCCTGCAGGACCTCCAGGGAGACTGTTTGTCCCAAATCTGTTGAGACAAAAGGTTATTGAGGCACATCATAATTCTGCTCTAGCAGGACATCCAGGGAGTAAGGCTACTTTAGATCTCCTTTCTCGCCGGTTTTGGTGGCCTAATGCTAATAAAGATGTTATAACTTTTGTCGCGTCATGTGGGGTGTGTGCTCGCTCTAAAACCCCTCATACCCGTCCGTCTGGGACCCTTTTACCCTTGAAACTTCCGGAGCGTCCATGGACTCATTTATCTATGGACTTCATTACGGACCTTCCTCCGTCGTCAGGGAATACTGTCATACTGGTGGTTGTTGACAGGTTCAATAAGATGGTACATTTCGTTGCTCTTCCTGCACTCCCTAATGCTAAAACTCTGGTGCAGGTGTTCATTAGGGAGATCGTTAGACTTCATGGGTTGCCTTCTGATGTGGTGTCAGATAGGGGGTCTCAGTTTGTGTCCAAATTTTGGAGGGCATTTTGTTTACGTCGGGGGATGCAATTGTCATTTTCCTCGGCTTTTCATCCGCAGACCAATGGTCAGACAGAGCGTCTGAATCAGAGCTTAGAGACATATCTCCGGTGTTTTGTCTCAGAGAACCAAGAGGACTGGTCTTCTTTCTTGCCTCTGGCAGAGTTCGCTTTTAACAACAGGCGGAGCGAGTCCACTGGTAAGTCCCCGTTTTTTGGGGCATATGGTTTTCATCCCCAGTTTTGTACTTTCAATGGGGGGGGGCCCTTCTGGGGTTCCTGAGGAGGAGCGTTTCTCGTCGTCACTTGCTTCTGTGTGGAGAGGTGTATTGAATAATCTGAGTGCGATGGGAAACCGTTACAAACGTATGACTGATAGGAGGAGAGTTTCTGGTCCAGATCTGAATGTGAACGATCTGGTATGGTTGTCTACCAGGAATATAAAACTTAAAGTGCCCTCCTGGAAACTGGGTCCCAGATTCATCGGGCCGTACAGGATCAGTTCCATAATTAATCCTGTGGCATTTCGTCTGGACCTCCCTCCTACGTTTAAAATTCATAATGTGTTCCACAAGTCATTACTTAAAAGGTATGTGGCACCAGTCATACCGTCACCTCTACCTCCTCCTCCTGTGTTGGTCAATGGTAACTTGGAATTTCAAGTATCAAAGATCATTGACTCACGTCTGAATCGCCGGTCCCTTCAGTACTAGGTGCATTGGAAGGGGTATGGTCCAGAGGAGAGGACGTGGGTCCCTGCGTCTGATGTTAACGCAGATCGTTTGGTTCGGACCTTCCACAGAACTCACCCGGGCAGGCCTGGCCCTGAGGGTCCGGAGGCCCCTCGTAGAAGGGGGGGTACTTTCATGTGTGCATTGCCACGAAGATCGTCGCGGTTGCACATTTTGACTTCTCACAGCTGAGCTGCTGTTTCTTTGTGTTTGGCAGCTAGGGAGTTAATTCTGTCTGTGCTCGGTGCTGGGACTGGGTGCAGTTTCTCCCGGCTGCAATTGATTATTTGTTGATTGGTTTCCTTTAAATTCCTGGTTGTCTGCTTGGGGAGTTGCCAGTGAAACCTTCATGCAGACCACAGATAGGAGTGAATCTGTATAGACTTTAGTTGTGAGCTCCTTAGTTGTTCTAAGCTCAACTTGGTTAGAGTTTATTTCCCAGACCATTTATTTTCCTTTGGTGTTTGAGTGTGTATGCAAGCGAGTGTTATCCTGTCTGTCTTATATGTCTAATCTGTGTATTTAGCTGAGATCAGCCCATATCCCTTTGGTGGTAGTCAGGATCCTTCTTAGGACTGATTACAGGGTTCAGGGTCTGATAGGAGACAGGGTTAGGTTGGAGACTTGGACCTCTGAACCATTATCAGTACCTCCAAGGTGAGGGATTAGTTAGGACCCCAGTTTAGGGTCAGGTTAGATCCCGGTCCACCTCTTTCCTGTTTCAGCTCATCAAGTCCTCAAGATTAACCCTGAGTTCAGCAGATATCGTGTCAGGTAAATCTATTCTATACTTACATGCTGATGTTGCTATACTAGTTGTTGTATAGAGTGTTGTTCCTGTATTAATAGTTTACTGACATTGTATACATATCATTAGACAGCGTGACAAAGAATCACGTCTTTACAGAAGAATATGGATCTTCTAAAGGAGAATCTGGAATCGGCTCAGGAAAGGTACAAGAAAGCAGCAGATAAATTTCGTAAACCTGCACCAGCTTTCAAGGTAGGAGACTTGGTCTGGCTGTCAACCAGAAATCTTAAGTTAAGGATTCCATCGTCTAAGTTGGGACATAAGTACATTGGACCCTATAAAATCAGTAAAATTATAAGTGCCGTTGCTTGTCGTCTTCAACTGCCCAGAACTATGAGAATTCACCCTGTCTTTCATGTATCCCTACTAAAGGCTGCGACACCCAATACGTTTCCTGGACGTTCTTCTCCTTGCCCTGACCCAGTGCTAGTCGATGGTCAGGAAGAATTTGTGGTGGAAAGGATTTTAGATTCCAGGTTGTATAGAAATCAGTTACAATATCTGATTAAATGGCAGGGCTACCCAGTGGAGGACAACTCATGGGAACCAGTCAATAACGTTAATGCTCCTCGCTTGCTCCGTCAGTTTCATCAGAGGTACCCACACAAGCCTGGCCTGAGGTCATCCGGAGGTTGTCCCTAAGGGGGGAGTAATGTAAGGTTCTGTGTACATGTTCCTGAAACTCAGTTTGTTCGTCAGCCATTTTACTTTCTGTCTTGCTGCAGCTATCTTGCCCTCAGTCAAAATGGAGTTTCCAGCTTGCATGTTCCCGCCCTGATTCTCTCCTTTTGCTTCTTAAGCAGCCACAGCTGAGCAATCAGTGCTTCAGAATCTAGCCTGCAGTGAACCTGTGACCTGACTCCTAAAGCCTTGGACCTTGTACTCCAGCTATTCCTACTGAAGAACTCTGAAGCACTTGTGGACTCTGAACCCTGCTCTTTGAAAGACCCACGTTTGCATGGACTTACGGTAACAGAGAAGAAGATCCTGAACCTGTTGTGGAGAGTGATTGCTGAGCTTAGATTACTCTGGCCTGCTGTGTCTCCTGCTTCTGTGTCTGCAAACTGTGTGACTATTTTTGCCAACTTGTATGAAGTAATACAAGACTTTCTATATCAAACCTGTGTCTCATGTATTTTCATCGCACCCAAGCACAAGACGCTATATGAACTGTACTACATACATTACACACAGCCATAGGAACCACTAGCTCGACAAACCTCTTCAATAAGGACTTGTGGAACACGTTATGGATCTTAAATGTCCCTGGAAGAAGTAAACGAAAGGAAACAGGATTAAGAATCTCCATGATCTTATAAGGTCCAATGAACCTAGGCTTAAACTTAGGAGATGCAACTCTCATAGGGATATTTCTTGAGGACAACCAGACCAAGTCCCCCACTTTAAACCGAGGACCATCAGTCCTATGCCGGTTGGCAAACCGCTGGGCCTTCTCCTGAGAGAGGGACAACCTCTACACTACCTGGTCCCAAATCTGCTGCATACGCTCCACAACAGAGTCAACACCCGGAAAGACAGAAGCCTCCGTCTGTCCAGAAGAAAATCGAGGGTGAAACCCAAAATTGCAGAAAAATGGAGACATCAAAGTGGCAGAGCTAGCCCTATTATTAAGAGCAAACTCAGCCAAAGGCAAAAAAGAGACCCAGTCATCCTGATCAGCAGACACAAAGCATCTCAGATAAGTCTCCAATGTCTGGTTTGTTCTCTCAGTTTGTCCATTGGTCTGAGGATGAAAAGCCGAGCAGAAAGACAATTGAACACCAAGTTTAGAACAAAAAGTCCTCCAAAATCTGGAAACAAACTGGACTCCTCTGTCAGACACAATGTTCTCAGGAATGCCGTGTAACCGAACCACATGCTGAAGGAACAAAGGCACCAATTCAGAGGAGGAAGGCAACTTAGGTAATGGCACAAGATGTATCATTTTGGAAAACCTATCACAAATCACCCAGATAACGGTCATTCTCTGAGAAACAGGGAGGTCGGAAATTAAATCCATAGAGATATGGGTCCATGGTCTCTTGGGCACAGGCAATGGCATCAACAAACCACTAGAGCGAGAGCAAGGCTTGGAGCGAGAGCAAGTCCCGCAGGACTGCACAAATTCCCTGACGTCACGAGACAAAGTAGGCCACCAAAAGGACCGACTAACCAAGTCTCTGGTACCAAAAATTCCGGGATGACCGGCCAACGCGGAACAATGAATCTCAGACATCACACTCTTTTTCCACCGGTCTGGGACAAACAATTTCCCAATAGGGCAGCGCTCTGGTTTATCCTCCTGACACCCTTCCAGAGCCAGTCTCAAATTGGGCGAGATGGCGGAAAGAACTACACCCTCTTTCAAAATAACAGCAGGATCAGATAACTCAGGAGAGTCCGCAAGGAAACTCCTCGAGAGGGCATCCGCCTTAACATTCTTAGTGCCAGGAAGAAAGGAAACCACAAAATTAAAACGTGTGAAAAACAAGGCCCACCTGGCCTGTCTAGGATTAAGTCGCTTGGCTGATTCCAGATAAACCAGATTCTTATGGTCTGTGAGGACCACCACCTGATGTTTGGCTCCCTCCAGCCAATGTCTCCACTCTTCAAAAGCCCACTTCATGGCCAATAACTCCCGATTACCCACGTCATAATTACGTTCAGTTGGAGAAAATTTTCGAGAGAAAAAGGCACAAGGGTTACTTTTAGAGGTCTCTGGATCTCTTTGGGACAAAACGGCACCTGCCCCAATTTCAGAGGCATCAACCTCCACCTGAAATGGCAGAGAAACATCAGGCTGCCGTAGAACAGGAGCAGAAGTGAATCTCTGCTTAAGTTCCTGAAACGCAGAGACTGCCTCAGGAGGCCAATTCACCACATCAGAACCCTTTTTGGTCAAATCAGTCAATGGTTTAACAATAACAGAGAAATTACCAATAAATTTACGATAAAAATTGGCAAAACCCAAGAATCTCTGAAGAGCCTTTAATGAAGTAGGTTGGACCCAATCACAGATGGCCTGAACCTTGACCGGGTCCATTTCAATAACAGATGGGGACAAAATGAATCCCAGAAATGATATCCTCTGTACGCCAAAAAGACACTTTGATCCCTTCACATACAGAGCATTCTCTCTCAAAATCTGGAACACAGTCCGAACATGTTTCACATGAGAGTCCCAGTCATTGGAAAAAATCAAGATATCATCCAAATAAACAATCAGAAATTTATCCACAAAATCCCTGAAAATGTCATTCATGAAGGACTGGAAGACAGAAGGAGCATTAGTGAGCCCAAAGGGCATCACTAGGTACTCAAAATGCCCCTCTGGGGTATTAAATGCCGTCTTCCATTCATTCCGTGCTTAATGCGAATAAGGTTATATGCCCCCCTGAGGTCAAGCTTGGTAAACCAAGTAGCACTTTTCACCCTGGAAAACAGGTCAGAAATCAAGGGTAACGGATATTGATATTTCACAGTGATATTGTTTAAGAGACGATAATCAATACACGGCCTTAATGAACCATCCTTTTTGGCCACAAAGAAAAAAACGGCACCCAAGGGTGAAGAGGATGGTCTGATATGACCCTTCTCCAATGACTCCTTGATATAAGACCGCATAGCGTCATGTTCAGGTACAGACAAGTTAAAAAGGCGACCTTTAGGGAATTTACTACCAGGCACTAATTCAATAGCGCAGTCATAGCTCCTATGGGGGGGCAAGGATGCAGATTTACTTTCGCTAAACACATCAGAAAAATCAGTCAAAAAGTCAGGAACATCCTGAGCCTGGGGGGAGGCAGAAAAAACAGGAGTGTTGGCATTAACACATTGGCAGCCCCAACTGGTTACAGACACAGATTTCCAATCCAAAACAGGATTATGAGACTGTAACCAAGGGAAACCAGTACGATAATGTCATGCAGATTATACAGCACCAAAATTTGCAACTCTCCTGATGATCAGGTTCAACCCTCATTATCACCTGAGTAGAGAACTGAGGTTTATTCTCAGCCAAAGGGGTAGAATCGATCCCCAGTAGGGGAATAGACTTCCGTAGGGGTATCAAGGGAAACCCACAACGTTTAGCAAAATCAAAATCCATCAGGTTAATAGCTGCTCCCGAATCAACAAAAGCCTGAGCAGAAAATGTGGACAGGGAGCAAATCAGTGTAACAGTCAACAAAAATTTAGTCTGAACACTACCCAAGACAACTGAGCGTGCAAAACGTCTTCCCCGCTTAGGGCAGACTGAAATAGCATGAGAGGCATCACCACAGTAGAAACATAACCCATTGCGTTTTTGAAACTCATGACGCTGTGCCCCAGAAGCCACTCTATCACACTCCATGGGTTCAGAAGCTGGTTCACAAGGCAACACTATTCCACGCATACCTCTACGCTCACGCAAACGTCTGTCAATTTGAATCGCTAATGACATAGAATCATTGAGACCAGAGGGGACAGGGAATCCCACCATAACATCCTTTACATTCTCTGACAGACCCTTCTGAAAAAGGGCTGCCAAAGCATCGTCATTCCATTTGGTCAGGACTGCCCAGCTTTGGAATCTCTGACAGTACAACTCAGCGTCCTCAAGCCCCTGATTTAATGCCAACAAGGTTTTTTCAGCTTGATCAGTGACATTAGGCTCATCGTACAATAACCCCAGAGCCTGAAAAAATGCATCAACATTACTCAAAACAGGATCCCCAGGTGTCAGGGAAAAAGCCCAATCCTGAGGATCGCCGCGCCGGAGAGAGATGACAATTTGAACCTGCTGTGCTGCGTTCCCTGAGGACTTAGATTTTAAGGCAAAAAACAACTTACAGTTATTTTTGAAATTCAGAAATTTAGCTCGATCCCCTAAAAACAAATCTGGCATGGGAATCCTAGGTTCCACAACAGGCAACCCTGCAAGATAGGTAGCAATACTCCGAACTTCAGTGGCAAGCTGATTCACACGGCCAGACAACTGTGCAAACTCCATGGGGAGAAAAAAAATCCTCCTCAGCACCCAGAGATACAGAGGGAAAAAAAAAAAAAAAATCTCTGACAACTCTGACAATCTTCTTTCTTTAACACTATTTTTCCCTTCTGTGAGTACCATATAAATATCAGTTTTTTGGCCGGTGATTAGTGTTGAGCATTCCGATACTGCAAATATCGGGTATCGGCCGATATTAGCTGTATCGGAATTCCGATTCCGAGTTCCGATATTTTCGTCTTATCGGATACCGGAATCGGGATTGTCACTGTCACTGTCAGTGTCCGTCGGTCGGGTCTGTCAGGAGTCAGCGGCACTTACCTGGCAGAAGATCTCCGGCGGTCACGTCCTGGACTGCTTCATGGCCGCAATCTTCTTTCCCCGGCGGTCACATGCAGTTTCTCGCGATAACTGCAGTGACTGCTGGGTAATCCCGGCCGTAAAGCAGTCAGTCCGATGACGTCACCGCCGGGGAAGCAGGTAATCAGCTGTGCTGCGTCGCGATGACAGGCTCTGCCTGTCATTGCGATGTAGCAGAGTTGGATCATCGTGGGACTGTCGTTATGGACTGCGTCGGACAGGTGGTATACTGTTGGTTTTTTTTTTTTCTTTTTTTACAGGAGATCGATGGCGTCGCAGGAATGAGAGAGTAATAAAATTAATGAAAACTGTGTTGTCTCTTTTATTTCATTAAAATACTTTTTTCTTGCTTTGTCTTTTTTTTTATACATTTAAGAACTTTGGGATTAATAATGGATCGGTGTCTTATTGACACCTCTCCATTATTAACCGGGCTTATTGTCACCGTGCAATCAACGGTGACAATAACCCCTTATTACCCCGCTTGCCACCGCTACAGGGCAAGTGGGAAGAGCCGGGTAAAGTGCCACAATTGGCACATCTTTTGATGCGCCAAATGTGGGGCTGCTGTAGCCTGGTATTATCAGGCTGTTGAGGGCCAAAATCCATGGGCCTTGACAGTCTTTTAATACCAGGCCGCAGCAGTCTGCATTTTACTTGGCTGGTTAACAAAAATAGGGGGGATCCCCACGCCGTTTTTTTTTCGAGGGGATCCCCTATTTTTGTTAACCAGCCAAGCTAAGCAGACTGCTGTGGCCTGGTATTATCAGGCTTGCAAGGTCCATGGATATTGGATCCTTACCAGCCTGAAAAACTAGGCCTCAGCGGTCTGCTTCATCTGGCTGGTTAACAAAAATAGGGGGGACCCCACGCCAATTTTTTTCGAGGGGATCCCCTATTTTTGTTAATCAGCCAAGATATGCAGACTGCTGTGGCCTGGTATTATCAGGCTGGCAAGGTCCATGGATCTTGGCTCCTTAACAGCCTGAAAATCCAGGCCTCAGCGGTCTGCTTCATCTGGCTGGTTAACAAAAATAGGGGGGACCCCACGCCAATTTTTTTCGAGGGGATCCCCTATTTTTGTTAATCAGCCAAGATATGCAGACTGCTGTGGCCTAGTATTATCAGGCTGGCAAGGTCCATGGATCTTGGCTCCTTAACAGCCTGAAAATCCAGGCCTCAGCGGTCTGCTTCATCTGGCTGGTTAACAAAAATAGGGGGGACCCTACGCCATTTTTTTTTCGAAGGGAACCCCTATTTTTGTTAATCAGTTCCCTCTGACGTCACTGATTGTGTCCCTGGCTGACCTGAAGTGAAAGTGGAAAGCAATCAATTAAGCTTTCCACTTAAGGGCCCGTCTCACATAGCGATATCGCTACCGAGATCGCTGCTGAGTCACTAGTTTTGTGACGCAGCAGCGAGCTCACCAGCGATATCGCTGTGTGTGACATTCAGCGACGATCAGCCCCCCTGCCGGGTATCGCTGATCGTCGCTGAAATGTCAGGACCTTTTTTTGATCGCTGGTTTCCCGCTGACAGGCACACATCGCTGCGTGTGACAGGCGGGAGACCAGCGATCCGCTGGTAACCAAGGTACACAGCGGGTTTCCAGGCGCGGGGCTGTGCCTAGAAACCCGCTGTGTACCTTGGATACCAGCGCCCTGATGCAGGGAGCTGGTATCCAAGGTACACAGCGGGTTTCCAAGCGCTGCGCGGTGCCTGGAAACCCGCTGTGTACCTTGGTTACCAGCGGATCGCTGGTCTCCCGCCTGTCACACGCAGCGATGCGTGCCTGTCAGAGGGAAACCAGCGATCAAAAAAAGGTCCTGACATTTCTGCGACGATCAGCGATACCCGGCAGGGGGGCTGATCGTCGCTGAATGTCACACACAGCGATATCGCTGGTGAGCTCGCTGCTGCGTCACAAAACTAGTGACTCAGCAGCGATCTCGGTAGCGATATCGCTATGTGAGACGGGCCCTTAAGCGATGTTACCCGCAGTGTCGCTGTCCCAGATCGCTGCCTGAGCTGCCTGTTTGGCAGCTCAGCAGCGATCATGTAGCGATACACCAGCGATCCTGACAAGTGCATATCGTTGTCGGGATCGCTGGTGTATCGTTATGTGACACCCAGCCTTTACTCTCCTGTCAGGCAGGAGAGGAACTCATTCATTTGGGGTTTACTGTGAGGCTGCAGCATTAGCTGCGGTCCCTGCAGTAAACATTAACCCTTTCTGAAGGATTACACCGTGGGACCTGACTGTGCATGGGATAGGTAAGAATAATTTTGCTTTTTTATTTTATTTTTATTACAGGAAATGGTTTTTGCAGTAAAATAAAAGATGGTCAAAAACATGTGTCTTTATTTCATTAAAAAGATTTTTAATTAAAGTGTGTGTGTTTTATTTTTATTTCATGCAATAGGATTAATAATTGATAGTTGTCTAATTGACAGCTCTCAATTATTAACCTGGCTTAAGGTCACCTTTCAATAGCAAGGTGGCTTTAACCCCATATTAACCCATTCGCCACCGCTACAGGGCAATGGGAATAGATGGGCAAAGTGCCAGAAAGGGCGAATCTAATTATAGATTTGTCTTTCCTGGGGTGTCTGGGGGCAGATGTTAGTAGCCGGGGGGGGGCAAAAATAATGGTCCCTCTCTGGGCTATTATTATCTGCCCCCACTCACTGGCTTTGTCTGTCTGGTTGCGAAAATAGGGCGGGAGCCCACGCATTTTTTTCAGCAATTTTACACCTCATATATATATATACATGTCATTGAATTTGTGACACATATATATATATATTTATATTTGTAGTTCATACACTTCTACATAGTATAATAGCCGCTAATTCAATTGCCGGCTTTTGTGAAAATGCAGAACCCGACATGAAATGACACTTGGTGTACATAGGGTTAACCATGTCTTTTCATGTCCTTTGCTATCTAATTTGCACAAACAATTAAATCAGACTATGTGTGCAAAATTTCACACCTGTAGGGGTTAATTAAAGGTGTAAATTCGTAGCAAAAAAGTCCGTTTTTTTTACAACGAATTTACACCTTTAATTAACCCCTACAGGTGTGAAATTTTGCACACATAGTCTGATTTAATTGTTTGTGCAAATCAGATAGCAAACGACATGAAAAGACATAGTTAACCCTATGTACACCAAGTGTCATTTCATGTCGGGTGCTTCTGTCTTTTCACTGAAGCCGGCTTTACCCGGCAATTGAATCAAAGGATATTTTACTATGTAGAAGTGTATAAACTATACATATATGTATATATATATATGTCACAATGACATGTATATATATATATATATATGTATTCTATGTGTGTATATTTAGTGTTTACAAGGAAAGAATGGGGTTTTTTTAGTTGCGATATTTTGTTCCCATAGACTTACATGGGACTTCCGGTATCGGTATCGGGTATCGCCGATATTTTAGTGATATCGGCGATACCATTCCGATTCCGATACTTTAGGATATCGGAAAGTATCGCTCAACTCTACCGGTGATACTGTTATGATTTGGTAGCTGAGGAGAGCAGGCAAAAAATGAAATACACCAGAGAGGTTGGAATCTATTGGATTGCAGTACCCTGACTAACCACCACAACTAAAGGCAGCCGTGGAGCGTACCTACTTTGGTCCTAGACGCCTCATCACAGCCTGAGAAGCTAACTACACCTAAAGACAGAAAGAGGAAAACTATCTGCCCCGGAGCAGATCCCCAAAGAACATAGAAAGCCCCCAAACATGTAATGGCGGTTAGACAAGAGGAAATACAGACACAGACAGAAAATAGTATGAGCAAACGTTGGGGCCCAAACTTCCTAGATAGAAAAGGATAGGAAGGACACTTACTGCAATCCCAAAAAACCCTAAAAAGTACCAACTCTACTAATTACAAAAACACCTGAGATCACACGACCTCTACCATCTAAATTAGTTCTCTGGTGTAACAAAACTAAACAGCAGCCACTGAAAAAACTGGAAAAGGCAAATGAACAAACAACAGTGGCTGAACTAAACTGAGAGGAGCACAAGCCCCCGGAGGGGACCCGGCAGACCCCCACAGAAGTGCAGGACAAAATGCAAAAAGCAAGCACAAAAAACTAAAAGAAGAAAATGTCTTATCTGTTAGCAGAAGATGCAGGCACGAAACAGCAAGCTTCAAAGTGAACAGGAATCAAAGATGAGACCCGAACAATTGATCACCGGCAACCCTGATGGGAGGAAACCTCCCTTATATAAGACCAGTCAGTAACACCTGATCGCCAATCTTCACAATCTTCATTGAATAGTTCAGTACTGTTTGTAACCACCAGAGGGAGCTTCTGCTCAGAATTTATTTCTAGCACATTCACAACACCTGGCGCTTGCTGGTCTTTCTTGGGCGCCCTGAAGCCTTTTTGGCAACAATGGAACCTCTCTCCTTGAAGTTCTTGATGATGCGATAGATTGTTGACTGAAGTACAATCTTTCTAGCTGCGATACTCTTCTCTGTTAGGCCATTTTTGTGCATTGCAATGATGACTGCACGTGTTTCTTTAGAGATAACCATGGTTAACAAAAGAGAAACAATGATGCCAAGCACCAGCCTCCTTTTAAAGTGTCCAGTGGTGTCATTCTTACTTAATCATGACAGATTGATCTCCAGCCATGTCCTCATCAACACCCACACCTGTGTTAATGGAGCAATCACTGAAAAGAGGTTAGCTGGTCCTTTTAAGGCAGGGCTGCAATGATGTTGAAATGTGTTTTGGGGGATAAAGTTAATTTTCTACCCAAATATTGACTTTGCAAGTAATTGCTGTTAAGCTGATCACTCTTTATAACATTCTGGAGTATATGCAAATTGCCATTAGAAAAAGTGAAGCAGTAGACTTTGTAAAAATTAATATTTGTGTCATTCTCAAAACTTTTGGCCATGACTGTACATAAGGACACTGCCACCACTATGTTTTACTTTAGGCAGCATGCAATTTTCTTTCTACTCCTCACTTTGTGACACCATACAGTTTTGAAGTAATCAGTTCCAAAAACATTTATTTTGATCTTATTACACCAGAGTATAGAGTCTTCATATTTATCAGCATGCTTTTTTTTATAATTGTATTTGGACTGTTTTGTGCATCTGCTTTATGAGAGGCTTCCATTGTGGACAACATCCATGCATGCCATTCTTCTGCATTGTACTCCCTATTGTGTCATGTGTAACACTTGCCCCCGTTTTGCTTTCTATAGCTAACTGGAATGAACTTTTCTTCAACTCTTCTTATAAGAAAATTATTTTGTTTAGGTGTTAAACTTCTTGGTCTCTGTAAGATAACTGCAGTTCCATCTTTGTTAAATTTTTGTATCATGTTTGCTACAGTATTCTGACTGATAAGTAAAGCTTTGCTGATCTTCTTGTGCTCATATTTAAAACATGGTCTTTAATTAATTTGTTAGGAAAATTACTTTTTTGGGGTGTATAAAATAACAAATCATGTTTGTAATCAATGGCCTTTATGTTTCGGAGTATTTTGAAGTAAGGAATCCTATAGAACATGTTGATTTTGAATGGAAACTAAAGGTTTTCTGATAAATCTGATATGATGCAAGAATGTGACATACTGAGCACTGACTGTATAAAGTTGTATTTTTTCATTATGTCTTCATAAGAGTTGTAGCACCACTTAACTCAAATTTTTTTATTGTAATTCTTTTATGTTCTAGAAATATGCATAGCTGCATTTCCAAATCTATGAGACATTTGCACCAAAATTTTAGCCCATTTTATGCACACATTTTCACAAAATAAGTCACATCCTTTCTGACAAATTACATCCATATTAAGCAGGCAGAACCACGCACCCTTTTTGGCTAAGGACATTCTTTCCTCAAAGCAGCAGTTGAACCAGTAACTGATGTCAAACAGCATGCTTTAATCATCAGTTTGGTGTCCACAAACAGAGTAATGCTGCATGCTGGCTTTTTGTGTGCAGCTTTGGGTGATATCGATGACAAAAACTGATACCATAGAATGGAAAACTATTTTAAAGGACTCGGTTTTGTCATCAATCTTCTTCCAACATAATTGTACTACTGTTGAGCAAAACTTGATGGGTAAGCCAGACCTTTGTGAAGGGGACATTTTTTCGCACACACTTCTCATCACGTCACGCAGGGTGAACCTGCAAGGGTTAATTTATCTCCTCTCACTCATTCCAGCTCTCAACCTCTGTTTAAGGATATAAAGTGCGCATATATCTCACACTGACAAATTCAGCGCACGCCGATTTTTTAACGATGCTGCTACCACTCATCAAACACACAGGGTGATAAGTCCCTGAAATATATTACTATCTGACAGTCAAAAGGTCACACACTCTCTCAAATGCTATAGATTCTTTAAAGCATACAACCTATTAAAGATTTTAAGATTCAAAATAGAAATAAACAGTGCTTATAATAAAAGATATAAAAAAGTAAAAATAAAATGTCACAACAATATGCAAACAGTTATAAAATAAAAAGGGAGAAATAACAGAAATACCTAAACATCTGAGCAATTTCCCATTATCCCCTACTACTTTTTTGAGCCAACTTAGTGGGTTATGATCTCTGATGACGATGAAGTTGCGCCCATAGAAGTATGGCTGTAGTTTTTGCAGGGTCCACACAATTGCTAAACACTCCTTTTTAATTGTGGCATAACAAACCTCTCTTGGCAGGAGTTTCCTGCCTATGTAGAAAATTGGGTGCTCTCAACCTTGCTGGTTCACCTGGCTGAGAGCTGCACCGAGCCCATAAGAACTGGCATCAGTCTGCATCACAAACCTGCAAGTGAAATCTGAGGACCGAAGGACAAGTGAACTACCAATGCTGATTTTAGGGCACTAAAGGATTTCTCATATTGAGTCAAGGAAATAATTTGGTGAAGCTTCGTCTTTGTCAGATCAGTTAACGGCTTAGTCAGAGAACTGTAATTCGACACAAACTTGCTATAATAGCCGGCCATACTCAGACATTACTGGCCTCTTGGTTCATGGGGTAGGCCAGGCTGTGAAGGCTTCTACCTTCCCTTGTTCAGGTTTTAGCACCCCTACCTCCACATGGTATCCAAGGTATTGTTCTTCCACTTTGTCTACCTGTCTCTTTCCTGGCTTAACAGTCAAACCTGCTCTGTTAAAGGGAACCTGTCAGACCTTTTGGCTGATATAAGATAAGGCCCCTGCCTTTCAGGGCTTATCTACAGCATTCTATAATGCTGTAGATAAGTCCCCAATCCAACCTAAGAGAGAAGAAAAATAAGTTTTAATAAACTCACCCAGGGGTAGGTCCGGTCCAATTGGTGTCTTGTGATGCCGCCTGTTATGTTTAGGTAGCTGAGGAGGACAGGCGCAAAATACTGCCAAAGAAGAAAGACACCAGAGAGGCTGGAACCTAATGGGTTGCAGATCCCTAAACTAACTGCACAACTAGAAGTAGCCGTGGAGCGTACCTACGTTGATCCTAGACGCCTCGGCACAGCCGGAGAGTTAGCTACACCTGAAGATAGAAAGAGGAAAGCTAACTGCCCAGGAGTAATGCACCCAAAGAAATAGGAAGCCCCCAAACATGTAATGGCGGTTAGACAAGAGGAAAACACGAACACAGACAGAAAATAGAATGAGCAAATGCTGGGGCCCAAATCTGTCTAGAAAGTAAAATACAGGAGAGAAATTCTGTCTGCAGCCCAGAAAAACCCTAATAAAAATACCAGCACTTCTGCTTGCAAAAAAACCTGAGACCACACGATCTCGACCACCTATATCAGATCTATGGTGTGACACACAGCTACCCAGCAAATAAAAATATCAATGGAACAGAGAACAAGTGCAAATACAAAATGAGAGCAGAGGGCAGCACAAGCCCCCAAAGGGGACTCAGCTGAAGTCCAAGGCAAGACTGTAAGAAGCAAGGGAAATCAAACCACAGAAAAAAAAACAGAAAGTCACTTATCTGAATGATAGCAGGAAAGCAAGCTGAAATTCCAACAAAGACCTGGAAGCAACAATTGATTACCGGTGAGGATCATAGGAGTTCAGCTCACTTATATCAAGCCAGTCATCTCCACCTGACACCCATTCCTTAATTGGTTCAATACCCTCAGCAACCACCGGAGAGAGCCTCAGCTCCGAAGTCATCTCCAAGACATTCACAACAGCCGCCCCTCTTCTTGTGATGCCGCCCTCTAGCTTGCTTCACAGACTCCCTGGCATTGTGCTCATGCGCAGGCATACTTATCTTCCCTGTTGAGGGCATAGCAAATTCCTGCAATGCGCAGGCGCTGGGCCTCTCTGACCTTTCCCGGTGCCTGTGCACTGCAGTACTTTGCTCTGCCCTCAACGGGGCAGAGAAGTACGCCTGTGCAGGAGTGCGATGCTGGGGAGCCATGAGGCAAGCAGAAGGGCAGCATCACAAGAAGATGGGAGGCACCGGACCTGTGACACCCATCGGACCGGACTGCCCCCGGGTGAGTATAATAAAACTTATTTTTCTAATTTTTCATGTTGGATCGGGGGTTTATCTACAACATTATAGAATGCTGTAAATAAGCCCTGAAAGGCAGTGACCGCATCTTATATTGACCAAACCTCATGACAAGTTCGCTTTAAGTCTCTGCAGCACCTGAGACAGATGCACAAGGTGTTCCTCTCAGGAATCATTAAAAGATGGCTATATCATCAACATAAGCATCTGCAAAACCATCAAATCCCTCCAGTAGCTGATTAACCAACCACTTAAATGTGGCAGGGGAATTTTTCATACCAAATGGCATCACCAGAAACTCAAATAGACTAAATAATGTCCTCTCTTGTGCCTCTTTTGTCATGGGTATCTGCCAATATCCCCTACTTAAGTTCATAATGATCAGATAAGATGCACTAGCCAGCTGTTCTTACAGCTCCTCTATCTTCGACATGTGGTAGGCATCAAATGTTGTAAGCAAATTTAATTTCTGGGACTCTGCAGAAAACCGTATGGTATGGTCTTTTTTTTGGGACAACAACTACAGGTGAGGCTCAGGCACTCTGAGATTTTTGTACTACACCAAGGTCCAGAATCTCTTCTATCTGTCCCTTCATGTTTACATTTTCTTTCGCTGATACCTGATAAGCCAATTGCCTCACAGGGGAATGTCTTGCTAAATGAATCCTCCCAGGTTTCCCTGTGAAGACTTCTTTGAATTCACTGAGCAACCTAAATAGCTCTGACTTCTGACTGTGGGATAGCTCAGGGTTAATATTTGCCATCTCAAGGGACTCCATACACTAAAGGGCTTTTTACATTTAGCGATGCACCAGCAATCCCGACCACGATACGACCCGGTCAGGATCTCTGGTGCATCGCTAAATGGTCGCTAGTGAGCTAGTGAGGCAGATCTCACAGCGACTTAGCGACGCAGCAGTGGTTGTTACTTACCTTTCAGACGCGGCGATCCTGACATCCTCCCTCCCGCTTCCACGCGTCGCTCATTGGCGCCAGCAGGAAGCCCAGCAGGAAGTGTCCGAAGAGAAATGGAGCTGTACAATCTCGCGCGATCAGCGACAGACAGCGGGGGAGCCGGTCGGAGGTAAGTATCACACATAGCGATATCGCTAGCAATATCGCTGCTGCATCATCAAATCGGTGATGCTTTAGCGATATTGCTGGCGATATTGCTATGTGTAAAGGCCCCTTAAGTCGCAGACCTCAAGTCTAACAACAGATCACCTTCCCTTATTTAAGCATGCTGCAGACAAGTAAGACACAAGCCTCCCTGTCATGATGGGCTTTCACCATAATAATAATAATAATAATAATAATTTTATTTCTATAGCGCCAACATATTCCGCAGCACTTTACATTATAGAGGGGATTTGTACAGACAATAGACATTACAGCATAACAATAAACACGGATCAAAGTAGATACCAAGAGGAATAAGGGCCCTGCTCGCAAGCTTACAATCTATGAACCATATTCACATGAAGAAATTTTCTGACGCTGTATATCTTCACCCAGGGTCACAACATAGTTAAATTTAAACTCTTATAGATAGTGCACGGTCCCTCCCATGCGGCCTGTAATTTTTTCTGCAACATAAGAACCAACATCCAAACCTTCTGCCCCTCTTTGTAGGCCCTCAGTCTGGCATTACGGTCATACAAGACCTTCTGGTTGATTTGGACCTGGCTCACATTCTCATGAGCAAGGGCACTCAGTTTCTCCATTCTCTCCCAGAATCTCAGTACATAGTCTACCACAGAGACTCCTGGAGTTTTGGAGTCAACCTCCCAACAGTCCTTAATCAAATCAAGATATCCCCTGGCTCTTCTCCTATAAACAATTTCAAAGGGGGAGAATCCTGTAGAGGCCAGAGGAACCTCTCGGTAAGCAAACAAGTTATGAGTGAGGTAACTTTCCCAGTCTTTCCCCCCAGTCTCATCCAGCATCTTGAGTATTGTTTTAGAGTCCAATTAAAGTGTTCAAATAACCCGTTAATCTGAAGATGATAAAGACTGGCTACAAGATGCTGCAAGTGTATTTTCTTGCAGAGACTTTTTATCAGGTTAGACATAATTTGGGACCTCTGATCAGTTAACATCTTACCAGGGAACTCCACACAAGAAAACACAGTCAGTAGTGCATCGGCCACTTTATCGGCTCATATGGAGGACAGTGACACTGCTTCTGGATATCGCATAGAACAGTCGACAACTGTGAGACTGAAGCATTTGCCAGAGAAGCTAGTCATTGCAAGAGGCCCTATGATATTCAAAGTCACTCATTGGAGAGGCTCATCAATCACTGGTAATGGTATCAATGGGGCTTTTTGGCTGTTCCCAGTCTTTCCAACGTTTTGACAAATTGTGCAAGATCAACTGTATTTGGCTATGTCCGTTCACATATTAAGACAATAAAAGTTATGTGTCAAAATAGCTTTAGTATTTTGTACTTCAAGGTGTTCAGCAAGTGGAATCTCATGACGCAATCCTTAATAACTGCCGCCTGAATGGATAGGGGATAACCAGACACTACTCACAGTTCCAATGCTCACTTGTGCCATGGGGAGGGTCACTTTATACAGCCTTCCCTGGTTTCAATATATTCTCTCCTTGTCAGACCCAGCAGGGGATTGGTCTGCAAGGCATATCAGCTTCTCCAGACTGGCATCTGTTAGCAGGGCTTTCTTGAAGCCCTGATTATCTGTCTGTAGGCCCCGGCCTAGTGAGAATGCCAGACCCTGGTCAGATGCTGAGTCTACTATTGGGGACCTCAGTAGGTCTGCCATACGGGGAAGCTTCTGGGCCACAGTAGGGCCCTCCTGTTCTTCAAGTCTCTCTTAGACTCATCTTCTAATCCTTTGAGTTGAGTTTTAGCAGGAGCCCATCACAGCTTCAGCATAAGTACGTTCTTGCACATGTTCTGTGCATTATCCTGCATCACACAGGCTTTTAGGTGGGTCACTGGCTTCCACCTTCTCCGTATTGTTCATTTGCAAGGCAGGGGCATAGTGGTATACCATCCATACACATTGGTAGGGATGGTATCTGATACACACACTTCCCTAAGTCTTTCCCTGTTCCCCAGTCCAGATACACACAGGTTATGGGCACGGCAGGGCTGACCCCCCAACTCTGGTTACAGACATCGTGTTTCCTGTAATTACATGTGCAAGGGTCACCATTTCTGGATGCACCAGAATTACTTCTGCTCAAGTGTCTCTTGGGCCAATGGTAACGTTATTGCCCACAGTGACAAATTGAAAGTTCTCATTTTTCCTCACATCGGCGCCAGCTACAAATAACACAGAAGGTGAGGGCCCTGGCGGCTTGGTAGTCATAGTGGGGCTTTTCGTCCTATCATGTCTTACTTTGTTATACATAAAGCATCAACCTGTATCAACAAAAATTTGTCTGGTCCATGAGGCCCTGGAGAAAGTAGATGTAGAATGCTTTGTGGATCAGCTGGCAGTGGGAGGGGTGTCCCCAACTGGCTTACCTGCCTTCTAGCTGAATCCCGATGGTTTCCAAGACTCAGGCATCCTGTTGAACACATAAGAGTCAGCGATTTTTGAAGCCTGATTAGCAGTCTTTGGCTCTCGATCGCACACAAATTGTTGTACATTCATGGGACATATGTGAAGGAGTTGATCCTTAACCATGAGATCCTCTAGTTCCTCAAAGCTATGGTGAGTCCCAAGAATAATTAAAATCCTCAGTTTATTGAAAAAAGATTAAAAGATCATACAGGTTGGGGATACATCTCAACGTGTTTCTGGCAGAAGCCCTTATTCACTGAGATACAGATTCCTTATGATACATGGTATAAAAACAAATAGTGACCAACCGTTGATCAATAAACACATATGTTAGCAATCAACACATTTGACAACAATCAGCATAATCACAAGGCTAAATCACAAGAAAGCCAGAGAGAAGAAAAAAAAAAAAACCTTAGACATTCAATTTTCTGAGATTTAATATAAGTAAAGAGTATCATTCCTATTGTTCATGCCATTGGGGTATTTTGTATCCAGTTTGATAATCCAAAATAACTCTCTTAGGAGGAGTTTTTTCCTCCAATCCCTCCCTCTAATAGGAATATCCACTTTTTCTAACCCATAGAATGAAAAATTATTTAATTCCCCTTTATGTCTCTCTACAAAGTGCTTGCAAGCTCCCGAATAGGATGCATTTTTATGTTTGCTGTTGGAAACATGTTCTGCCATCCTTTTCTTTAATTTACGTATTGTGCAGCCAATGTATTTTATTTTACATTCTTTGCAAAATATGCAATACACAACATAATTAGTATTGCAATTAATAAATCTTTTTATATCATTGCTAGAAGTAGGCTTATACTCGCTCTATGATATAGAGCATATCAACATTACTGATGCATCCCTTACCTGTAGTATGTAGAAGTCAGGGAGAGTGTGTAGTAGAAATGCAGAAAAGTTTCCAGGTAAAAATGCGCCTTTTTCCAATCAGTGTGTCAGGAAGCTAAAAGAAGAATAGATATTAAAAGAACGGTATTCTAAAAAGAGGATACAATGGGGAACATACATAAAGAGCATAAAAACACTACAAGAAGGCGATATATAAGCTAAAAACAATGGCCCAAAAGATGAGAAACAAATGAATAAATGGATAAATAGATAAATAAATCAATCAATCGGGGGATGCAATATTTCTCTAAATAACTGGTAAAATATCGGGCAGACGTAAATAATTGTAAGTAGCTGAAAAAGTGACTAGAAAGTGCTAATGTGCAAGGCCATAAATGGTTAACTTATTGAAAATAAAGTGCAGTGCATAGGTGCTCATAATAGATCCATGGCCTAATAGGCTATATGAGTAGATATAAATATATACATAAATAAATAAAACAATGGGCGGTAAATAATGGTAAGTAGCTGAAAAAGCGACTAGAAAGTGCTAATGTGCAAGACCATAAATGGTTAACTTATTGAAAATAAAGTGCAGTGTTTTGGTGCTCATAATAGATCCATGGCCTAAATAGCAGCAGGCTATATGAGTAGATATAAATATATAAATAATTCAATGGGCGGTAGGAATCTCAGACTGAACCTCTAATATGTGAGCAGCATCGAAAAGTACAGACAGGTGCTAAAGTGTGGCACAATTTAGCGTTAGCTCAGTGAAACCAAGCTGAGTGATGCAGCATTAGGAGCTGTAGTGTCAGCTACTAAAGGCAGTAATATAACTAGAAGCTGGCGTTTGTCCAATAGAAGGCGGTGGTGGTATAGTGCTCAGAGGCACACAGTGGAAATAATAGTCAAATGTTACTTATCTGAAAAAGGAAGGGGGAAATTGGATGGTGATGAGACGAGTCCTAGAGGTCCTTGCAGCGTGGTGTGGGTTTCAGGGAGCTGCCCCGGCTGGTGGCGCGCTCCTAGTGTACCCGGAAGTGGACCTCAGGAAGGAATCCATCCGATTCCAAAACGCGTAGGTTTTTTGGCTCCCCCCTTAAATTTTCGTTCAAAGAAGAAATACTCGATATAATAGGGCGTAAAGGTGTAGGAAATTCTAATTTGTGGGTTTTAGGGAGCCCATGAAAAATTGGTGTCATCGGACTATCAGGTATTATGTTATAACTCATTTTTTCAGTAAAAACCCCCATTTTTTTTCCATCTTCAACCAATTTACTCAAGATTTTCCTGCATGATTCTGTAGGATCAAATTGTATCCTTTTATACGTCTCATTATCATCCAGGATATCATAAACACATTTTTCATAGTTTTTTATCCATAACAACAATACAGCCTGCTTTGTCGGATTTCTTAATCACCAGGTCATCTCTCTTTGATAAGCTGGTAATTGCTTTTTTTCTCCTCTATAGTTAGATTATTTTTTTTATTTGATACATTCTGTTTTATTTTTTTAGAAAGTTCTATCAAGTCTCTTTCAATTAAAGACTGAAAAGTAGAAATGCATTCACTTTTAGAATCTTTTGGATAGAAAGATGGGTTCAAAATACGAAAATCCTTAGTATCAACATGTATTAGATCGACTTCACCTGATTCACCTTGTAAATCCTCCAAAGCAAGCCGTGCACATTGTTCATCAAACATCAATTGTGTCAGGGTTCCACAATTATCCTCCTCCTTATACAATTCCCCAGGGACATTGAGATCATTATAAAAATGCTTTTTAACTGTCAATAATCTGGTTAGTTTATTTACATCCAGAATCGTTTGGAATAAATCAAAATCCTGATTCGGAACAAAATTAGTCCCTTTACTTAAAATACTGATCTCATGTTCAGAGAGAATTGTAGGGGTAAGCACAATGACACTAGACCATAGATTGTCTACTTTCTCTTGCCCCTCGTATTGAAACTTGGGGATCTGGATTTCCTCCTCCTCCTCCTCGGTCGCTTCTCCTGTCGTTTTTTGAAGCAGAATTACCACAGTCTCCTCCTGTTCCATCTTCTGAGCTCTCTGCATAAATATCTGAAAAATCTACCTCAGATGAAAAAGCTACATTTCTAGATGGAATTTTGTCATCTGGATTATTCTTTAGGACAGATTTTAAGTCGGTTTTATCCCTCAGTTTTTTTGGATTTTGGGAAATATATCTTATATTCCTCTTCCAATCATAAACTTTATCATGTTTATAATCCAAACAGTCTCTTTGGAACTTTTTCTTTTTTATTGTCATGATGTTATTTTCAATTTTGTCCAAATTTTCTTTCATTTTACGATGTAACAATTCATACTCCTGAGTTTTATTGAAACTCTCAAGTGAAGATTTTATCTGTGCAATGTCCAAATTAATTTGTTGTAATTTTTTCTCTTCCTCTGAGATGATCAACTTCATGAGGTTATTTGAACATTGTGATAAAATGTCATTCCATTGTGTTAGAAATATATCAGAGAAAATATAAGTGGGTAACTTTTTGATTCTGAGTCCTCTTGGTATCATAAATTTTTCCACATACGTGCTCAAGGTATTGCGAACCCACCATGTTCTCAATTCTTGATGAGAGATTTTTTCCAGCTTATGCATTAACTCTTTCAGTCTCGAGTCGGTGTTCCTTTCTGAATCACCAAATACTTCTTGTAGTTGGTCCTGCCGTGACTCCATGGAGGAGAAGATGATAAACCTTCTCAGCAGTTTAGAATGTTGAAATAAGAAAATAGTGGATTTGCTTGTGAAATATAATAAATCCAAACGAACATCTTCAATCCATTGCATAATCTATGTTAGGTACACGGGGCAAAATGGGTCAACCATAAGGTAAATAAACAAAAAAGGCAGCCTCACCTTGTCCTATTAGTATAACTCAGTCCGTTTTGCAATGCTGTGGGTCTCCAACCAATAGCCGTGACTTAAGGCTTCACATAAGAAAATTAGTTATGGTGAGTCCCAAGAATAATTAACATCCTCAATTTATTGAAAAAAGATTAAAAGATCATACAGGTTGGGGATACATCTCAACACGTTTCTGGCAGAAGCCCTTATTCACTGAGATACAGATTCCTTATGATACATGGTATAAAAACAAATAGTGACCAACCATTGATCAGTAAACACATATGTTAGCAATCAATCACATTTGAGAATAATCAGCATAATCACAAGGCTAAATCACAAGAAAGCCAGAGACAAGAAAAAAAAAACACAATACGTAAATTATAGAAAAGGATGGAAGAACATGTTACCAGCATCAAAAATAAAAATGCATCCTATTCGGGAGCTTGCAAGCACTTTGTAGAGAGACATAAAGGGGAATTAAATAATTTTTCATTCTATGGGTTAGAAAAAGTGGATATTCCTATTAGAGGAAGGGATTGGAGGAAAAAACTCCTCCTAAGAGAGTTATTTTGGATTATCAAACAGGATACAAAATACTCCAATGGCATGAACTATAGGAATGATACTCTTTACTTATATTAAATCTCAGAAAATTGAATGTCTAAGGTTTTTTTTTCTTCTCTCTGGCTTTCTTGTTATTTAGCCTTGTGATTATGCTGATTATTCTCAAATGTGATTGACAATCAAAAACTCACACACTCTCTCAAAAGCTCTGGATTCTTTAGAGCATACAAGGATCAAACCTATTAAAGATTTTAAGCTTTAATACAAAAATATACAGTGCTTACAATAAAAGAAATAAAAAGGTAAAAATAAAATGACACACAATTCTGCAAAATAGTTATAAAAAAGGGAGAAATAACAGAATTCCTAAATGTTTCGGTCTACAGTTATCTTCTGATTCCTTGAGGGAGGGAGAAATAAGTTATAGATCACGTCAGCATCCTAGGAAGCCCCCAAATATGAACAAATTCTTTTGTGTCACCCAGCTTTTTATAGTCTTGACGATGGACTCATATTTCCAGGATGACCCAGATTGACCCATTTAAAAGTTACTGTTTGTGACTGGATGATGGGTTACTTTAATGGTCTTGCATTTCAAATATCCTATGTCTCCCTTCACTCCTCTGTATACAGTCAATAGGAAATATTCTGCCTAGTACAGACCATTTGTTAACCCCTTTGAAACCAAGGGTTCAGAAGCCGAGCTGCCATGTTTGACACCTCTCAGTATTCTCCCAGGAGACCCCCCACTTTCCGTGGTTCTGAGTTCCTGCAATAGACATAGGTAGATGTTATATCCTTTGTGTGGAGACAGTCATTTGGATACAATTATATATTTCCTTCACATGCATTAGAACCAACAAGATGATATTACTAATCTAATTTACATAACATAATACTGATAGTTTTGACAAATTGTCTATTTAGTCTGGAATAAAATAATGAATTCTTTTAAACTTTCTACAACAGAACAAGCTGCAGACCTAAATTGACTAATCTTCATATTGTCTAGGGGCTGCTGTACTGTACAGTTGTTCAAGAGTTGACATTTTATTACTTCACTTAAAATTGATCTGACATAGCATCAAGTCACGAAAGTTGGTTGGCTCACCCAAGCTAAATCTTTTGTTAGAGCTAAATTGTTAATATAGCACTTAGATCTCATTATTTCACTATTGCATTTGTCTTCTAAATATAGCTTGGAAATTGCGAAAGTACACTTTGTTATGTGTCTTGGATATTTGATTTTACCATACCAAAAAGTAAGAATATTTGGGACGTAAACAATGGTAATAATTAAGTATGAAATTTCAGTATTATTACCATTATAAATTGATATTTCTCTTCTTTTCCGTTAATTGTTCTGTAGTGCCTTGAAAAAGTATTCATATCACGTGAAATTTTCCAGATTTTTTCATGTTACACCTACAAATTTAAATGTTATTTATTTGAATTTTATGTGATATACAAACACAAAGTAGTAGATATTTGTAAAATGTAAAGGAAATGACTAAAGATGGGAGAACCTGTGAATGTCTAAACCCTTCACCCAGAAACCTGTTTTCACCTTCCTGACCAGTAAATTTTTACAATTCTGAACACTGTCATTTTATGAGGTCATAACTCTAGAATTCTTCAATAGATCCCACTGATTCTTTGTTTGTTTTCTCCTGATATGTTATACTTCATGATAGTGCTAAAATTTCTTTGATATGACTTGCGTTTATTTGTGAAAAAATCTGAAATTTGGAGAAATTTTTTCAATTTTCCAACTATCTTAATTTTTATGCCATTAAATCAAAGAGTTATGTCATGCAAAATAGTTTATAAATAACATATCCCACATGTCTACTTTACATCAGCACAAATATTGAAGCACAATTTTTTTCTAAGTAAGCTATAAGAGTTAAAAGTTGACCAGCGATTTCTTTTTTTACAACAAAATTTGCAAAACCATTTTTTAGGGACCACCTCACATTTGAAGTGACTTTGAGAGAAGAGATGAGCGACTTTGCCTCCGGGAGTCGAGTTGAACAAAATCGGCCGACTATCGGAAAAAGTCGAAGGTCCGACTGAAACTCGAACCGACCCCAATGCAAGTCAATGGGGAAGAAAAGTTGGCAGGGAGTGGAGGATAGTAAACACACCTACAGTGCCCATTTCAATGCCAACGACATCAATTCTTCTTTACTTTATAATAGTAGTAACGAATTGAAAACTGGAGGTTATTTGGCTAAAGTTGTGGGGGGACAGGGCTGGCTCCAGGTTTTCGTGGGCCCCAGGCGACAGAGTCTCAGTGAGCCCCTTTAACACATACCACAATTCATGATGCTCTGATACGGCAGAGAAATATAGGTATAGTACAATGAAAATACTTCACTTCTTACATTACATGAGTGATATCTATTGTAAATTCTACAATAGCTCAAAAACCGGACAGTATAGTCCTCCATACAGTATTATGGGCACCACATAGTGCGCCATACAGAATAATGAGCCCCATATATTGCTCCATACATAATTGGTCCCATATAATGTTCCATACAGTATATGATGAGCTCCACATAATTCTTCAGTATATGATGGGCCCCATGGATGATGCTCCAGTGTATGATGGGCCTATATAATGCTCCATATATAATGGGCCCCATATGATGCTCCAGTGTATAATGGGCCCCATGGATGATGCTCCAGTGTATGATGGGCCTATATAATGCTCCATATATAATGGGCCCCATATAATGCTCCAGTGTATAATGAGCCCTATCTATGATGCTCAAGTGTATGATGGGCCCCATATATAATTCTGCAGTGTATAATGCTCCCCATATATTTCTCCAAACATTAAAAAAATGAAATACCTCTCCTCGCTCTGCACTGCTCTACTCTGGACTCCTCAGCGCTGCCATCTTCCAGTTCTCTGCACTGTGACTGTTCAGGAAGAGGGTGCACAGACGTGACGTCATTGCGCTCTCTGACCTGAATGTCACTGTCAGGAAATGCATAAGACGTCACAGCGGTGGAGCAGGTAGAGGTAAGTATTACATGTGCTGGGGCACTGAGCAAGCAGGGGGGCACACTCATGGGCGCCGGCACTGGCACAGGGCCCCTTATAGTACGACGGTGTCTCTGACTGCGAGTGGGCCCCCCCACCTGCTCAGGGCCCCGGCACTTGCCCGAATGCGCCAGGTGCTGACGCCGGCCCTGGGGGGTGGTACAGCCCAATTAGGGAGGTGGAAAAACTGGCATATGTTGAGGTGTAGGCTGGACGTTCAGCAGCTGCAAATGGAGGAATTGGAGAAGTCGGAGGAAGAGGAGGACAAAGCGAGCCATTGTGCTGGCAACCTATGTGTCATCAGGTGAAGGTGGGACAAAATCCCTTGAAACCCAGGCATGGTTCATTTTAATGAAGGTGAGATCACCTACATTTTGGGTCGACAGACGGGTCCTTCTTTCTGTCAGGATTGATCCAGCAGCACTGAAGACTCTTTTTGATAGCACACTACCAGCACGGCAAGCGAGATCCTGTAAGGCATATTGTGCCAATTCAGGCCAGGTGTCCAGCTTACAGGCCCAGTAGTCAAAGGAGAATGAACTGTGAGGGAGAACATCAATAGGGGAGGAGAGATAATTTTGAACCATAGTTGACAACTGCTGTCTCCTGTCTGTTGCAATCGATTCAGTATTAACAGTCGTGTGAGCGGTACTCGAGAAATCAGTCCACAACATGGTCATGAAACCCCTGTCTCCAATGCCACTTCGGCTGTGTGCACCACGAACACCTCTTCCATGTTGCCCAGTACGGCTCATGGTAGAACCTGCACCGCTGCTGTGTGCTGGGAATGCCTCTAACAAATGGTTTACCAGAGTTGCTTGTTTGGTCGACAATATTAGCTCTAGGTTCTCCTGTGGCATGATGTTCTGTAATTTGCCTTTATAGCGTGGATCGAGGATGCTGGCCAACCAGTAGTCATCATCCTTCATAATTTTGGCAATGCGGGGATCCCTTTTTAGGATCTGCAAGACATAATCACACATGTGGGCCAATGTTCCAGGTGTTAATGATGCACTGCCAAATGGTGGGTGGAGGAGCACTTTCTGCCAAATCCACATCCCTCCAGTCACGCACAAACCCTGTTCCTGACCTTGGCAAGCTAACATTTTCTCTTGCCCCCTGAGAAGCATCCTCCTCCCCAAAATAATCATCCCCCTCATCCTCCTCCTCTTCTTCCTCTTCTTCCTCCACCTCGTCCAGGACAGTTCCCTGAGCAGACAATGCCTGACTGTCATCAAGGCTTTCCTCCTCCTCATCCTCTTCCGCTACAGATGCCTGATCCTTAATGTGCATGAAAGTTTGCATGAGCAAATGCATAAGTGGGATGCTCATGCTTATGATGGCGTCGTCTGCGCTTACCAGCCGTGTGCATTCCTCAAAACACTGAAGGACTTTACAGAGGTCTTTCAGCTTTGACCATTGCACACCCGACAACTCCATGTCTGCCCTCAAACTGCCTGCCCATTTATCCTCCCACAAATGCATTACAGCCTGCCTCTGTTCGTACAGCCTCTCAACCATGTGCATGGTGGAGTTCCACCTTGTTGCAACATCTATGATTAGGCGATGCTTGGGGAGGTGGAGCGATCGCTGCAGCCTCTGCATATGACTGGAGTCTACGGGCGAGCGATGGATGTGCGAGCACAGTCTTCGTACCTTAAGGAGCAGGGCTGATAACTCCGGATAATTATTTATGAAGCACTGCACCACCAGGTTCAAGGTATGAGCCAGGCAAGGTACAGTATGTGTCTGAGTTTTGCCAGGGCTATGGCTGCCACAAAATTACGGCCCTTATCACTGACTACCTTGCCTGGCTCTAGATGTAGACTGCCCAGCCATGACTCAGTTCCTCGCTGCAAGTAGTCGGCCAGTACATCCGCTGTGTGTCTTTTGTTGCCGAAAGACATCATCTTTAAAACAGCCTGCTGACGCTTACCACTAGCTGTTCGATAGTGGGACACCTTGTGTGCAACACTGGCAGCTGCGGATGGAGTGCTCGTGCGACAGCACTCTGTCGACGAGCTTTCGCTTCTGGAGGAGGAGGAGTGTCGAACGCCTACAGCCAACTGTTGCCTATACCGTGGGCTAGGCAGCACTGTCCCACTGCCGCTGTCCCCTGTGGACCCTGCATCCACCACAGTAACCCAGTGCACAGTGATGGACACGTAACGACCCTGGCCATGCTTACTGGTCCATGCATCTGTTGTGAGGTGAACCTTTCCACTCACTGATTGTTTGAGTGCATGGACAATGCGGTCTTTCACATGCAGGTGGAGGGCAGGGATGGCCTTTCTAGAAAAGAAGTGCCAACTGGGTAGGTCATAGCATGGGACAGGTTAGGCCATGAGCTCTCTGAACGCTGCGCTTTCAACCAAACGGAAGGGCATCATCTCTAATGAGATCAGTTTGGCAATGTAGGCGTTCAAAGCCAGTGTACGTGGATGAGAGGATGAGTACTTTATTGTCCTACTCAGAGTATCTGCTAGGGTGAGCTGGACTTGAGAGCTGCATATGGTGGATCTAGCGGTGGACATGGCAGACTGAGAGGGGGTTGGTGATGGTGGTGGTGGTGGTGATGGCCTAGATTCAGTCTTTCATTGGAAAAACATTGGGATTCCCTGACTGCTTTGGCCTTGCGATGACACCTCAAAATTTCTTGCTGGTGGGTGTGCTAACCGGTGGGCTAACAGTGGGGAAAGCGATGTAGCATTTCTGGCTTCCTTCAGTCAGAGCAGGTGCACATGTGCTACCTGAGGTTTTGTAGTCCGTCCACGCTTGCAAGTTCATGGTGTTTAAATGTCTAAGCATGCAACTGGTATTCAAATTTCGGAGAATTTTCCCTCGGCTAAAGGTCCTTCCGCACTTCTTACAGATAACCTTTGCCTCATCAATAGGATTTTGGTCAAAAAAGTGCCAAAATGCACTCTTCCTACTATGGGATAAATTTTCAGGGCTTGCACGCTGTGCTAATTTGACCGTCTGGCCAAGCTGTCCTGCAACTCTTTTTGTTTTTTTAACACGTTTTTGGACTGCTACGGTGCTGCCAGATAACCGCAGCTGCGATGTCGATGCCTGCTGCGGATCCTCCTCCTCTTCTGAGCTATTGCCAGCTGCATTCTCTTCCCCCAATGGATGCCAATCCAGGTCAAAAACTCGGTCATCCATCACCTCCTCTTCAATTTCATCTGCACCTTCCTCTGTGTCACCGTGTAAGGTGGTAGAGTATGCGGGAATGGGCACCTGAGTTTCATCAGGGTCAGAATCTGGCTCAGTAGACTGCGAGAGCAATGCAGTGCTCTGGGTGAATGTACAAGCAGAATCATATAGCAGTGGCTGTGCATCAGTGCACTCCATGTCATATTAATGTTGGAGAGGGGAATTCAGGATTTCACTTGATAACCCAGGCATGGTATGTGAAAAGAGCTCCAGGGAGTAATCTGAAGTGTGTCCTGCCGCATCCTTCACTTTTGTTGGGGGTAAAGGACACAAGGAAAGGTGTCGTTCCTGACCAGGAGCCTGCACTGACGACTCAGTGCTTGCAGTTTTTGAAACTTCAGAAGAGGAGGCGACAGAGCTGGAGGCTGTTTCGGCAATGTAAGCCAAAACCTGTTCCTGATGCTCAGGCTTTAAAGCGGTTTACCTACTCACAGAAAAGGGAGCCTTCCAGGCATTCTGTAGCCAGACGATGACACAGGCTCAACACCTCCTGCCTTAGGTGCTATTGTGCTTTTGGCACTGCCAGCAGATGCACCACCACCACCACCACCATCAGTAAAAGGTGGCCCTCCATGCCCACGTTCGCGGCCTCTTCCACCATACTTCCTCATGTTTGTGAAAATGTACCCAAAATACCAGCAGATATATGGTACTATATCAGAAGCGTACAGCTATACACGGTGAAGGGGAAATATTTTAATATCCATATATATATTTGCGGAGTAACAGACACAGACTCAGTATGGATTACACCAGAATATAAAAAGCAAAAAAGTTTACTGTATCAGAAGCATACAGTCGTATGCAGTGTTGGGGTAATTTTAAATCTCCGTATATATTTCAGGAGTAACACACACACTCACAGGCTCAGTATGGAATAGTCCAGAATATGAAAAGCATAAAAAGTGTACTGTATCAGTAGCGTACAGCTGTCCACAGTGTTGGGGTAATTTTAAATCTCCGTATATATTTTAGGAGTAACACACACGATCAAAGGCTCAGTATGGATTACACCAGAATATGAAAAGCATAAAAAGTGTACTGCATCAGAAGCGTACAGCTGTATACAGTGTTGGGGTAATTTTAAGTCTCCATATATATTTCAGGAGTAACACACTCGCTCACAGGCTCAGTATGGATTACACCAGAATATGAAAAGCATAAAAAATGTACTGTATCAGTAGCGTACAGCTTTATACAGTGTTGGGGTAATTTTAAATCTCCGTATATATTTCAGGAGTAACACACACGCGCACAGGCTCAGTATGGATTACACCACAATATGAAAAGCAGAAAAAGTATACTGTATCAGTAGCGTACAGCTGTATACAGTGTAGGGGTAATTTTAAATCTCCGTATATACTTCAAGAGTAACACACACGCTCACAGGCTCAGTATGGATTAGACCACAATATGAAAAGCATTAAAAACTGTACTGTATCAGTAGCGTACAGCTGTATACAGTGTTGGGGTAATTTTAAATCTCCGTATGTATTTCAGGAGTAACACACACGCTCATAGGCTCAGTATGGATTAGACTAGAATATGAAAAGCATAAACACTGTACTGTATCAGTAGCGTACAGCTTTATACAGTGTTGGGGTAATTTTAAATCTCCGTATATATTTCAGGAGTAACACACATGCTCACAGGCTCAGTATGGATTAAACCAGAATATGAAAAGCATAAAAAGTGTACTGTATCAGTAGCGTACAGCTGTATACACTGTGGGGTAATTTTAAAGCTCCGGATATATTTCAGGAGTAACACACACGCGTACAGGCTCAGTATGGATTACACCACAATATGAAAAGCATAAAAACTGTACTGTATCAGTAGCGTATAGCTGTATACAGTGTTGTAGTAATTTTAAATCTCCGTATATATTTCAGGAGTAACACACGCTCACAGGCTCAGTATGGATTACACCAGAATATGAAAAGCATAAAAGTATACTATATCAGTAGCGTATAGCTGTATACAGTGTTGGGGTAAGTTTAAATCTCAGTATAAATTTCAGGAGTAACACACATGTGCACAGGCTCAGTATGGATTACACCAAAATATGAAAAGCAGAAAAAGTGTACTGTATCACTAGCGTACAGCTGTATACAGTGTTGGGGTAATTTTAAATCTCCGTATATATTTCCGGAGTAACACACACGCTCACAGGCTCAGTATGGATTAGACCACAATATGAAAAGCATTAAAACTGTACTGTATCAGTAGCGTACAGCTGTATAAAGTGTTGGTGTAATTTTAAATCTCCGTATAAATTTCAGGAGTTACACATGTGCTCACAGACTCAGTATGGATTACACCAGAATATGAAAAGCATAAAAAGTATACTGTATCAGTAGCGTACAGATGTATACAGTGTTGGGGTAATTTTAAATCTCCGTATATATTTCAGGAGTAACACACACGCTTACAGGCTCAGTATGGATTACACGAGAATATGAAAAGCATAAAAAGTGTACTGTATCAGTAGCGTATAGCTGTATACAGTGTTGGGGTAATTTTAAATCTCCGTATATATTTCAGGAGTAACACACACGCTCACAGGCTCAGTATGGATTACACGAGAATATGAAAAGCATAAAAAGTGTACTGTATCAGTAGCGTATAGCTGTATACAGTGTTGGGGTAATTTTAAATCTCTGTATAAATTTCAGGAGTAACACACACGCGCACAGGCTCAGTATGGATTACACCACAATATGAAAAGCATAAAAACTGTACTGTATCAGTAGCGTACAGCTTTATACAGTTTTGGGGTAATTTTAAATCTCCATATATATTTCAGGAGTAACACACACGCTCACAGGCTCAGTATGGATTACACCAGAATAAGAAAAGCATAAAAACTATACTGTATCAGTAGCGTACAGCTGTATACAGTGTTGGGGTAATTTTAAATCTCTGTATATATTTCAGGAGTAACACACACGCTAACAGGCTTAGTTTTGATTAGACTAGAATATGAAAAGCAGAAAAACTGTTCTGTATCAGTAGCATACAGCTTTATACAGTGTTGGGGTAATTTTAAATCTCCGTATATATTTCAGGAGTTACATACAAGCTCACAGGCTCATTATGGATTACACAAGAATATGAAAAGCATAAAAAGTGTACTGTATTAGTAGCGTACAGCTGTATATAGTGTTGGGGTAATTTTACATCTCCGTATATATTTCAGGAGTAACGTACATGCTCACAGGCTCAGTATGGATTACACCAGAATATGAAAAGCATAAAAAGTGTACTGTATCAGTAGCGTACAGCTGTATACAGTGTTTGGGTAATTTTAAATCTCTGTATATATTTCAGGAGTAACACACATGCTCACAGGCTCAGTATGGATTAAACCAGAATATGAAAAGCATAAAAAGGTACTGTGTCAGTAGCGTTCAGCTGTACACAGTATTGGGATAATTTTAAATCTCCGTATATTTTTCAGGAGTAACACACATGCGCACAGGCTC
>JARQOD010000005.1:328426500-328500253 GCA_033576555.1 Oophaga sylvatica
CCAAACGTTTGACTCCGAGACAGGCAAGGTGGTCACTTTTTTTTTCCCGATTTCAGTTTTCTATTACTTTCAGACCAGGGTCCAAAAATGTGAAGGCTGATGCTTTATCTCACAGCTTAAATCCAGTTTCACCTCCTGAACCGCCTTCCTCCATTCTTCAGCACGGAATGGTGGTGACTGCGGTGTCCTCAGCATTGGAATGAGAGATTCGTGAGGCCCAATCTCTTGCTCCTTCGTCTGTACCTGATAATAAGCTCTTTGTGCCTGTTCACTTTCGGTTAAGGGTGCTTCGGGAGTTCCATAACTCAGCTCTGAGTGTGCATCCTGGAATCTCTGCCACGCGTAAAGCCATCACTAGGTTGTTTTGGTGGCCTTCGTTGGCTTCTGACGTCACTGGGTTTGTGTCTTCCTGTGACAGTAAAGATGTATATCTTTGTACCGTGTTAGTCAGTAGATAGAAAAATATTTAGAATTGAGAGTCCTCAGTGGTTGATACCTTTTAATGGCTAACTGAAAAGATGGTAACAAATTGCAAGCTTTTGAGACTACTCAGGTCTCTTCATCAGGCAAAGACTAATACAACATCTGAAGAATCACATATTTATACACAACACAGCACAGAAACAATGCAATAGATAAGACAAGTGACGTGAAGCAGAACTGTCATTATGGGAGATAGAGATGAACATAAATATTGGAACAGTTCATAGATAAGGAGTGTGAAAGTTTTATTGCCCTCTGATTGGGGTCTGGTAATGTTTATTGATGCCCCCACAAGGTCTTCGGAGCAAAATTCCTTAATTGATGTAAAAAGACATAAATCCATGCGACACGTTCATTCCTGCACTGAGAGTGTCAAAGGTCATCATGAGTTTATATTCAGAGACTCACCTGACTCTCTGAGATGTGAAATTACTTTTAAGTACCAGTAATTTCATGCAGGGCCGGCTCCAGGTTTTTATGGGCCCCGGGAGAACGAGTCTCAGTGGGCCCCCTAAACACAGACCACGATTCATGATGCACAAATACTGCAGAGAAATATGGGTATAGCACAACGCCAAACACTTCTCTTCTTCCATTACATGACTGATACCTATTGTAAATTGTACAATAGCTCAAAAACCGCCAAATCCTCACAGCGCACAGTACAGACTGGACAGAACAGTCCTCCATACAATATTATGGGCACCACATAGTCTCCCCCTTATCATCCATATAATACCCCATGCAGGATGTCACCCCGCCATCCCCCATATAATGCTCCATACAGAATACTGGACCCAATATAATGCTCCATACAGAATACTGGACCACATATAATGCTCCATACAAAATATGGAGCTCTCCTCTACACTGTGCTGCGTTCTGCACTGTTACGGCTCAGGAAAGGGCGCTGTGGAAAGTCATCATCATTTCCTCCCCTCATCATCATTGCCTGCCCATCATCATCATCATTGCCTCCCTATCATCATCATTGCCTCCCCATTAATATCATCATCATCATTGCCTTCCCATTATCATTGCCTCCCCATTAATATCATCATCATTGCCTCCCCATTAATATCATCATCATTGCCTTCCCATTAATATCATCATCATTGCCTTCCCATTATCATTGCCTCCCCATTAATATCATCATCATCATTAATATCATCATTATCATTGCCTCCCCATTAATATCATCATCATCAGTACCTTCCCATCATCATTGCCTTCCCATTAATATCATCATCATTGCCTCCCCATTAATATCATCATGATTGCCTCCCCATTAATATCATCATCATTGCCTTCCCATTATCATTGCCTCCCCATTAATATCATCATCATCATTGCCTTCCCATTATCATTGCCTCCCCATCATCATCATCATCATCGCCTCCTCACCACCATCACTGCCTGCCTCCCCCCACCACCATCACACATGCACTCTCTCACATACACACAGGCAGGCACAGGCACACACACACACACACACACACGCAGGCACACACACGCAGGCACACACACACACGCAGGCACACACACGCAGGCACACACACACACATCCACATCTCACCTGTCTGGCATCCGCGCGTTCTCTGCCACAGCCGGCCGTTGAATGATGACGTCATTCAGCGGCGCTGCTGTGAGAGAGGAAGCGCAGGCGTCCCCTGGAGCCCGGAGCTGCGGCAGCGGAGGCACGGGGAGAGGTACGTATTGCGCCGGCTTCTGCCGGGTCCCTGAGCAAGCGGGGGGGCCCAGTGGCGGCGCTGACACTGCTAACGGGCGCCGGGGTGCCCGACGGCGAGTGGGCCCCCCCGCCTGCTCAGGGCCCCGGCACTTGCCCGGGTGTGCCGGGTGCTGACGCTGGCCCTGATTTCATGTGTGTGGTGCTGTGATCAGGCATGCAAAAATGTTTTGCCACAGGTAGATCACTTCACTTGTCACTTGTATTTTCTATTGCATTGTTTCTGTGCTGTGTTGTGTATAAATATGTGAATCTTCAGATGTTGTATTAGTCTTTGCCTGATGAAAAGACCTGAGTAGTCTCGAAAGCTTGCAATTTGTTACCATCTTTTCAGTTAGCCATTAAAAGCTATCAACCACTGAGGACTCTCAATTCTAAATATTTTTCTGTCTTCCTGTGAAACTTGTGATCACACTAAAACCTCCCGTAACCAGCCGGCTGGGGAATTGGTGCCACTGCCAATTCCAGATAGACTGTGGACGCGTCTGTCCATGGATTTTATCACCGATCTTACCCTCTCTAATGGCAATACCATGTTCTGTGTAGTTGTTGATAGGTTCAGTAAACAGGCGCATTTTGTACCTTTGCCGGGCCTCCCTAATGCTGAGACTCTATCAAAACTGTTCATTGAGCATGTAGTCCGATTGCATGGTGTACCTGTCAGTGTTGTGTCTGAGAGAGGGGTGCAATTTATGGCAAAATTCTGGAGGGCCTTTTGTAAAAGGCTGGGTATCAGTCTGACCTTTTCATCGGCCTACCATCCTGACCAACGGTCAGACTGAAAGGACTAATCAGTCTTTGGAGCAGATATTGCGGTATCTTGCCACATTCAGACAGGATGATTGGTGCTCTGCGGTAACCATGGCGGACTTTGCTTTCAATAATCATGTCAATTAGTCCACTGGTACTTCCCCCTTCTTCTGCAACTATGGGTTTCACCCTCACTTTGGTGAGTTTTCTCGGCTGGATTTGGGGTGTCCAGGGGTTGAATCGGCCTTTCTGCGGTTGGGGGAGATCTGGAGGGAGGTTCAGAGAAACATTGGGGAGGCTTTCGAAGTTCTGTGAGGCCAGCTTACCAGGTGGGGGATAAGGTATGGCTATCCACCAAGAATATTAGCTTGAGGATTCCCTCTGCTAAGTTGTGTCCCAAGTTTATTGGCCCTTATGAAATTTTAGAGGTGGTTAATCCTGTTGCCTTTCACCTGCGCTTGCCTCCATCATTGCAAATCCCCAATGTATTCCATAAGGCGCTTCTGAAGCCGTTGGTGCCTTCCTCAGGTCAGTCTCCCTCGCACCCAACGTATGTTGTGGTGAATGGTCAGACCAAGCATGAGTTGGAACGGGTGGTGGACTCTCATATGCTCCACCGTTCACTTCAGTACTTGGTCCATTGGAAAGGTTTATGTGGGTGCCGGCGCATTCGATCCATGCAGATCGATTGGTCCGGGCCTTTCACTCTTGTTATCCAGGGAAGCCTGGGGGTCCTGTGGCCCCCCTTGAGAGGGGGGTACTGTCATGATGCAGTCCAGAGTTTGTTTTCTGCTGTCTTCTCTCTGGACTGGTCATGCGGGGGTTAATCCCCCTGCCTTGTTTTGGAGCTGGCTGGGCTATTTCAGTCCTCTGCAGCCTGCGGGCCAGCATCAGCTATAGTTTATGCTTCCAGGCTAGAGCCGCTGATCCGTATACAATAGTGATCCTTCTGCCTCTGACTTCCCATACTTGTGTATAACACGGCCTGATCTCTGGTCTCCACCTTTTGTTTTCCGTCTCTGATACCACGCTCCCTGACTGGCTCTGACTCACTGGCTTGTACCCTGACTACGTCTTACGTATCACATTTTGGATACTACGTTCCCGGTAGGCTCTGACTGCTGGCTTGTGTCTGACTACATGCATTGCTGTGACCTGTGGTACTTTTGCTCCTGACAGTTTTTGACTTTGGCTTGTCTGAACACTCTTTCGTTACCTGTGACACCTGTGCTGCTGCTCAGTGTTACTACACTGTGTGTGTGCAACCCCTCTTCTTTCACCAACACCCCTTGGTGGGATTGTGCTATACTGCACTGCAGAAGAACATTACAATGCCATCCCACATCATAATCCCGAGAGTAGGAATGGTGTGACATTCCCTTGTGAAGGCTTCATGGTGTTGCCAACATGGTCATCAGACCACTCTACAGCTGTTATTAAATTCAAGAAAAAAGCAGCACTGATAACTGAAGAGGATAGGTCTCCATTCTATATTGTCATCTTGAATTACCTACAAATTACTCCAAAACCATAATTCCAATGTATTATAAATATACGTCTTATATTTCATACAATCATACAAACTTTATTAAATACAGAAAGATTCATCACAGACAATTGCCAAAAGAAACCTATTAGAAACGCCTCATTAAAAACCTATAAAAGCAGTGCGATCACATTGGTAATTTCCACAATGGCAAAATTTAATATCAATCAGGACAATTAAATATATAAATAAAGTAGTGAAGGTACAGCAATGGACACTGCAGGCAAAGAAAATATAATAATCATTATGTAAAACAAACATGAATCATATGAATAAATACACAAGGAATAGTTTTAAACAAAATGGCAAAAATAATATCTTGAAATACAAATTTATGACAATGTGACAATACTAATGTTGTTCTAGCCAGTTAGAATATAAACCTACTGTGCATATAAGTAAAAAAAGACAATTCAAACAGTACCCACCACATGCCTTATAATTGGACCAAGTTCTCACACTGCCCAGTACTATTGTCTTGGCCTGCACCATAATAACCTTTGTTAGGCTCCTCCGTCCTCCACTCATTACCTGTAGTAATGGCACCTGTTTGAACTTGTTATTAGTGTTGAGCGATACTGCCCGATATTCTAAAATATCGGATCGGATTGGATCGGCCCGATACTCAAAAAGTATCGGGTATCGCCGATCCGATACCGGAAACACAATGCAAGTCAATGGGAAAGAAATATCGGAACTAAAAAAACCCCTTTCTTTCCTTGTAAACACTAAATATACACACATAGAATACATATATATATATATATATACACATGTCATTGTGACATATATATATATACATATATTTATAGTTCATACACTTCTACATAGTAAAATAGCCTCTGATTCAATTGCCGGGTAATGCCGACTTTTGTGAAAATACAGAAGCACCCGACATGAAATGACACATGGTTTACATAGAGTTAACCATGTCTTTTCATGTAGTTTGATATCTGGTTTTCACAAACAATTACATGAGTGTATGTGTGCAAAATTTCACACCTGTAGGGGTTAATTAAAGGTGTAAATTTGTTGAAAAAAAACAGACTTTTTTGCTACGAATTTACACCTTTAATTAACCCCTACATGTGTCAAATTTTGCAAACATACACTCATGTAATTGTTAGTGAAAACAATATATCAAAAATACAGCAAAAAAAGGCAGAGATGCTCACCTGCCCAGGCCTTCAAACAAATGCACTATCAGGATGCAGTGGACCCACATAGTTAAGATGACGGCAACACAGGTGCAAGAATACCGATGAGGCAACCGCTAACAACCTACCAATCCATGGAGGGGGAGGCTGCTTGGTATATTGATGCACAATGAAGACTTGTATGCAGCGCCGTTCACATTATGGCAATGCACAGCATCCAGTTAAACAGCCTAGTATTTACACCCTTCTATTAGATCAGGCGGGCTGCCCAGCGCTATTAAAATGCATCCCATGTGAACAGACACCACAGTTTACAAGGCCTCTTTTTGTGCTATTGCTGTTTAGTGAAAACAATATATCAAACAACATGAAATGACATGGTTAACTCTATGTAAACCATGTGTCATTTCATGTCGGCTTCTGTATTTTCACAAAAGCAATTGAATTAGCGGCTATTATACTATGTAGAAGTGTATGAACTATAAATATATATACCGTATATACTCGTGTATAAGCCGAGATTTTCAGCACCTTTTTTCGTGCTGAAAATGCCCCCTCGGCTTATACACGAGTCATAGGGCAGAAACCAGCGGGGGAGGGGATGCCGCGGCAGGAGCCGGTGGCTGGGATCATACTCACCCCTCCCCGTGCCATCGCTGAGCGTCCCTGCAATCCTGCGTTCTCCCCTTCCTGCAGCTCTTCTGCACTGAGTGGTGATGTAATACCCGCTCATTAAGGTCATGTAATATGGACGGGACGCCACTCCCATAGACGTGGCCTCCATATTCATGGCCTTAATGAGCGGTATTACATCACCGCTCAGTGCTGAAGAGCTTCAGGAAGACGGGGAGAACGCAGGATTGCAGGGACGCTTAGCGATGGCACGGGGAGGGGTGAGTATGATGGAGGAGAGGACAAGGAGCACGGAGCTGGACTGCGGGGGGGGAACGGTGGACAGGGAAGCATGGAGGAGGACGGGGGAAGCTGGAGCAGGACGGGGGGGAGATCGGTGGACGGGGGAAGCATAGAGGAGGACGGGGGAAGCTGGAGCAGGACGGGGGAAGCATGGAGGAGGACGGGGGAGAACGGAGGACGGGGGAAGCATGGAGCAGGACGGGGGAGATCGGTGGACGGGGGAAGCGTGGAGGAGGACGGGGGAAGCATGGAGCAGGACAGGGAAGGATGGAGGGCACAGAGGAGCACTGAGCAGGACGGGGGCACAGGAGGACGGAGAAGGAATGGGGGAGCACAGCGGAGGACGGAGCAGGAGGGGGGAGTACAGAGGAGAATGGGGAGCACAGAGCTGGATGGGGGAGCAAGGAGCAGGACGGGGGCAGCACAGAGCAGGAGGGCAGTTCATACACCCGGCTTATACACGAGTCAATAATTTTTCCCATTTTTTTGTGGCAAAATTAGGGGGGTCGGCTTATACACGGGTCGGCTTATACACGAGTATATACGGTATATATATGTCACAAATTCAATGACATGTATATATATATATATATATATGAGGTGTAAAATTGTTGAAAAAAAATGTGTGGGCTCCCGCCCTATTTTCTCAACCAGACAGACAAAGCCAGCAAATGGGGGCAGATAATAATAGCCCAGAGAGGGAACATTATTTTTGGCCCCCCCGGCTACTAACATCTGCCCCCAGACACCCCAGAAAAGGCAAATCTATAATAAGATTCGCCCTTTCTGGCACTTTGCCCGTCTATTCCATTGCCCTGTAGCGGTGGCGAATGGGTTAATAAGGGGTTAAAGCCACCTTGCTATTGAAAGGTGAGTTTAAGCCAGGTTAATAATTGAGAGCTGTCAATTAGACAAATATCAATTATTAATCCTATTGTATGAAATAAAAATAAAACACACACACTTTAATTAAAAATCATTTTAATGAAATAAACACACAGTTTTTGACAATATTTTATTTTACTGCCATTCCTTGCGAAGCCCTTGTTCACCTGTAATAAAAATAAAATAATAAAGCAACATTATTCTTACCTATCGGATGTTCAGTCAGGTCCCCCGATGTAATCCTTCTGAAAGGGTTAATGTTTACTGCAGAGACCGCAGCTAATGCTGTCAGTCTCACAGTAAACCCCCGAATGAATGAGCTCCTCTCCTGGCTGACAGGAGAGGAAGTGGTTAGCATAATTGATTGCTTCCCACTTTCACTTCAGGTCAGCCAGGGACACTGCATTGCATCAGTGACGTCAGAGGGAATCCTGGCTGACCTGAAGTGAACTGATTAACAAAAATAGGGGATCCCCTCTTAAAAAAAAATGCCGTGGGGTTCCCACTATTTTTGTTAACCAGCCTGATAAAGCACACTACTGAGGCCTGGTTTTTCAGGCTGTTAAGGAGCCAATATCCATGGGCCTTGCAAGCCTGATAATACCAGGCCACAGTAGTCTGCTTATCTTGGCTGGTTAACAAAAATAGGGGATCTCCTCGAAAAAAAATGGCGTGGGGTCCTCCCTATTTTTGTTAACCAGCCAGATGAAGCAGACTGCTGAGGCCTGGTTTTTCAGGTTGGTAAGGATCCAATATCCATGAACCTTGCAAGCCTGATAATACCAGGCCACAGCAGTCTGCTTAGCTTGGCTGGTTAACAAAAATAGGGGATCCCCTCAAAAAAAAAATGGCGTGGGGATCCCCCTATTTTTGTTAACCAGCCAAGTAAAATGCAGACTGCTGCGGCCTGGTATTAAAAGACTGTCAAGGCCCATGGATTTTGGCCCTCAACAGCCTAAAAATACCAGGCTGCAGCAGCCCCACAAATGGCGCATCCAAAGATGCGCCAATTGTGGCACTTTACCCTGCTCTTCCCACTTGCCCTGTAGCAGTGGCAAGCGGGGTAATAAGGGGTTAATGTCACCTTTGATTGATCGGTGACAATAAGCCCGGTTAATAATGGAGAGGCGTCAATAAGACACCGATCCATTATTAATCATAGTTTGTAAATTTAAAAAAAACAACACAGCAAGAAAAAAGTATTTTAACCCCTTAACGACCAAGCCATTTTGTAGGTTAAAGACCAGGCCAATTTTTACAATTCTGACCACTGTCACTTTATGTGCTTATAACTATGGAACGCTTCAACGGATCTTGGCGATTCTGAGATTGTTTTCTCATGACATATTGTACTTCATGATAGTGGTAAAATTTCTTCAATATAACTTGCGTTTATTTATGAAAAAAACGGAAATATGGCAAAAATTTTGAAAATTTTGCAATTTTCAAACTTTTAATTTTTATGCCATTAAATCAGAGAGATATGTCACAAAAAATAGTTAATAAATAACATTTCCCACATGTCTACTTTACATCAGCACAATTTTGGAACCAAATTTTTTTTTTTTTAGGAAGTTATAAGTGTTAAAAGTTGACCAGCAATTTCTAATTTTTCCAACAAAATTTACAAAACCATTTTTTTTTAGGGACCACCTCACATTTGAAGTGAATTTGAGGGGTCAATATGACAGAAAATACCCAAAAGTGACACCATTCTAAAAACTGCACCCCTCAAGGTGTTCAAAGCCACATTCAAGAAGTTTATTAACCCTTTAGGTACTTCACAAAATTGAAGCAATGTGGAAGGAAAAAATGAACATTTAACTTTTTTCCCAAAATTTTTATTTCAACACAATTTTTTTAAATTTTGTCAAGGGTATCAGTAGAAAATGAACCACAATATTTGTTGTACAATATCTCCTGAGTACACCGATACCCCATGTGTGGGGGTAAACCACTATTTGGGCACATGGCAGAGCTCGGAAGGGAAGCAGCGCCATTTGACTTTTTTGGCTGGAATTGAGATTGGACGCCATGTCGCATTTGGAGAGTCCCTGTGTGCCTAAACAGTGGAAAACCCCCACAAGTGACCCCATTTTGGAAACTAAACCTCCCAAGGAACTTACCTAAATGTGTTGTGAGAGCTTTTAGCCCCCCAAGGGCTTCACAGAAGGTTATAACGTAGAGCAGTAAAATTAAAAAATCATATTTTTTCCACAAAAATGATCTTTTCATCCCAATTTTTATTTTCCAAAGGATAAAAGGACCCTAAAAGTTATTGTGCAATTAGTCCTGAGTACGCTGATACCCCATATGTGGGGGTAAACCACTATTTGGGCGCATGGCAGAGCTCGGAAGGGAAGCAGCGCCATTTGACTTTTTTGGCTGGAATTGAGATTGAACGCCATGTCGCATTTGGAGAGTCCCTGTATGCCTAAACAGTGGAAACCCCCACAAGTGACCCCATTTTGGAAACTAGACCCCCCAAGGAACTTATCTAGATGTGTGGTGAGAGCTTTGAACCCCCAAGGGCTTCACAGAAGGTTATAACCTAGAGCCGTAAAATTAAAAAATCATATCTTTTCCACAAAAATGATCTTTCCACCCCCAATTTTTATTTTCCAAAGGGTAACAGGACCCCAAAAGTTATTGTGCAATTTGTCCTGAGTACGCTGATACCCCATATGTGGGGGTAAACCACTATTTGGGCGCATGGCAGAGCTTGGAAGGGAAGCAGCGCCATTTGACTTTTTTGGCCGGAATTGAGATTGGACGCCATGTCGCATTTGGAGAGTCCCTGTGTGCCTAAACAGTGGAAACCCCCCACAAGTGACCCCATTTTGGAAACTAGACCCCCCAAGGAACTTATCTAGATGTGTGGTGAGAGCTTTGAACCCCAAGGGCTTCACAGAAGGTTATAACGTAGAGCTGTAAAATTAAAAAATCATCTTTTCCACAAAAATGATCTTTCCACCCCCAATTTTTATTTTCCAAAGGGTAACAGGACCCCAAAAGTTATTGTGCAATTTGTCCTCAGTACGCTGATACCCCATATGTGGGGGTAAACCACTATTTTGACGCATGGCAGAGCTCAGAAGGGAAGGAGTGCCTTTTTCAAATGCAGACTTTGATGGAATGGTCTGTGGGTGTCATGTCACGTTTGGAGAGCCCCTGATGTGCCTAAACAGTAGAAACCCAAAACAAAGATTAGGAGGGCACTATCTTGCAAATAACTAAAAAAACGAGGGTATCTACCTGGAGTATGTGAAAAATCGATAAGCCAAACAAGAAAGAAAAAGCACATACTAAACACCAGGGAACACCAGAATCACAGAAATAATTAAGTGTTTATTAAAGAACTGCAAAAACAACCAAAAGGTTAAAAACACTTAAAATATGAACATAATTGCCCGACAATAGGGGTTCATGGCCCCCCCTAAACCCCTCAAACAATATAAAATAATCAAAAAAAGAGAATACAAAATACAATATACACAAGAATATAATAATGTGTCTCCCCCAAAGGCCCAAAACTACAAAGGGATGTGTAACAACTAAGGTATGAATGTATACATAAACCTACACCAGACAATATATAAGGTATAAGCAAGGTGACCAAAAAGGTAAACTTAAACAGTTAATACACATGTATACATAAACCTACACCAAACAATATATAAGGTATAAGCAGGATGATCAAAAAAATAATAAACTTGAGCAGTTAATACACATGGATAATGCAGATGTCCCGACCCACATAAGAACAATAAGTGTTCAAAGTAATATGATCGCCCATAAGACCAATGTTACCAAGCCAAAAAGGGGGGAGAAAGAAAAACCAGGAGAGGCAGGGGGGCCAGAGCCCAACGCGTGTCGCCACCTGCAGTGGCTTTCCCCTGATGAAGCCAGATCAGGATGACTGGGTCTCTTTTTTGCCTTTGGCTGAGTTTGCTCTTAATAATAGGGCTAGCTCTGCCACTTTGATGTCTCCATTTTTCTGTAATTCTGGGTTTCACCCTCGATTTTCTTCTGGACAGACGGAGGCTTCTGTCTGTCCAGGTGTTGACTCTGTTGTGGAGCGTATGCAACAGATTTGGGACCAGGTAGTGCAGAGGTTGTCCTTCTCTCAGGAGAGGGCCCAGCGGTTTGCTAACCGGCATAGGACTGATGGTCCTCGGTTTAAAGTGGGGGACTTGGTCTGGTTGTCCTCAAAAAATATTCCTATGAGAGTGGCATCTCCTAAATTTAAGCCTAGGTTCATTGGACCTTATAAGATCATGGAGATTCTTAATCCTGTTTCTTTTCGTTTGCTTCTTCCAGGGACATTTAAGATTCATAACGTGTTCCACAAGTCCTTGTTGAAGAGGTTTGTTGAGCCAGTGTTTCCTACTACTGTGCCTCCTGACCCTGTTTTGGTTGAGGGCAATCTGGAGTATGTGGTTGAGAAAATATTGAATTCTCGTTTTTCTAGACGGAAACTCCAGTATTTGGTTAAGTGGAGAGGTTATGGTCAGGAAGACAATTCTTGGGTGTTTGCTTCGGACATCCATGCTAGGAGACTCATCCGTGCGTATCATAGAACTCATCCTGACCGACCTGGTTGCTCAAATGAGGGTTCGGTGACCCCTCCTCAAGGGGGGGGTACTGTTGTGAATGGACTTGAAATGAGTTCTGAGCAGAGGCTCCCTCTGGTGGTTACAAGCGGTACTGGACTGTCCAGTGATGATTGTGAGGAGTGGGAATCAGGTGTTACTGACTGGTCTTATATAAGGGAGTCGCCTTCCCATCAGGGTTGCCGGTGATCAATTGTTCTGGTCTCACTCCATGATTCCTGTTTCCCTTGTAGCCTGCTGTGTCGTGTCTGCATCTCCTGCTAACAGATAAGACATTTTCTTCTTTTTGTTTTTGTGCTTTGTTTTTGCATTTTGTCCTGCACTTCCGTGGGGGCCTTCTGGGTCCCCTCCGGGGGCTTTTGCCCTCTCAGTTTAGTTCAGCCACTGATGTTTGTACTTTTGCTTTTTCCAGTTTCTTCAGTGGCTGCTGTTTTGGTTTTGTTGCACCAGAGAACTAATTTAGGTGGTGGAGGTCGTGTGATCTCAGGTGTTTTTGAAATTAGTAGAGTTGGTGCTTTGCAGGGTTTTTTGGGATTGCAGTAAGTACCCTTCCTATCCTTTTCTATTTAGATTAGCTTGGGCCCCAACGTTTGCTCATACTATTTTCTGTCTGTGTCAGTATTTCTTCTTGTCTAACAGCCATTACATGTTTGGGGGCTTTCTATGTTCTTTGGGGATCTGCTCCGGGGCAGATAGCTTTCCTATTTCTATCTTTAGGTGTAGTTAGTTTCTCAGGCTGTGACGAGGCATCTAGGACCAACGTACGAACGCTCCACGGCTGCCTCTAGTTGTGGTGGTTAGTCAGGGTACTGCAATCTCATAGATTCCAACTGCTCTGGTGTATTGCATTTTTTACCTGCACTCCTCAGTTACCGAAACATAACAATTTTGTATTCTCTTTTTTTGATTATTTTATATTGTTTGAGGGGTTTAGGGGGGCCATGAACCCCTATTGTCGGGCAATTATGTTCATATTTTAAGTGTTTTCTAACCTTTTGGTTGTTTTTGAATTTCTTTAATAAACATTTAATTATTTCTGTGATTCTGGTGTTCCCTGGTGTATAGTATGTGCTTTTTCTTTCTTGTTTTGCTAAACAGTAGAAACCCCCCACAAGTGACTCCATTTTGGAAACTAGACCCCCCAAGGAACTTATCTAGATGTGCGGTGAGCACTTTGAACCCCCAAGTACTTCACAGAAGTTTATAACGTAGAGCCGTGAAAATAAAAAATAATTTTTTTCCACAAAAATAATCTTTTTGCCCCCAAATTTTTATTTTTATAAGGGTAACAGGAGAAATAGGACCCCAAAAGCTATTGTGCAATTTGTCCTGAGTATGCTGATACCCCATATGTGGGGGGGAACCACTATTTTGACGCATGGCAGAGCTCGGAAGGGAAGGAGCACCATTTTTAAATGCAGACTTTGATGGAATGGTCTGCGGGTGTCATGTCGCGCTTGGAGAGCCCTGATGTGCCTAAACAGTAGAAACCCCCACAAATGACCCCATTTTGCAAACTAGACCCACCACGGAACTTATCTAGATGTGTGGTGAGCACTTTGAACCCCCAAGGGCTTCACAGAAGTTGATAACGTAGAGCCGTGAAAATAAAAAAATCATATTTTTTTCCACAAAAATGACCTTTTTGCCCCCAAATTTTTATTTTTATAAGGGTAACAGGAGAAATAGGACCCCAAAAGTTGAAGTGAATTTTGTCCTGAGTACACTGATACCCCATATGTGGGGGGGAACCACTGTGATCTCCTTACTGCGATCTTTGGGAGGCAGAATGAACAAATCCACAAAAGGTGAAGAATTGGTTTTCTTTTTTACGCCGTTCCTCGTGCGGTATTAGTGATTAGGCGAATTTATTCTTCGGATCTGTGCGATTACAGCGATACCAGACTTATACCCTTTTTTCATGTTTAGCTTCTGTCACACTCTAAAAGACGCTTTTTTTTGGAATAATTTTTTGTGAGAAATTTTTGCATCGCCGTATGTTGAGAACTATAATTTTTCCATATTTCAGCCGACAGAGTTATCTGTGGGCTTATTTTTTGCGGGACGAGCTGACGTTTTTATTTATACCATATTCCGTCACATAACGTTTTTTGATCGCTTCCTATTCCGATTTTTGTGGAAGCAGAATGAACAAAATCCAGCAATTCAGGAATTGTTTTTTTTTTTTTTTTCCTCCGTTCCGCATGTGGTAAAATTGATAAAGCAGCTTTATTCTTCGGGTCACTACGATTACAGCGATACCTCATTTATATATTTTTTTATGTTTTGCCGTTTTTTACGCAATAAAAAGTTTTATAGAAAAAATATTATTTTTGCATCAGTTTATTCCGCGAGCTATAACTTCTTTATTTTTTCGCTGATGATGCTGTATAGCAGCTTTTTTTTTGCGGAACAAGATGACGTTTTCAGCGGTACCATGGTTATTTATATCCCACTTTTTGATCGCGTGTTATTGCTCTTTTTCCAAGCGGTATGATGATACCGCTTGGAAAAAGTATAATTTACTACTTTTTTTTTTTTTTTTTTACGGCTTTCACTGAAGGGGTTAACTAGGGATACGCTTTTATAGATGGGATTTTTACGGACGCAGCGATACCAAACATGTGTGTTTTTTTGTTTTTTGTTTTTTTTTTATTACATAAAAATGTGTATTTTTTAGGGGATTTTTTTTAAATTATTTTTTTATATTTTTTTTACAATTCTTTTAAAAAAAATGCTTTTTTTTTACTTGTTCCTTTATGGGACTTTCACTTTTTTTTACTTTTTATTGCAGTTACAATTAGAGTTGAGCGATACTTTCCGATATCCAAAATGCCTTTATGGGCTCACCCAGAATTCCCAGTGGGAGTGACAGACCGCGTTTTTGAGACGTGGCATACTAAAGGTATACATACAGTATTCCATCTCATGCACCTAAAAGAGTGTAGGTGGCTGACATCCAAGGAGATTATGGAAAAATTCAATTAGCCCCCTTCTCACTTTATTGAAACTCTACAAGTGCATTATTTCTACAGAAATCGCCTGCGTAATATTATAGAAGAGGTGGTAGACAATTGATTTGACAAGATGGGAGATATATTTCTTCAACCAGACTGAAGTTTGCTCATGATTTTCCATGATTACTACGACCTGTGATGAGGTCATAGTCACGTGATCTGGTCAGCTGATGTGTACGTCACCTGATGGTGTTTTGTAGGCCTATAAAACAAGGAGCTGTTGTAGTTGTTGTGTGGAAGGAAGGAGTTTGGCTGGAGTAAGCCTGGAACATTGTTTTGTTACTGTGTGGCAGTGTGCACCAGGAAGCGAGTAACAGACCACCCGGAATGTGACCTGGCGGTCTCAGCTGACCTGCAGCCGCTTAGTTAAGCCCATCACAAGCAAGGGTGAGTCTGTGACCAGTGGTTCTCCAAACTGGAGTGATTTATGTTCTGTTTTCATTTTGTTATATGGACTTTTTGTTGAACTCATGATTAAAATCACTGAACTTTGAAATAAAAGGCTGTGTGTTTGCCTCATTACTGCGGCCCAGCCCTGACTACCACAGCGGTTCCCTACAATTGGTGGAGAATGCGGGCAACGCAGTGAGGTCAGGCTGTTTTTCATGCATGACAGTAAATGTCCTGGTTTTAGAAAGTGCACCAAAACCGGCTGGATAACTGTCCGAAGATGGAGAACAAAGTAAAAATGCTAGTGGAGGCCATGCGACAGCAACAGCAGGCTACACAGCAGCAACAGCAGGCTATGCAGTAGCAGCAGGCTATACAACAGCAGGCTATGTAGCGGCAGCAGGCTATACAGCAGCAGGCTATGTAGCAGCAGATATTTAATCGACAGCAACAGGAAACCAATAGTTTACTGATGCAGCACATCACAGCGCCGCAGACAGTAAGAGCTGCCAGGGGATGCCATGATGTCCGGAAAGCGGTGCGTACAGCGATCCGAAAGATGGAGCAATCAGATGACGTTGAGGTGTAGCTGGAGATGTTTGAAGGCGTGGCTAAAAGGGAGAGACTGCCCCGGGACCAGTGGGCCGAGATCGTGGCTCCGTTTTTGACTTCAGGACCCGCTAAAGCCTATAGGGACCTACCCCCCAGCAACAGGAGGACTATGAGAGCGTGAAGGGTGAGATACTTGCACGTCTTGGGGTAAATGTTTTTTTCCTGGCCCAGCGTGTACAACAATGGAAGTTTTCCCCTTCCGAGCCAGCTCGGTCCCAGTATTATGACTTGATACACCTGATAGAAAAGTGCTTTCAGCCTGAGGTGTTGTCACCCCGCGATTTGCTGGATCGTATAGTGACTGATAAATTCGGGCGAACTTTGCCCCACACCCTTCAAACATGGGTTGGACAGGCAGCCCCTACTGATGGTCTCCAAATGGTAGACCTCATTGAAAGATATGGGCCTACCAAGGAGATACAGGGAGAGACTACCCGGAAGCTACCAATTAAATTCACCAAACCTTCACCCACAGCTCGGCGAGCAGAGACTCTGAGGGCCGCCCAGGAAAGGTTGGGGAACGAAAGGGGCCCCATAATCTGTTGGCGGTGCCAAGAACCATGACATGTGAGAGCTGATTGCCCCAACCTGACTGTGCCCATGGACAACAACTTTGGCTACTATCAGTCTCACTATGCATAACACGTGTGCAGTGGTCAGTATTACCTTTGCCTTCGGTGGAGGAGGAAAACACCTCTCCTATAGAAGTGTTAGTTGGGGAGATGGAAGATTTGCCACCGGGACCAGAATTGTAATACTTAAATGTGTCAGGTGACAATTTTGGTACGGCGCAACTCCGTGACCCTACGTTGAGTCTATTTGTTGGGGATAACATTTTGTTTTGTAATTGATCATTCCCCTGTGACTGGCAGTGTTGTAGCCCAGGGAGTAGAGTTCAGGTGGTAGAAAGATGAACATAACAGGAGACATGGAAAACGTTGGCAAACAGTTATTTAATCTGAAAACGGGCAGGCAAATTCAGGTGAGATCCATGCCTTGTTCATTTTCAGAAAAGTAAGCCGGTCTACATTCTCTGAGGATAGTCGCATGCGACGGTCTGTTAGTACACCACCTGCAGCACTAAAGACGCGCTCAGATAATACACTGGCAGCAGGGCAAGCCAGCACCTCCAATGCATACTGGCTAAGCTCTGGCCATGTATCCAGCTTAGAGACCCAAAACTTGAAAGGGGAAGAGCCATCTGGGAGTACACTGAGAGGGAAAGACATGTAGTCTGTCACCATCTTACGTAAACGTTGCCTCATGGTGAGTGGAGTCGTCTCGGATGGTGTAGACATTGGTGGCGCTGACACAAAACTTCGCCACATTTGTAACATACTGCTCTTGCCCTGTGCAGAGGCGCTGCTTGTGCTCCCTCTTGTTGCAGAGGTGTCTTCACTGCCTCGACGCACAGAGATTCTTTGTAAAGCAGTAGCAGCAGCAGTGCTCTCGGCTGGAATGGAGAATATTATGGATTGCACCAGTCTGTCTTGGTACTCCCGCATTTTACGCTCCCGGTTCAACGGTGTGATGAGGCTTTGTAAGTTGTCCCGGTAGCGAGGGTCTAGGAGGGTGTACACCCAATAATCTGATGTGGTGAGAATGTGGGCGATGCGGCGGTCGTTTCTCAGGCACTGCAGCATGAAATCAACCATGTGCTGCAGACTCCCAACTGCCCAACAAATGCTGTCCTCTGGAAGAGGCGTCATCTCTGCCTGCTCTGCATCGCCCCACACTCGCTCTACATACTGACTAGAGCGTTGTGTACCTCCCTCTGTAGGGATTTCTTCCTCCTCCATTGACTCCTCCTCATCCTCCTCACAAAGTGAGCCCTGCCCAGCCCTTTGTGAGGAACCAAGTTGCGCTGACTGTCCAGAAGGTGAGTGAATTTGTGACTCCTCATCCTCCACCTCTTCCAAAACCTCATCCTTTAGTGCTTGCAGTGATTTTTGAAGCAGGCAGATAAGGGGGACAGTCATGCTGACTAGTGCATCATCTGCACTCGCCATCCGGTTGAGTCATCAGACGCACGCAAAACGTGGCAGATGTCCTTCATAGAGGCCCACTCAGTAGTGGTGAAGTGTGAACGGCGCAAATTGCGAGTTGATTGTGCCTGATGCAGCTGATACTCCATTACTGCTGGCTGTTGCTCACACAACCGCTCCAACATATGTAAGGTGGAATTCCACCTGGTGGGTACGTCACATATGATGCGATGTTCAGGAAGGCGAAATCTGTGTTGCAGAGCAGCAATGACCGATCTGTCTATGCTGGAACGTCGCAAGTGAGCGCACTCTAGGCGGACCTTCTGCAGCAGTTCAGCAAGATCCGGATAGTCCCTCAAAAAACTCTGCACGACCAAGTTGAGCACATGTGCCAGACATGGTATGTGAGTGAGGTTGCCAAGGCCCAGAGCTGCCACCAGATTTCGGCCATTGTCACACACTACCAAGCCTGGCTGGAGATTCGCTGGCAAAAACCACACGTCGCTCTCCTGCTTGATGGGATTCCAGACCTCCTGCGCTGTGTGGCTTTGATTCCCATTGAAATTAATTTCAGGACGGCCTGTTGACGTTTGGCCACGGCTGTGCTCATATCGTTCGCAACAGGTAAGCGTTCACGGGTCCATGTGGAGGTAGACCGTGACGGCTCCTGCAGCGATGATTCTGAGGAACTGGAGTAGGAGGAGGAGTCAATGTGTACAGACTGGATTCCTGCAATCTTTGGAGTTGGCAGAACACGTACAGCGCCACTCTCAAGATCTGTACCCGGCTCCACAACATTGACCCAATGGGCAGTGAGGGAAAGGAATCGTCCCTGGCCATGGGTACTGGTCCACGCATCGGTGGTCAGGTGGACCTTGCTACAGACGGCGTTTAGTAGCGCATGTCTAATGTTTCCCTCGACATGTTTTTGCAGACCAGGGACGGCTTGGCTGCTGAAATAAAATCGGCTTGGCACATTGTATTGTGGGACTGCCAATGCCATTAAGTTACGGAAACTGTCAGTCTCCACCAGCCTGAATGACAGCATTTCAAGGGACAGGAGTTTTGCAATGCCAGCATTCAGAGCCTGTGCTCGTGGATGGTTTGCCGAGTATGGCCATCTTTTATCCCATGCCTGTGGTACCGATGGCTGTTTTGTGGTCTGGGAGTGTGAAGATGACAGGGAACTTGCTGCTGTGGGTGGAATAACACTTTGTCTCTGGACAACAGTGACCGAGGTTCTTCCATGGCGATCCTGTGAGGAAGCAGAACCAGCTGTGTGTGAGCTGGAGGTAGAGGCTCCAACACGACCTGAAGATGTAGGTGCTGCTGTAGGTTGGCCTACATCTCCAGTGTGTCTTTGTAACTCAACTACGTGCTTTGTCCGCACATGTTTCCACATATTTGTGGTATTGAGGTTACTGCAATTTTTACCTCTTTTTACTTTTTGCTTACACAGCTTGCATTTAACATAGCAAATATTATATGCAAGTCTGTCAAAAAAGGACCACGCAGTGCAAGTCCTGGGAGCGCCCATTTTGACTTTTGGAAGAGAACTGCTCCCAACAGGTGCCAAACTGGAGGCTAGAGGCAACCGAGTCTGCAGCCTACCTCTCCCTCCTGTTTGTACCGTTGGGACAATCTCATCCTCAGAGCTGCTCCCACCACCTCTCCTGTCCCTCACGCCATGTTGGGTCTTGGACCTCATCATCTCCACTACCCTCTTCAAACACCTGCTGCTGTTGGGTGGTCTGGCCAGCACCATGCTCAACAAAAACTGGCACCTGAGTCTCATCATCATCAGATGCGTTCTGCGGTGTGCTGACCATCGGCACTGGCTCACCCGCCTCTTCTGATTCAGAGAGACACAGCTGTTGCGCATCACTGCATACTCCCTCTTCTTCACATTCCAGAATGCTGCTTGGCTGGGCCCCTGTTTGCAAGCCAACAGATTCTGAGAACAGAAGCAGAGACTCAGCTGGCTCCAGTTCAGAACTCTCTGACTGCCTGGGCAATTTGACAGGCGGTGAACAGACAGATGGTTGCTCAACAGTGTTGTGGTCCTGAGAGGAGGTGGAAGCAATTGAAGTCGATGCATTGGCTGCCATCCAACCAACAACGGCTTCAATTTGTTCTTCCCGCAGCAGGGGGGTACGCCGAGCTCCTACAAAACTGCACATAAAGGAACGCTCACGGGGAAAACTGGTGGATGCTGTGTCACTGGGGGCGGCAGCAGCCACAGAATCCCCACGTCCTCTCCCTGCTGAAACTCCACGGCCACGACCACGTGCCTTACTCCCTGCCTTCTTCATCTTGGTAGATTGATAAAGAAAGTCAGAAAAGTTAAAAGGCCTAAGTGTTGTTATTCCACAGAGACTGCAGTGAACACTGCAGACAACTGTTCACTAGCTGTGAAAGGCCCCTTTGTGTACTTCTATAGTGTTTGCAACCAATGTATTGTATACGGATGGAAGCGCGTCACACTAATAGATTTGAGTTATTTGAAATAGAATGGAGCAGCAACAATTATAGAAAAATGACAAGGATGAGGCAGTGACACACGTTCAGCAGACTATATACCAGCAGTGGTTTAAAAACTAACTGGAGCGTGATCTGCACTCAGCAAAAAAAAATATATCACAGACTAGAGTGAACACTGCAGTGCACACAACTGGTCACTATCTTTGAAAGGCTCCTTTGTGGACTTCTATAGTGTTTGCAACCAATGTATTGGATACGGATGGAAGCACGTCACACTATAATTGTCATGACAACCCCCGGGTCATCAAGGCAGAGATCGGGCCCTGCAAATACATTGCAGGGCGCCGATCTGAGGCAGAGGGAGCTCCCGACCCTCTGCCTCCCCCCCTGAGCGCTGCTATTGTGCTCGATCGCAGCAGTCAGGGGGTTAACAGCCAGGGGCTGTGGGGGCGCCGCTCCTGGCTGTCAGTGCAGGAAGCTTGGCCACTGCAGCGCCGGCTCCTGCACTGATCGCGCTGGAGATGCTGAAATTTCAGCATCTCCTGCGCGATCGCTGTTGTGTTTGGTCAGTCAGATTGACTGACCAATCACAGCGCTGTAGGTGCGGGGACCGATGGCAAAGGTCCCCGCACCGCTTGCCGTGCCTGTCAGCTGTCTGTGACAGCTGTCGGCACTGAACTACCACTGCGTGTTTACACGCAGTGGTAGTTCTAATGCATGACGTGCACAGTCCGTCAAGGTGCCAAAACTGACACCTTGCCATGACGGACTGTGCACGTCAATGGACATTAAGGGGTTAATGAAATAAAACACAACACAGTTTTCATTATTTTTATTTCACTCTCATTCCTGCGATGCCATCGATCTGCTGTAAAAAAACAAAAATAATAAACCAACACAAATACTCCCTGTCCGACGCAGTCCAAAATCACGAGTGTCCCACGACGAGTCCAGCTCTGCTACATCTGGATGACAGGCTGAGCCTGACATCCACATAGAGCAGAGCTGCTTACCAGCTTCTTCCCCAGCGGTGACGTCATCCGGACTGGTTTACGGCCAGCTGTCGCGAGAGTACAGCTGGCCAAGATTACCCAGTACCCGGCAGTCACTGCAGTTATTGCGAGATTCTGCACGTGACCGCCAGGAACAGGGTAATGGTGGCCATCCAGGAGGACGTGACTGCTGGGGAAGGGGATCTTCTGACAGGTAAGAGCGGACTCTGCTGAGTCCTGACACCTGACAGACCCGACCGACACTGACAGTGACAGTTTCGGGGAGTTCCTGTGTCACGTACTTCGTTCTGTGACACAGGAACTCCCATAGACTTGGTCGGAAAACTCAGATTCTGGTATCCGATATGACAAAATACCGGAACTCAGAATCGGAATTCCGATACAGCAAATATCGGCCGATACCCGATATTTGCAGTATCAGAATGCTCAACACTACTTGTTATCAGTATAAAAGACACCTGTCCACAACCTCAACCAGTCACACTCCAAACTACACTATGTCGAAGGACACCAGAAACAAAATTGTAGGCCTGCACCAGGCTGGGAAGACTGAATCTGCAATAAGCAAGCAGCTTGGTGTGATGAAATAAACTGTGGGAGCAATAATAAGAAAATGGAAGACCTACAAGACCATTGATAATCTCCCTCAATCTGGGGCTCCAAGCAAGATCTCATCCCGTGGGGTCAAAATGATCACGAGAACGGTGAGCAAAAATCCCAGAACCACACAAGGGGACCTAGTGAATGACCTGCATACAGTCATGGGCAAAAGTTTTGAGAATGCCACAAATATTAATTTTTACAAAGTCTACTGCTTCACTTTTTCTAATGGCAATTTGCATATACTCCAGAATGTTATAAAGAGTGATCAGCTTAACAGCAATTGCTTGCAAAGTCAATATTTGGCTAGAAAATGAACTTTATCCCCCAAAGCACATTTCAACATCATTGCAGCCCTGCCTTAAAAGGACCAGCTAACCTCTTTTCAGTGATTGCTCCATTAACACAGGTGTGGGTGTTGATGAGGACATGGCTGGGGATCAATCTGTCATGATTAAGTAAGAATGACACCACTGGACACTTTAAAAGGAGGCTGGTGCTTGGCATCATTGTTTCTCTTCTGTTAACCATGGTTATCTCTAAAGAAACACGTGCATTCATCATTGCAATGCACAAAAATGGCCTAACAGGGAAGAGTATCGCAGCTAGAAAGATTGCACCTCAGTCATCAATCTATCGCATCATCAAGAACTTCAAGGAGAGAGGTTCCATTGTTGCCAAAAAGGCTCCAGGGCGCCCAAGAAAGACCAGCAAGCGCCAGGACCGTCTCTTAAAAGTGTTTCAGCTGCGGGATTGGGCTACCAGCAGTGCAGAGCTTGCTCAGGAATGGCAGCAGGCAGGTGTGAGTGCATCTGCACGCACTGTGAGGCGGAGACTCTTGGAGCAAAGCCTGGTCTCAAGGAGGGCAGCAAAGAAGCCTCTTCTCTCCAGAAAAAAACATCATGGACAGACTGATATTCTGCAAAAGGTACAGGCAGTGGACTGCTGAGGATTGGGGTAAAGTTATTTTTCTCTGATGAATCCCCTTTTCGATTGTTTGGGACATCAGGAAAACGCCTCATTCGGAGAAGACAAGGTGAGCGCTACCACCAGTCTTGTCTCATGCCAACTGTTAAGCATCCTGAAACCATTCATGTGTGGGGTTGCTTCTCAGCCAAGGGAATCGGCTCTCTCACAGTCTTGCCTAAAAACACAGCCATGAATAAAGAATGGTACCAGAATGTCCTCCAAGAGCAACTTCTCCCAACCCTCCAAGAGCAGTTTGGCGATCAACAACGCCTTTTCCAGCATGATGGAGCACCTAGCCATAAAGCAAAGGTGATAACTAAATGGCTCAGGGAACAAAACATAGAGATTTTGGGTCCATGGCCTGGAAACTCCCCAGATCTTAATCCCATTGAGAACTTGTGGTCAATCATCAAGAGACGAGTGGACAAACAAAAACCTAAAAATTCTGACAAAATGAAAGCATTGATTTTGCAAGAATGGACTGCTATCAGTCAGGATTTGGTCCAGAAGTTAATTGAGAGCATGCCAGGGAGAATTGCAGAGGTCCTGAAGAAGTAGGGTCAACACTGCAAATATTGACTTGCTGCATTAACTCATTCTAACTGTCAATATAAGCTTTTGTTACTCATATGTTTGCAATTATATTTCTGTCTGTGATAAAAACATCTGTCAAACACACATAAAAACCAGAGGGCAGCAGATCATGTGAAAATATAATATTTGTGTCATTCTCAAAACTTTTGGCCATGACTGTAGAGCTAGGACCACCGTAACAAAGGCTACCATCAGTAACACACTATGCCGCCAGAGACTCAGATCCTGCAGTGCCAGACGTGTCCCCTGCTTAAGCCAGAACATGTCCAGGCCCGTCTGAAGTTTTCTACAGAGCATGTGGATTATCCAGAAGAGTATTGGGAAAATGTCATATGGTCTGATGAAACCAAAGTAGAACTGTTTGGTAGAAACAAAACTGGCCGTGTTTGGAAAAGACAGAATGCTGAGTTGCATCCAAAGAACACCATACCTACTGTGAAGCATGGGGGTGGCAACATCATGCTTTGGGGCTGTTTCTCTGCAAAGGGACCAGGACAACTGATCAGTGTACATGAAAGAAAGAATGGGGCCATGTATCGTGAGATTTTGAGCGCAAACCTCCTTCCATCAGCAAGGGCATTGAAGATTAAATGTGGATGGGTCTTTCAGCATAATAATGATCCCAAGCACACTGCTAGGGCAACCAAGGAGTGGCTTTGTAAGAAGCATATGAAGGTGCTGGAGTGTCCTAGCCTGTCTAGAGATCTCAACCCCCATAGAAAACCTTTGGAGGGATTTGAAAGTACGTGTTGCCCAACGACAGGCCCAAAACATCACTGCTGTAGAGATGATCTGCATGGAGGAATGGGCCAACATACCACCAACAGTGTGTGCCAACCTTGTGAAGACGTACAGAAAACGTTTGACCTCGGTCATTGCCAACAAAGGATATATAACAAAATATTGAGATGAACTTTTGTTAATGACCAAATACTTATTTTCCACCATAATTTGCAAAATAAATCGTGCCAAATCAGACAAGGTGATTTTCTGGATTTGTTTTCTCATTTTGACTCTCATAGTTGTGGTCTACCTATGATGTCAATTACAGGCCTCTCTCATCTTTTTAAATGGGAGAACTTGCATAATTGGTTTTCCCCACTGTATAGGAAAAAAGAAAAGCAGTTAGTGTAGATAACAAATGATAATGAGTTTTTAATTAAAGTATATTAGAAAATAGTTTGGATTATAACATTAAATAGATAGGAATTTACGATGAAAATTAATTTGTATGTCATAACTTCCTTTTAATAGTAGAGCTAGGACTGTCCTGAATGGGTACATCTTTTCATGGTGGGATGGCTTTTATAAGTATATAACTAAGTACACTATGTGATTTACATTTACTATTCGTTTAATTACTGCAGGGTATTTGCTTGTCACCACTGTGACCAGTTGTTAAGGATAACAAGGATATTATGGGACATGTGCTGGGGTAAGGTGGGGATTACACAAAAAATAGTGGTGGCTGGGTTCCGAGTACTGAGGGATGGCTTCTGCCATGAGGTTGCAAAGCCATGTGTCCACAAGCCTAAACAGCAACATTCCTAGGAAAAGCAGTCTGGAAATGTAGTGTTTGGCCTGTAGGTGGGTGGCTGCATATATTCTCTTGTGTTACAAGGCCTGGAGTATGGTAAGGTGAAAGATGTGCTAAGACAAGGAATTGGACAAGGTTGCTGATGGTGCTTGCGAATGTGCAACGACAGGTGCATGGCAGGAGTCATCTATGTAGGGAGAGAGTTAGGGCTGAAAAGAGAAGTTCTTCTGTGCTTGTTCTGATAGCAATTGTGCTGTACAGCTAGTGTGCAGTGACAGGGGTGGATTTTCTTGTGTGCAGCAGCTCTGGTTATTAGGCTGCCTGATAGCTGTATTGCTGTGTGTACACTGCTGTGCATACTGCTTTTTACACAGCACTAACACTTTTTTTCTGCACAGTTACCGACCGTTCATTTTTTCCAACACCGTATAGAGCTGTACGCTCCTCACACACTACCGTGTACCGGCTGGTATCACGGACAAATACATGCTGACTATCTGTATGTGACTCCGGAAATATATACAGAGATTGAAATTTTCCCCTACACCGTAAACGGCTGTCCGCTTCTGATACAGTACCACATATCTGCTCTTTGTATTGCGGCAAAATACATACTGAGAGAGCGTCTGTGTGTGACTCCAGAAATATATACGGAGATTTAAATTTTTCCCTACACCGTATACAGCTGTACGCTCCTCATACAGTACCATATATCTGCTGGTATTTTTGGTACATTTTCCCAAACATGAGGAAGTATGATGGAAGAGGCCTCGTATGTGGGCGGGGGGGGCCAGCTGGTACTGATGGTGGTGGTGGTGCATCTGCTGGTAGTGCCAAAAGCACAATAGCACCTAAGGCAGGAGGTGTTGAGCCTGCATCATTGTCTGGCTCCAGAAGGCCTGGAAGGCTCCCTTTTCTGGGAGTAGGTAAACCGCTTTTAAAGCCGGAGCATCAGGAACAGGTTTTGTCTTACATTGCCGAAACAGCCTCCAGCTCTATCGCCTCCTCTTCTGAAGTTTCAAAAAATGCAAGCACTGAGTCGTCAATGCAGGCTCCTGGTCAGGAACAACACCTTTCCTTATGTCCTTCACCCCCACCAAAAGTGAAGGATGCGGCAGGCTACACGTCAGATTACTCCATGGAGCTCTTTTCACATACCATGCCTGGGTTATCAAGTGAAATCCTGAATTCCCAGGCCAAGATGAATATGACATGGAGTGCACTGATGCACAGCCACTGCTATATGATTCTGCTAGTAGAGCAAAAAAAGAGAGAAAGCAGCATGTATGAAAGTCACGATCAACCTCAAATAAATCAAGAAAAAATAAGAAAATATATGATGAAATTTTTATTGATACAAAAAACACACTGACAAAACAAGCAAAAAAACTATAAAACCATTTAAAAAGGACCATAGAAGGCCCATGTTAAACCACTAAAGATCCATGTGAGGATCCACTGACAAACTCCCAAGAAAAACTGGCCAAAGCAGGTACACGTGTAGCACACAAGGAAATATAATGCAGAAAATGTGCAAAATGCAGCACAATAGCTATTTTTTTGCTCCACATGTCTATCACAGTGTGCAGTCATAGATCCCTGTTCTGAATTTTTGTGGTGCCCTCAAACTTTTTTTCTGTTTCAATGATCTGCTAGTACATTCACCCAGAGCACTGCATTGCCCTCGCAGTCTACTGGACCAGATTCTGACCCTTATGAAACTCAGGTGCCCCTTACACAGTGACACAGAGGAAGGTGCAGATGAAACTGAAGAGGAGGTCATGGATGACTCAGTTGTTGACCTGGATTGGCATCCATTGGGGGAAAAGGGTGCCGCTGGCAATAGCTCAGAAGAGGAGGAGGATCCGCAGAAGGCATCGACATCACAGCTGCGGTTATCTGGCAGACCCGTAGCAGTCCAAAAGCATGTTAAAAAAACAAAAAGAGTTGCAGGACAGCTTGGCCAGACGGGCAAATTAGCACAGCATGCAAGCCCTGAAAATTTATCCCATAGTAGGAAGAGTGCAGTGTGGCACTTTTTTGACCAAATCCTATTGATGAGGCAAAGGTTATCTGTAAGAAGTGCGGAAGGACCTTTAAGGTACTGCCACACTAAACAATCCCGCTAGCGATAGCGATAAAGACGCATACTAATGCGATCGCTAGCGGGATTGTTTCTATATCGCTAAGTGCGGCCACATTTAGCGATATAGTTAACGACGCTATCGCCGTTAGCGATCTTCTTAACGACTTTAGCGGTACAAAAGTACCGCTAAATCGCTAAGAAAAGGTGCCACACTACCGATATATACTTACCCAGCGGGAGCGCCGATGAGAAAATAGGGTCCGGAACGATTCCAGCGACGAGCGAGATCACAGCAGGAAGCTCGTCGCTGGCAGCTGCCGCACTGAACAACATCGCTAACGGGATCGCTAAATAGTGACGTTTTTTAGCGATCCCGTTAGCGATATTGTTCAGTGTGGCATACCCTTTAGCCGAGGGAAAAATCTCTAAAAATTGAATACCAGTTGCATGCTTAGACATTTAAACACCATGCACTTGCAAGCATGGATGGACTTCAAAACCTCACTGGCTGTACGAACAGAGGCAGGCTGTAATGCATTTGTGGGAGGATACACGGGCAGGCAGTTTGAGGGCAGACATCGAGTTGTAGAGTGTGCAATGGTCAAAGCTGAAAGACCTCTGTAAAGTCCTTCAGTGTTTTGAGGAATGCACATGGCTGGTAAGTGCAGACGACTCCATCATAAGCATGAGCATCCCACTTATGCGTCTGCTCATGCAAACTTTGATGCACATTAAGGATCAGCAGTCTGCAGTGGAGGAGGAGGAGGAGGGAAGCCTTGATGACAGTCAGGCTTTGTCTGCTCAGGGAACTGTCCTGGATGAGGTGGAGGAAGAAGAGGAAGAGGAGGAGGAGGATGAGGGGAATGATTATTTTGGGGAAGAGGATGCATATTACTGTACAGTTAACAAATAGTCAAACTAAATTAAATTCTAAATCTGTTTAGTGCTGCAATCTAAGCCACCCCCCGAATATCCTTGCATTAAAAATTCCCTACTGTTCTCCAGCTACACCAACTGCTATTCTATTTTTTTGTCAACATTTCCTGTGCGATGACGAGTCATCTGTAAATCTCAGCGGATGAAGGTGCAAAGAGTCATCAGGGATTTTAAAGGGATGTGCAGTTTCCAAGGCTTTACTCCGAATTCAGGTGTGCACACATGCCCGCTTGGTTCAGTGTCCTCCAGGTGAGGGGCTCAGCAAACTCCCAGGTAAATTGGGAAGGGAACTTTCCAGGATTTCTTTAAATATGTTCCTTTCTCTGTTGTCTCACGGTGTAGTATTACTCGCCTCTCGTTCCTGCCAACATCTCGCAATCATTGTCCCAAGGCAGTAGCCACGGAACCTGTGGGATAACGTCTGCTCTTCGTTTCCTTGCTATTATATGGACGCGTTTTTGCTAAGATAATTGTGGTTCAGTAGCTGAGGCTCCTAGAGATGACACTGCCTCCGACTTGCTATCTGATTCAGAAAGGTATCTAATTGGCTAAGGGGCCGGTGTCCCTTCTGCGACCTGGGTGAATGTGGTGGATGCAGTGTCCACAGGGGACAGCGGGGTTGGGACAGTACTGCCTAGGCCACCGTATAGGCAACAGGGATGGTCGATGTTCTCCCTAGTCGATGCCGGGGGAGAGACGTTTTCGTGCTCCCAGTATACAACCAGACTGCGACTCTAGTGGAGCTGGGAGCCCTCTTTCATGTTGGTTTCTCAGGCCAAAGCTGACCGTACCTTTGACCGTATTTTTCAAAATTCCCCATCATGACCAGAAGGTCAGGAATAGGGAGGGGGTTGCTCAAGAAAGTCTGAAAGGCCAGGTGCAGGGTGCTACAGAGTCCAAGACTTTACCGGTATCTCACTCCAAGCAAGCTCAGACTCCCACCAGGGTGACCAACTTCTGGGGCATATTGCAACATAAGCCCTCACACTTACCCAGCCTAGTGACTTTGATCCTGGGGGGCCATGCTTTCCACCAGATGGATATATGAGCCACCTGGCGTACTAGCAAGTGCACCAACCCACTGTGTATTGTGTATGAATGTACTAGGGTGGTAGGAGCAGGCCACCTTTTAGAAAGATAATACACTTGATCTTAGCCAAAAGTCCTGGTTTATGAATGATACAGTGGCCTTTTTTCAGCTTTTTAGATTCTTGTCTAATGGATACTGAGCATTATAGCGTCATTGTCTGCCTCCTTAAATATATACGGAGATTTAGAATTTTTGCTATATTTTTGATTGAAGAAACATCCAAGGCTCTTAAAAATGTGACAGAAGTCACACAAAAACAGCGCAGAAGGCGAGGATTCATGTGGACCCTTCCTGGAGGATAGGATTCCCAATAAACCATCCCTGTCCCTCCGAGGCAGAAGCAACAGCAAGGCTCAGGGATCTTCGATGCTCTTCCTAGCTGATGCCGGGGGAGAGACGTTTTCGTTCTCCCAGTATACAAACAGACTGCCACTCTAGTGGAGCTGGGAGCCCTCTTTCATGTTGGTTTCTCAGGCCAAAGCTGACCGGACCTTTGACCAGGTTTTTCAAAATTCCCCATCATGACCAGAAGGCCTGGAATAGGGGGGAGGGTTGCTGAAGAAAGTCTGAAAGGCCAGGTGCGGGGTGCTACAGAGTCCAAGACTTTACCGGGATCTCACTCCAAGCAAGCTCAGACTCCCACCAGGGCGACCAACTTCTGGGGCACATTGCAACATAAGCCCTCACACTTACCCAGCCTAGTGACTTTGATCCTGGGGGGGCATGCTTTCCACCAGATGGATATAAGAGCCACCTGGCGAACTAGCAAGGGCACCAACCCACTGTGTATTGTGTATGAATGTACTAGGGTGGTAGGAGCAGGCCACCTTTTGGAAAGATAATACACTTGATCTTAGTCAAAAGTCCTGGTTTATGAATGATACAGTGCCCTTTTTCAGCTTTTTAGATTCTTGTCTAATGGATACTGAGCCTTTGAGCGTCATTGTCTGCCTCCTTAAATATATAGGTAGATTTCAAATTTTTTCATTATACTACATATATGCCTTTAATATGCTGATACAGTACCCTTTTTTTATTATTATATTCTTGTCTTATCCATACTCTGCCTGTGAGCGTCTCTGTGGGCCTCATTAACCCCTCTCTGACATTAGACGTACTATCCCGTCCATAAAACCCGTGCCATTCTGCCCATGGACGGGATAGTACGTCATAGGCGATCAGCTGCGCTCCTGAGGGGAGCGCAGCTAATCGCCGCCGGGTGTCAGCTGATTATCACAGCTGACAACCGTGACTGTGTGTCAGGAGCGGTCACGGACCGCTCCCGGCACATTAACCCCTAGCACACCGCGATCAAACATGATCGCGGTGTACTGGGGGAACAGGGGAGGATCGCGCAGGGTGGGGGCTCCCTGCGCGCCCCCCTGAGACCCTCAGACCAGCGCGATGTGATCGCGCTGTTCTGAGGGCTTCCTCCCTCCCAGGACCCGGATCCAAGATGGCGCCGGGGTCCTGGAGGGAGGCGGCTACCTCAGTGTCTGCCGAGAGCAGGCACTGAGAAGCCTGCATCTATGCCTGTGCGATCGCTGGTGTGACAGAGTGCTGTGCACACTGTCACACCAGCGATCTGATAAAATACTGTGATGTCCCACCCTGGGACAAAGTAAAAAAGTTAAAAAAGTAAAAATAAACATGTGTAAAAAAAAAAATCCAAAATAAATAAAAAAAAAAAAAAATATTCCCCAATAAATTCATTTCTTCCTGTAAATAAAAAAAACAAAACAATAAAAGTACACATATTTGGTATCGCCGCATCCGTAACGACCCCCCCTATAAAACTGTCCCACTAGTTAACCCCTTTAGTGAACCCCTTAAAAAAAAAAAAAAAAAAACGAAGCAAAAAATCAATGCTTTATCATCATACCGCCGAACAAAAAGTGGAATAACGCGCGATCAAAAAGACCGATATAAATAAACATGGTACCGCTGAAAACGTCATCTTGTCCCGCAAAAAACGAGCCGCAATACAGCATCATCAGCGAAAAAATAAAAAAGTTATAGCTCGCAGAATAAAGCGATGCAAAAATAATTATTTTTTATATAAAATTGTTTTTATTCTATAAAAGCGCCAAAACATAAAAAAATGATATAAATGAGGTATCGCCATAATCGTACTGACCCGAAGAATAAAACTGCTTTATCAATTTTACCACACGCGGAACAATAAAAACGCCTCCCCCAAAAGAAATTCATGAATTGCTGATTTTTGTTCATTCTAACCTCCCAAAAATCGAAATAAAAAGCGATCAAAAAATGTCACCTGCTCAAAAATGGTACAAATAAAAACGTCACCTCGTACCACAAAAAATAAGACCTCACATGACTCTGTGGGCCAAAATATGCAAAAATTATAGCTCTCAAAATGTGGCGATGCAAAAAACTATTTTTGCAATAAAAAGCGTCTTTTAGCGTGACAGCTGCCAATCATAAAAACCCGCTATAAATAGTAAATCAAACCCCCCTTTATCACCCCCTTAGTTAGGGAAAAATAATAAAATTAAAAAAATGTATTTATTTCCATTTTCCCATTAGGGTTAGGGTTAGGGTTGCGGCTAAAGTTAGGGTTAGGGTTGGCGCTAAAGTTAGGATTAGGGTTAGGGTTGGGATTAGGGGTGTGTTAGGGTTAGGTTTGTGGTTAGGGTTGGGACTAGGGTTAGGGGTGTGTTGGGGTTAGGGTTGGAGTTAGAATTGGGGGGTTTCCGCTGTTTAGGCACATCAGGGGCTCTCCAAATGTGACATGGCGTCTGATCTCAATTCCAGCCAATTCTGCGTTGAAAAAGTCAAACGGTGCTCCTTCACTTCTGAGCTCTGCCATGCGTCCAAACAGTAGTTTATCCCCACATATGGGGTATCAGCGTACTCTGGACCCCAAGAGTTATTGTGCAATTTGTCCTATTTCTTCTGTTACCCTTGGGAAAATAAAAAACTGGGGGCGAAAATATCATTTTTGTACAAAAAAAAATATTTTTTTGTTTTTACGGCTGTACATTATAAACTTCTGTGAAGCACTTGGGGCTTCATAGCGCTCACCACACACCTAGATAAGTTCCTTGTGGGGTCTATTTTCCAAAATGGGGTCACTTGTTGGGAATTTCCACTGTTTAGGCGCATCAGGGGCTCTCCAAATGCGACATGACGCCCCCAGACCATTCCATCAAAGTCTGCAATCCAAAACGTCACTACTTCCCTTCCGAGCCCCAACGTGTACCCATACAGTAGTTTTCTCCCACATATTGGGTATCAGCGTACTCAGGACAAATTGGGCAACAACTTTTGGGGTCCAATCTCTCCTGTTACCCTTGTAAAAATAAAATATTGGGGCGAAAAAATCATTTTTGCAAAAAAAAAAAAAGATTTTTTATTTTTACGGCTGTGCGTTATAAACTTCTGTGAAGCACTTCGGGGTTCAAAGTGCTCACCACACATCTAGATAAGTTCCTTGTGGGGTCTATTTTCCAAAATGGGGTCACTTGTGGGGGGTTTCCACTGTTTAGGCGCATCAGGGGCTCTCCAAATGCGACATGACGCACCCAGACCATTCCATCAAAGTCTGCAATCCAAAACGTCACTACTTCCCTTCCGAGCCCTGACGTGCGCCCATACAGTAGTTTTCTCCCACATATTGGGTATCAGCGTACTCAGGACAAATTGGACAACAACTTTTGGGGTCCAATTTCTCCTGTTACCCTTGTGAAAATAAAATATTGGGGGCGAAAAAATCATTTTTGTAAAAAAAAAAAGATTTTTTATTTTTTCGGCTGTGCGTTATAAACTTCTGTGAAGCACTTCGGGGTTCAAAGTGCTCACCACACATCTAGATAAGTTCCTTGTGGGGTCTATTTGCCAAAATGGGGTCACTTGTGGGGGGTTTCCACTGTTTAGGTGCATCAGGGGCTCTCCAAATGTGACATGACGCCCCCAGACCATTCCATCAAAGTCTGCAATCCAAAACCTCACTACTTCCCTTCCGAGCCCCGACGTGTGCCCATACAGTAGTTTTCGCCCACATATTGGGTATCAGTGTACTCAGGACAAATTGGACAACAACTTTTGCGTTCCAATTTCTTCTGTTACCCTTGTGAAAATAAAATATTGGGGGCGAAAAAAATCATTTTTGTAAAAAAAAAAAAAAAAAAAGATTTTTTATTTTACGGCTGTACGTTATAAACTTTAGTGAAACACCTGGGGGTTCAAAGTTCTCACCACACATCTAGATAAGTTCCTTGAGGGGTCTAGTTTCCAAAATGGTGTCATTTATGGGGGTTTCCACTGTTTAGGCAGATCAGGAGCTCTCCAAACACGACATGGCGTCCAGCCAATTCTGCGTTGAAAAAGTCAGACGGCGCTCCTTCCCTTCCAAACTCTGCCATGCACCCAAACAGTGGTTTACCCCCACATATGGGGTATCAGCGCACTCAGGACAAATTGCACAATAACTTTTGGAGTCTTGTTACCCTTGGAAAAATAAAAATTGGGGTGAAAAGATCATTTTTGTGGAAAAAATATGATTTTTAAATTTTACGGCTCTACGTTATAAACTTGTGTGAAGCACTTGGGGGTTCAAATTGCTCATCAAAAATCTAGATAAGTTCCTTAGGGGGTCTAGTTTTCCAAATGGGGTCATTTGTGGGGGGTTTCCACTGTTTAGGCACATCAGGGGCTCTCCAAATGCAACATGGCATCCAAACTCAATTCCAGCCAATTTTGGTTGGAAAAAGTCAAATGGTGCTCCTTCCATTCCGAGCTCTGCCGTGCGCCCAAACAGTGGTTCCCCCCACATATGGGGTATCAGCGTACTCAGGACAAATTGTACAACAACTTATGTGGTCCAATTTCTCCTGTTACCCTTGGGAAAATAAAAAATTAGTGACTAAAAGATAATTTTTGTGGGAAAAAAATAGGATTTTTTATTTTCATGCCCGGGCATTATAAACTTGTGTGAAGCACTTGGGGGTTCAAAGTGCTCACCAAAGATCTAGATAAGTTCCTTAGGGGGTCTAGTTTCCAAAATGGGGTCACTTGTGGGGGGTTTCCACTGTTTAGGCTCATCTGGGGCACTGCAAACGGAACATGACCCCCATTAACGTCTGCATTCCAAAACGTTACTACTTCCTTTCCAAGCCCTGCCGTGCGCCCAAACAGTTTCCCCCCCCACATATGGGGTATCAGCGTACTCAGGACAAATTGGACAACAACTTTTGGGGTCCAATTTCCTTGGGAAAATTCAAAAATTTGGGACTAAAAAATCATTTTTGTGGAAAATTGATTTTTTTTTTTCACACCCAGGCTTTATAAACTTTTGTGAAACACTTGAGGGTTCAAAGTGCTCACAACAGATCTAGATAAGTACCTTAGGGGGTCTAGTTTCCAAAATGGTGTCACTTGTGGGGGGCTTCCACTGTTTAGGCGCATCAGGGGCTCTCCAAACGCGACATGGCATCCAATCTAAATTCCAGCCAATTTTAGTTTGAAAAAGTCAAACGTCGCTCCTTCCCTTACGAGCTCTGCCGTGTGCCCAAACAGTGGTTTTCCCCCACATATGGGGTATTGGCGTACTCAGGAGAAATTGCATAACAACCTTATCTGTCCATTTTCTCCTTTTACCCTTGTGAAAATAAAAAAAAAGTTTGTAAAAGATCATTTTTGTGGCTAAAAAGTTAAATATTCATTTTTTCCTTCCACGTTGCTTTAGTTACTGTGAAGCACCTGAAGGGTTAATAAACTTCTTGAATGTGGTTTTGAGTACCTTGAGGGGTGCAGTTTTTAGAATGGTGTCACTTTTGGTATTTTCTGCCATATAGACCCCTCAAAGTGACTTCAAATGTGAGGTGGTCCCTAAAAAAAATGGCTTTGTAAATTTTGTTGTAAAAATGAGAAATCGCTGGTCAACTTTTAACCCTTATAACTTCCTAATAAAAAAAAAATTTGGTTCCAAAATTGTGCTGATGTAAACTAGACATGTGGGAAATGTTATTTCTTAACTATTTTGTGTGATATATTTCTCTGTTTTAAGGGAATAAAAATTCAAAGTTTGAAAATTGCAAAATTTTCAAAATTTTCGCCATATTTGCGTTTTTTTCAAAAATAAACGCAAGTTATATCGAAGAAATTTTACCACTAACATGAAGTACAATATGTCACGAGAAAACAATCTCAGAATCGCGAAGATCCGTTGAAGCGTTTCAGAGTTATAACCTCATAAAGAGACAGTGGTCAGAATTGTAAAAATTGGCCCGGTCATTAACGTGCAAACCACCCTTGGGGTGAAGGGGTTAAATATATACGGAGATTTTAAATTTTTTCATTATACTACATATATGCCTTGGATATGCTGATACAGTACCCCTTTTTATTATTCTATTATTGTCTTATCCATACTGAGCCTGTGAGCGTCTCTGTGTGCCTCCTGAAATATATATGGAGATTTACAATTACCCCGAGACTGTATACAGCGGTTGGCTTGTGATACAGTACCCTTTTTCCAATTTTTATATTCTTGTGTAATCAATACTGAGCCTGTGAGCTTCTGTCTGTTATTACTGAAATATAGACGGAGATTTACAATTACACCTACACAGTATACAGCTGTACGCTTCCCATACATTACCCTTTTACTGCTTTTTATATTGTTGTCTAATCCATACTGAGCCTGGGAGCGTCTATGTCTGACTCCTGAAATATATACGTAAAATGTTGTTGATCTCACCTTCATAAAAATTAAACATGCCTGTTGTCACGGGGTACGTCTCCGGTATCACACAATCAACAGAGCAAGAGAAGTGCGAACAATCCCAAGACCTTTATTATAGGCAAAACGAAAAGATCCATAAACAAACCACCACACTGAGGATACAATAGTCAAGAACACGAATGCAGTTCAGTAACAGGATAAATGTCCCATGATATCAGTCCAATAATCCAGATGACAGAGGATCAAACCAAAGAAAAAATATTTCTTTCTCTCTGACGTGCTGTGTGTCTGTACACCATCTCTCCACACTGGAACTCACTTCAACCTCTCTGTCGTTAGACCCCCTCCTAATCTCCAAGGGTAGTCAGACCGGTTTGATGGCTTTCAGGCCTTTCTGACCTGAGAAAGGTGCCTCAGGGATTAAGGCACTACAGGGGGTGACTGGCTGCATTTGGATAGCTGAGGGGTCATGAATGAACAATCAGGAGATATCAGCAGGGGTTCATCAAAAGGAATAGACACATTCAGGCTGCAGATGGTAGGTGACCTAACTCAATTATCAGCCAAAAGGCTGACAATTGAGACACTAGACAATATGTGAAATACACAGATCAGTAAAATATAAATATACACAAAATGATACCCACAGAACATATCACAACATCACACCTGGGTTTCCCAAGATTTAGTACCACCTTCCCCAGACGACACATACAGGGGTTGGCCAAAATAATGTAAACACCTGGAATTATCAACCAAACTTAGTTAAATATGTTGTAGGTCCACTTTTTGCGGCGATTACAGCCTCAATTCTCCAAGGTATGGATTCATACAAGGTGTGACTTGTTTCCAAAGGAATTTTAGCCCATTCTTGAGTTAAAACACCCTCCAATTCTTTGAGCGACGATTGCGGCGGAAATCAACGTCTAACTTGAATCTCTAAAATCGAACATAAATGCTCTTTAATGTTGAGGTCTGGGGATTGTGGGGGCCAGATGAGATGCTCAACTTCATTCGAATGTTCCCCGTGGCATGATTTAACGATTGTAGCTGTATGAATTGGTGCATTATCATCCTGAAAGATGGCATTCCCCTCCGGGAACAGTGCTTGAACCATAGCATGCACTTGGATTGCCCACCAGGGCAGTGGGATACTCGGTACCGGCCCGGTGTGTTAAAGGGGATGTGTCACAGTGACCCGGTCCGTGGCCCTGGGGGTCCAATAAAAGGGGAATATGTACAGGGGATGATAGAGTTTGTAGTAAGGTATTCGTGATGCCACCTGTGGTTTCTGGTCAGAGGTGACAAGCGCTGCAGGGTAGATCCTCTGGGAGAGATGGTGTGATGCATTAGAGTTAGAATAGCTTACCACAAGTGAAGCTTGTCCCAGGGCAGAGAGATGGTATACAAAGTAATGGTGCTGAAAGATGGAGCACAGTGGAGTGTGTTTTGCAGGAAGGACACAGTGAGAGGCAGTTTCCAAAGCTTTACTCAGTTTTTGCAGGCAAAGTGTCCAGGGCACTGAGTACAGATGCTGCTGGAGTCGGTCGGCCTGAAAGCAATTTGGAATCCCCTTACTTGAGGTGGGATGTGAGGTCTCCTTTCTAGCGCTATTCTCTGAGGCACTGCCTGCTAGAAGCTCCGTCCAACTTCCTCTCTCTGTCTGTTGTCTAGGTAGAAATTCACTCTCGTAGCAGGCAGATGTAACCTGCTTCAGGAATCACTCACTTATGGAGTCTCCGGCTCACATGTGCTGCTGCTGTGTAGTAGATTATTAGTTGGGGCAGAGAATCTGCTGTCTACTGTCCTCTGGATTCTGCAGCTGGGACTTTAGTTTACCCACTCATCCTCGGACTCCGGGGGTCCAGTTTCTGGCGCTCCAACCTGAGGGTGAGCTCTCTATAGTCCCTCTTTTTACCAATTTGTATCCACATGTCTCTCCTCTCTTGTCCCTCCAGCCACACTCACTAAGGCCTCTTTCACACTTCCGGCGGGCGCCTGACGGCGCCCCCGGCATTTAGCCGCAGCGCCGCATCAGACAATCTGATGCGCCGCACGCGGCTTTTTTCGCATTGACATGCATTAGCGCCGGATGGCGCCGCATGTCAATGCGTTGCATGCGGTTTTGTCCGGATGCGGCGCAAATGTACATTGCGGCGGCCGGACAAAACGCTGCATGTAACGTTTTTTGCTTTTGCCGGATGGTTTCTGATGTCTCCAAGCATCAGAAACCATCCGGCAAAAAACCGCATGCGGCCGCCGGCGGTGCATCAGGTTTTCTGATGCGGCGCTGCGGCAAAATGCCGGGGGCGCCGTCAGGCGCCCGCCGGAAGTGTGAAAGAGGCCTAAGTCCTCCCCCAGCCACAATGTTCTCGAGGAGCTCTCCTGAAATCAGGTGTTGGATCTCCCCCTTCTGGTCAGGAGTATGAAAGGTGTTGTATGCTGTGTTACCTGTTAAAGGGATCCTTCCTTGCTTTCAGGCATTACATCACTCCCCCCTGGAGGAAGTCAAGGTCACTGTGGCAACCAAACTCCTGGGGTGCCACACACTTGCAAGTGTGGAAGGACTACAAGACGTAAAAATCCCCCCCATCAGGGCCGGTGACAGCACCTGGCGCACTCGGGTAAGTGCAGGTTCACTAAGCAGATGGGGGGGCCAACTTGTGGGCGATGGCACTTGCACAGGGCCCCTCATAGTACAAACATTTGTCTCTGGTGGTGGGATGGGCCCTCTCGCCATCAGACGCACTGGCGTACTATGAGGGGCCCTGTGCCAGTGCCGTCGCCCACTAGTCGGCCTCCCCTGCTTGATAAGGGCCACAGCACTTGCAATACTTACCTCTCCATGCTCCACCACTGTGACGTCTTCCGCGTTTCCTGACAGTAACATTCAGGTTACAGAGCGCAATTACGTCACGTCTGTACTCCCTCTGCCTAAACAGTCCAAGTGCAGTGAGCTGTAAGATGGCGATGCTGAGGAGGCCAGATTAGAGCAGTGCACAGCGAAGAGAGTTATTAAATTATGTTAATGTTTTGAGGAATATATGGTTAGCATGTTACACTGGATCATTAATAATGTGGACCATCATATATGGAGCTTTCTTTTGCCCCATAACACGCTGGAGCATCATCCATGGGGCCCATCATATACAGGAGCATTCTCAATGGGGCAGATCATAGACTGGAACAGCATCCATGGGGCCCATCATATACTGAAGCATTGTAAATGGGGGACAGCAGACACTGGAGCAGCATTTACGGGGCCCATTATACACTGGATAATGAATAATGGGGCCCATTATAGATGGACCATGATTTTGGCCCGTAAGATACTGGAGCAGCATCCATGGGGCCCATCATATACTGGAGTATTGTAAATGGGGGACATCAGATACTGGAGCAGCATTTACGTGGCCCATTACACACTGGAACTTTAATACTTGGGCCCATTATATATGGAGCATTCTTTTGGTCCATAAGACACTGGAGAAGCATCCATGGGCCCCATCATATACAGGAGCATTCTCAATGTGGCAGATCAGAGACTGGAGCAGCATCCATGGGGCCCATCATATACTGAAGCATTGTAAATGGGGGACAGCAGATACTGGAGCAGCATCTACGGGACCCATTATACACTGGATAATGATTAATGGGGCCCATTATAGATGGACCATGATTTTGGCCCATAAGACACTGGAGCAGCATCCATGGGGCCCATCATACACTGGAGTATTGTAAATGGGGGACATCAGACACTGGAGCAGCATTTACATGGCCCATTACATACTGGAACATTAATACTTTGGCCTATTATATCTGGAGCATTCTTTTGGCCCAGAAGACACTGGAGCAGCGCCATGGGCCCTGTTGTGAATGTGTTAGAAATGAATTCTGAGCAGAAGCTCCCTCTGGTGGTTACAAACAGTACTGAACCATTCAATGAGGATTGGCAATAAGGAGTTACAGACTGGTCTTATATAAGGGAGGTTCCCTCCCATCATGGTTGCCGGTGATCAATTGTTCTTGTCTCAACTGTGGTTCCTGGTTCACTTGGAAGCTTGCTGTGTCTTGCCTCTTCACCTGCTCTCAGATAAGATATTTTCTTTTTTTTATTTTTGTGCTTGCTTTTTTCATTGTTCCCTGCACTTCTGTGGAGGTCAGCCAGGTCCCCTCCAAGGGCTTGTGCTCCTCTCAGTTTATCTGAGCCACTGTTATTTGTTCATTTGCCTTTTCCAGTTTTTTCAGTGGCTGCGGCTTAGTTTTGTTACACCAGAGAACTAATTTAGGTGGTAGAGGTCGTGTGAGCTCAGGTGTTTTTGCAATTAGTAGAGTTGGTATTTTTAGGGTTTTTTGTATTGCAGTAAGTGTCCTTCCTTTCCTTTTTCTTTCTAGGCAGATTGGGCCCCAACGTTTGCTCTTACTATTTTCTGTCTGTGTCTGTATTTCCTCTTGTCTAACCGCCATTACGTGTTTGGGGGCTTCCTATGTTCTTTGGGGATCTGCTCCGGGGCAGATAGCTTTCCTCTTTCTATCTTTAGGTGTAGTTAACCTCTCAGGCTGTGACGAGGCGTCTAGGACCAACGTAGGAACACTCCACGGCAGGCCTTTAGTTGTGGTGGTTAGTCAGGGTACTGCAATCCAGTAGATTCCAACCTCTCTGGTGTATTGCCATTTTTGCCTGCTCTCCTCAGCTACCAAATCATAACAGGGCCCCATCATATATAGGAGCATTCTCAATGTGGCAGATCAGAGACTGGAGCAGCATCCATGGGGCCCATCATATACTGAAGCATTGTAAATGCGGGATAGCAGATACTGGAGCAGCATTTACGGGGCCCATTATACACTGGATGATTAATGGGGCCCATTATAGATGGACCATGATTTTGGCCCATAAGACACTGGAGCAGCATCCATGGGGCCCATCATACACTGGAGTATTGTAAATGGGGGACATCAGACACTGGAGCAGCATTTACGTGGCCCATTACATACTGGAACATTAATAATTTGGCCTATTATATCTGGAGCATTCTTTTGGCCCAGAAGACACTGGAGCAGCACCATGGGCCCCATCATATACAGGAGCATTCTCAATGTGGCAGATCAGAGACTGGAGCAGCATCCATGGGGCCCATCATATACTGAAGCATTGTAAATGGGGGACAGCAGACACTGGAGCAGCATTTATGGGGCCAATTATACACTGGATAATGATTAATGGGGCCCATTATAGATGGACCATGATTTTGGCCCATAAAACACTGGAGCAGCATCCATGGGGCCCATCATATACTGGAGTTTTATAAATGGGGGACATCAGACACTGGAGCAGCATTTACGTGACCCATTACACACTGGAACATTAATACTTGGGCCCATTATATATGGAGCTTTCTTTTGGCCCATAAGACAATGGAGCATCATCCATGAGTCCCATGATGTATTGGAGCATTCTAAATGGGGCAGATCGGACACTGGAGCAGCATTTACGTGGCCCATTACACACTGGAACATTGATTAACGGGCCCATTATATATGGAGCTTGATTTTGGCCCATCATACACTGGAGCATCATCCATGTGGCCCAACATATACTAGATAATCATATGGGGTTCTTTATTTATGGGGCATCGTATAGGGTATGAGGAATCATATGGGGCCTATTCTGTATGGGGCATTATATGGGGCATATTATTCTGTATGGCGCACTATGTGGTGGCCATAATACTGTCTGGAGGAATATAGTATCAGTTTTTTGAGCTATTGTAGGTTTTAACATAGATATCAGTTATGTCATGTAAGAAAGGAAGTATTTTTCATTGTACTATACCGATATTTCTGTGCCGTATCGGAGCATCATGAATTGTGGTATGTGTTAAAGAGGCCAACTGACACTCTTCGGTCATGGGCCCACGAAAACCGGGAGCCATCCCTACCCCCCCACAAGTTGAGCCAAATAACCACCATTTTTCAATGCGTAACCATTATTATAAAGTCAATTAAGGTTGCCAAGCTTAAGTAATAATGATTGATGTTGTTGCCATTCAAATGGGCACTGTGGGTGTGCTTATTGTCCTCCACTCCCTACTGACTTTTCTTCCCCATTGACTTGCATTGGGTTTCGTGTTTCGGTCCATACCCGACTTTTCCCGATAGTCGGCCGATTTCGCTCGACCCGACTTTTGTGAAAGTCGGGTTTCATGAAACCCGACCTGACCCTAAAAAGAGAAAGTCGTTCATCTCTATTTTTTGGGCTAAAGAACACAAGGAATGGACATTAGACCAGTGGAAATCTGTGCTTTAGTCTGATGAGTCCAAATTTGAGATCTGGTCAACAACAAGTAGGACACAACTGTGAAGTTGAACGAAATGTATTGGTTATTTTAATTTTTTGTGGAAATACAAAAACTGAAAAGTGGAGCGGGCAATATTATTCGGCCCATTTAACTTAATACTTTGTTGCGCCACCTTTTGCTGCGATTACAGTTGCAAGTCACTTGGGGTATGTCTCTATCAGTTTTGTACATCGAGAGACTGAAATGCTTGCCCATTCTTCCTTGGCAAACAGCTCGAGCTCAGTGAGGTTGGATGGAGATCATTTGTGAACAGCAGTTTTCAGCTCTTTCTACAGATTCTCAATTGGATTCAGGTATGGACTTTGACTTGGCCATTCTAACACATGGATATGTATATTTGTGAACCATTCCATTGTAGATTTTGCTTTATGTTTAGGATCATTGTCTTGTTGGAAGACAAATCTCCGTCCCAGTCTCAGGTCTTTTGCAGACTCCAACAGGTTTTCTTCAAGAATGGTCCTGTATTTGACTTCATCCATCTTTCTATCAATTTTAACCATCTTCCCTGTCCTTACTGAAGAAAAGCAGGCCCAAACCATGATGCTGCCACCACCATATTTGACAGTTGTGATGGTGTGTTCAGGGTGATGAGCTGTGTTGCCTTTACACCAAACATATCGTTTGGCATTGTCGCCAAAAAGTTTGATTTTGGTTTCATCTGACTAGAGAACCTTCTTCCACATGTTTGGTGTGTCTCCCAGGTGGCTTGTTGCAAACTTTAAATTACATTTTTTATGGATATCTTTGAGAAATGGCTTTCTTCTTGCCACTCTTCCATAAAGGCCAGATTTGTGCAGTGTACGACTGATTGTTGTCCTATGGACAGACTGTCCCACCTCAGATGTAGATCTCTGCAGCTCATGGGCCTCTTGGTTGCATCTCTGATCAGTCTTCTCCTTGTTAGAGATGAAAGTTTAGAGGGACGGCAGGGTCTTGGTAGATTTGCAGTGGTATCATACTCCTTCCATTTCAATATGATCGCTTGCACAGTGCTCCTTGGGATGTTTAAAGTTTTGGAAATCATTTTGTATCCAAATCCGGCTTTAAACTTCTGCACAACAGTATCCCGGACTGTGCCTGTTGTGTTCCATATCTTCATGATGCTCTCTGTGCTTTAAACAGAACCCTGAGATTATCACAGAGCAGGTGAATTTATACAGAGAATTGATTACACACAGGTGGATTATATTTATCATCATTAGTCATTTAGGACAACATTGGATCATTCAGAGATCTCGAATGAACTTTTGGAGTGAGTTTCCTGCACTGAAAGTAAAGGGGCCAAATAATATTGCACGTCCCACTTTTCAGTTTTTGTATTTCCACAAAATTTTAAAATAACCAATATATTTCGTTCAATTTCACAATTGTGTCCCACTTGTTGTTGATTCTTCACCAAAAATTTACATTTGGTATCTTTATGTTTGAAGCATGATATGTGGGATAAGGTTGAAAAGTTCCAGTAGACCGAATACTTTCACAAGGCACTGTATATCTTTGTACTGTGTTAGTTTTGGAATATGTTTGGTGCAACAACTCCATTCCTGTCTATGAGTGTTTAGTTGCTAGTTTTGTATGCTCGTTTTTTAAAGTTGGAACAAGAAGGGGAGGACTCCAGGAGGCTCACACAGGGGGAGCGTGTGGCTGTATTTTCAGTGTCTGTGTATGAGAGAAGCAGCACAGATAGAGACACACAAATGATTTATTCCTGATCTGCTAAGCTTATCATTAGGGATGAGCTTTCCGATATTAAAATATCGGAAATCGGCTCGATATTTGCTATATCGGAAATCCGATTTCCGATTCCGATATTTTTTTCATATCGGAAATCGGAAATCCCATAATCCTTCAGCCTCTGAGCGCTCCGTGGAGCCAATCAGAAGCTGAAGAATTGCTGACAACATTGTGTAACTCCCCTAAGCTTGGTAGGAGGCGTCCAAACTTGCTAGCTAGGGGCTGCGCTGCGATTGGCTGGCTAGATGTGTGATCAGGCAGTATAAAAGGCTGCGTCTGCCATTTTAGCCTCCCTCTACTGTGAAAGAAGATAGGGATAGGTTGCTGTTGGAGATAGGGAGAGATCTCGGATCTAATAGCGATAAAAATTGTTTTTCAGCGACTGTAGCAGCCCCTGTGTGTTACAGAAGCAGTCTTTTTCCTCACTGACCCCGCTCAGTTTCATTTTTTGTGCTGTGAAGGCTCTCAGTGAGGTGCTTAGTGAGACAGTGCAGCGTACATTCACTGCAGCTGCTGCAGCTCCTCTTGCTGCAGCATTGTGTGGTGTGTGTCTCACTGCCTTTTCACAGCCTTTTCTTTTCATCCCTTAAATCCCCTTCCCCCTATTTATTCCTAAAAGTGTAGCTTCACCATCCAGTACATTTTGGTGAAAGCTATATAGGGATTTTTAAGTGAGGGGTTCCCCCCGAACCTCCCAATCCCTTACCCCCATTTATCCCTCAATTTTCCTGATGCTCGGGTGCGCTTTGCACAGTTTAGTCATCTCCGCTGCGCAGACCGCCTGTGTGCTTTTTTTGGGGGAGTGCAGCACCCACTAGGTCAGTCATTGTAGTCACATCAGACTGCAGGACCCCTAGTGCGGCCTGTTCTATCGCGCACCCCAAATTTTTCACTAGTAAATTCTCTCTCAGTGCCCCTATAAGTGTTACTTTACCTCACAGCATCTATTGAGGTTAAAGTTAAACACTATATTGGGATTGGACTGTGAGGGCCCAAACAACCTCTGTGGCTGGTGCCACACAGCACCTGGCCCAGTCCTGGAGAATCCTTTTTTTTTTGGTATTACAGCAGTATCATTTACTGCGCTGTGACATCCGACCGTAACGTGTAAACCAACACCACAAACACACGTTACTCTTTGTGTAGGCCACACTAGATTCAAATAAAGTGTAGCAGACACACCATCATACAGTGCCATTAGTGTTTCTTATACCTGTTTGTAGTCCTACAGGAATAAGCACACTAATCCCTAATAATTACTTTCTTGCCGTTCTGAATCCATCAATAGAGATGAAGGTAGGCAGTAAGGGACGTCCCCGTGGCGGCCGCAAAAGAGGTGCATCAGCAGCTTGACATGGTGCACATCCAGAGCAAGCAGCAGGCCCAAGTCACTCAGCACCTACTTTCACCCGGCAGCAGTCATTTATGCGCAGCTTGTTAGGAGCACAGGGCCATAGGCTGATAAGAGAGGATCAAGTAGAAACCGTTGTTGGTTGGATGGCAGCTGAGGCATCCACCTCAATGAGCGCAGCATCCTCCCAGGACCTCTTCACCACATTGGATCAGGCCACTGAAGAGCAGCACCCATCTGCTTCTTCACCGCCCACTAAATTGCCCAAACATTCAGAGGGCCAGGAGCCAACCTTAATCCTCTTCTCAGAATCTGTTGGCTTGGAATCTGTGTGCCAGCCAGACAGCATTCCTGCAGCTGAAGAAGAGGTAGTGTGCACAGATGCGCAACCACTGTGTGTGTCTGAGGAAGAAGTGGAGGGTGGGCCAGTGCTCACAGTGACCAGACCCCTGTCAACAGATGATGATGAAACTCAGCTGCCGTTTCTGCTGATGAAAGTGTATTGGATGACGAGGTCCTTGACCCATCATGGCATGCTGAGGGCAGCAAGCAAGTAGGGATAGCTCAGAGGAAGAGCTTGCAGGTGTGGCACAGCGTGGCCGTCCACGTGGGAGAGGAAGAGGGAAAAATTGGTTGTCTGCTCCCTCAACTTCAGCACCTGTTAGGAGCAGGCTCTTTTAAAACGCACAAGGGGTGCGCCCAAGAGTTGTGGTGCATGGGCCTTTTTTGACCAAGTTGCAGATGACGTTACAGTAGTCAGATGCAAGCTTTGTCAGCAAACTGTGCGGAGAGGGAAGAACGTCAGCAACCTTAATACCACCAATATGTTGATGCATGTCAGGAAAAGGCACCCTGTGGAGTGGCAGCATCACACCCAAGATGATTCGCCACCTGCAGCTGGTCCCCCACCTTCCATCTCTTCAGCCACAGCGGCCACCTCTTCCTCCAGCTCGCAAACAGCTGCTCCCGCTTCCTCGCCAGAATGCCAGGGTGCATCTGCAGGCAGTGTTGTACAGCGGCACACTGTCTGTACTTCGTCAGCATCAGCATCTCAATCGCTGGCATCTTCACACTCCCAATCCAGTGTGCAGCCATCTGTCACACAGGTGTGGGAGAAAAAGCGCCCGTACTCGGCAAACCACCCACGAGCACAGGGCATGAATTCTCGCATTGCCAAACTGCTTGCAGTGGAAATGCTACCATTCTGGCTGGTGAGCAAGCCAGCCTTTATCGATATGTTGGGGTTTGCAATCCCACAATACAGAGTTCCCAGCTGCTTCTACTTCAGCAGGCAAGCCGTCCCCACCCTGCAACAGCATGTGGAGCGTAAAATTAAGCATGCGCTACAAAATGCAGTTAGTAGCAAGGTCCACCTGACAACCGACACGTGGACCAGTCAGCATGGCCAGGTACGCTACATTTCCATCACTGCCCATTGGGTAAATGTAGTTGAGCCTGGAACTGAAGTAGACAGTGCAAGTGCGCGGGTCCTGCCAACTCAACGGATTGCAGGCCTCTCCTCCGTACAAATTGACTCCTCCTCATACTCCTCGTCAGACTCGCCTGCACCCAGACGTACCACAACAACCGATTTCAGCACTGCATTGGCCAAACATCAACAGGCCGTGTTGAAATTGGTTTATCTGGGTAATGTTAGCCAAGCCGCAACCGAGCTGTGGAACACGCTCAAGGAGCAGAGCGACATGTGGCTTGCCCCGCTCAACCTCCAGCCAGGTATGGTGGTTGGTGACAACGGCCGAAACCTGGTCGCGGCTCTGGGCCTAGGTGGTCTGACTCACATTCCATGCCTTGCCCATGTCCTAAACTTGGTGGTGCAGAGTTTCCTTAGGAACTATCCTGACCTTGAGGAGCTGCTGCACAAAGTCAGATATGAGTGCTCTCATTTGCGGCGTTCAAGCATGGCTGCATTTCAGCCATGCAGCGCAGATTGGGCCTGCCCAAGCACTGCATCATTGTTGACCTCCCCACCAGGTGGAATTCGACTTTGCATATGCTGCGGAGGTTGTGTGAGCAGCAACCTGCAATTATGGATTTGCAGCTGCAGCAGGCACAAAGTAGGCAACACACATCACAGCCCTCCCACTTTACAACCACAGAGTGGGCATCCATGAAGGACATATGCACCATTTTGAAGTGCTTCTAGGACTCCACTCTGATGGTGAGCGCGGATGCTGCCCTACTCAGCCTGACTATTCCCCTTATATGCATTATAGAATCATCACTTAAAGGACTAAGGGATGAGGTTTCTCAGGAGGAGGAGTATGTTGAGACAATTGCAGCAACCAGGCAATCTTCATCGGCCCGGTTGGTACAAAGCTCTGTGGGTGCCTCACAAAGGTCCAGGCAGGACACAGCAAGCGAGGAGGATGAGGAGGACTATGAGGATGAGCTAGAGGAGCAAAGTACACAGCGCTCTACTAGTCACCAGATAGAGCGTGGATGGGGTGATGCAGAGCAGCCAGAGCACATTCCTCCAGCTGGTGACAGCGATGCATGGCCAGTTGGCAGCCTTCAGCACATGAGTGACTTCATGCTGCAGTGTCTGAGAAAAGACCCACGCGTGGCTCGTATTCTTCACACAAATGACTACTGGGTGGCCACCCTCTTAGATCCACGTTACCGGGACAGCCTTGAAAGCCTAATTACACTGTTGAACTGGGCGCGTAAAATGAAGTAGTACCAAGATGCACAGGTTAATTCACTCATGTACTCTTTTCCACCGCATAGCAGTGATGCGCGTGCACTAGCAGGCACCTCAGTGAGTCCTGGGCCCAGCGGAATCCGTTTAGAAGCCGGTAGCAGAAGCAGTACATCTGCTACTGACAGGTTCAGTATACCTAACCTGTTCCAATGGTTTCTGAACCCGCAAACAGTTCGGGCACCATCAGCATAGACAGTGCAATGCACTAGGAGGCAACGTTACCATGACATGGTGGCATAATACCTCTTCACCCCTGTCAGTGGGCTTCAGGATGGATCTGCCCCCTTCAAGTTTTGGGTCTCCAAGTTGGATACATGGCCCGAGCTTAGCCAGTATGCCTTGGAGGTCCTGGCTTGTCCTGGTGCCAGTGTGATTTCTGAACGCGTCTTTAGTGCAGCTGGCAATGTACTAACAGACCAACGTAAATGAACCAGGCCTGGATTTCTGGTGACTTTTGCTGCCCTGGGCCACAGTACACAGGTTACATGCATGGTTGGTAGCAGTATGCATGCTCTGTCATGTGCCTATGTTGCACACAGCGTCATCTGTTATGCATGTGCTCTGGCCTCTACTACCAACATCTAGCACCTGGTTCTGTGACTGCCACTTTCACAGCATACCGTATATCTTGGCTCTAGTACCGCCAGCTAGTGCCCATTTCCGTGACTGCCACTTTCACAGCATGCTGTGTTTCTGGGCAACAGTACCGCCAGCTGTACCTTGTTAGACCAAAGTGGAAAAAAAGGACTACAGATGCCAAACACCTATAGGCAGAAGCACAAGAGGCGGGATCCAGCCACGCCGGCTGTTTCATGGCAGTGAAGTGCGGACACAGGTGCCTCCCCCAAAGGGTAAACCGAGTTCCAGCATCGCCAGCTAGTTCTTGGGAGTGCCCAAGGGCACGGGTACCTCCTGCTCCAAACCGTGTTTCGACAACGCTCGCTATAACCCTAACCCTTACCCTACTAACCATAAACCCCAACCCTACCCAACTAATCCTAACCCAAAGAAAAAACACTGCTGTTAAGAAGATGGCGACCAGTTTTCCTGCTACAGTTTTCGCTCTGTGCATTTTTCTAGCGATTTTTTTGCTCCTCTGCCTCTGCAAACTCCTTCCCCATTATCCTGAGGTGTTTCCCCTCCATTTTATCCATTATATAGCACTGTAGTGGTCATTTTGTAATTCCAATTTTTTTCTCCCATTGACTTGCATTGATATCACAAATCGGAAATTCCGATATCCGATATTTTTCCAATATCGGCAATTGGAATTCCGATACGATTTCGGGCAATATCGCTCATCCCTACCTATCATATATTATTCCTGATTGTTCCTAAATAAAGAAGTTCTGTTGTTACACGCTTGGAGAGTATCCTGAATAATCCGCTGCCAACAGTTAGCCAGTAGATAGAAAAATATTTGGAATTGAGAGTCCTCAGTGGTTGATACCTCTTAATGGCTAACTGAAAAGATGGTAACAAACAGTTGTGGCCATAAATATTGGAACAGTTCATAAATAAGGCGTGTGAAAGTTTTATTGTCCTCTGATTGGGGTCTGGTTCTGTGTTGAATGTGTCGCATGGATTTATGTCTTTTTACATCAATTAAGAAATGTGCTCTTCAGACCGTCTGGGGGCATCACAACACAGAACCAGACCCCAATCAGAAGGCAATAAAACTTTCACATGCCTTGTCTATGAACTGTTCCAATATTTATGGCCACAACTGTTTATCACTCTCCCATAATGACAGTTCTGCTTCATGTCACTTTTCTTATCTATTGCATTATTTCTTTCTTTCTGTGCTGTGTTGTGTATAAATATGTGATTATTCAGATTTTGTATTAGTTCTTGCCTGATGAAGAGACATGAGTAGTCTCGAAAGCTTGCAATTTGTTACCATCATTTCAGTTCAGACTGGGCATAGACTGCGGTGGCTATAAGCACGCCCCGGGCACTGACTGACAGCTTCCCTAATGCTGAGCTTTTAGTCAGTGCAGAGGGCACGGTTACAACTGCTCCCCTCTATACATAGAGTGGTGAATGAAACCGCTCCTGCCCCGTTGCGGTGATTGAAACTGATTGTTGACTGGAGGAATAAAGTTAATTTCTTTCCAGCAGCGGAGCTCTAAGTGAGCATGTTCAGAATGCTATTACCGTATATACCCATGTATAAGCCGAGATTTTCAGCCCATTTTTTAGGGCTGAAAGTCCACCTCTCGGCTTATATGCAGGTCATATACGGGTGTCGGCGGGGGAGGGGGAGCGGGGGTGTCGGATCATACTCACCCCTCCGCTGGCGCGGTCTCTGCAGCCCCCCTGCTTCTCCCACGATCTCCGGCTCCTTCCTGCAGCGGTCACATGGCACCGCTCATTAAAGTCATGAATATGCACATATTCATGACTTTAATGAGTGGTACCACGTGACCGCTGCAGGACTGAAGCGCTGCGGAGAGCGCTGGGAGAAGAGGAGAGGCTGCAGGGACGCGCCAGTGGAGGGGTGAGTATATAGCTATATTTACCTGTCCCCGTGCCACCGCTGCATCCTCGTCTGACTCCTTTGGCTGTGAATGATCAGGCAGTGGGCGCGATGATGTCGTTAGTGAGCGCCGCGCCCCTGCCAGATCATTCCCAGAGGAGTCAGACCGAGGAGCAGCGCAGCCGTGCAGAGAGGACAGGTAAATATTTCAGGTGCCGGGGTCCTGAGCGAGCGGTGACACCGGCACCTGTCCCCCATAGCGCGCTGGTGTCACCGCCTGCTCAGGACACCGGCACTCAGCGACGAGAGGTGAGTATGTCATTTTTTTGCAGCAGCAGCATATGAGGCCTATACTATGGGGCATAATCTGCAGCATATGGGGGCATAATATGGAGCATATGGGGGCATAATATGGAGCATATGGGGGCATAAGCTGTGGAACGTATGGGGCGTAATCTGGAGCATATGGGAGCATAATATGGAGCATATGGGGGCATAAGCTGTGGAACATATGGGGCATAATCTGGAGCATATGGGGGCATAATATGGAGCATATGGGGCCATAAGCTGTGGAACATATGGGGCATAATCTGGAGCATATGGGGGCATAATATGGAGCATATGGGGGCATAATATGGAGCATATGGGGGCATAAGCTGTGGAACATATAGGGCATAATCTGGAGCATATGGGGGCATAATATGGAGCATATGGGGCATAAGCTGTGGAACATATGGGGCATAATCTGGAGCATATGGGGGCATAATCTGTGGAACATATGGGGCATAATCTGGAGCATATGGGGGCATAATCTGTGGATCATACAGGGGCATAATCTGTGGAATATATGGGGGCATAATCTGGAGCATATGGAGGCATAATCTGTGGAGCATATTGGGCATAATCTGTGCAGCATATGGGGGCATAATCTGTGGAGCATCATATGGGGGCATAATCATTTTTCACCCTAGGCTTATACGCGAGTCAATAAGTTTTCTCAGTTTTTTGTGGCAAAATTAAGGGGGTCGGCTTATACAAGGGTCGGTTTATACATGAGTATATATGGTAGTCTGCAGATTAACATCATATCCACAGTAGAGTTGAGCGATACTTTCCGATATCCAAAAGTATCGGAATCTGAATGGTATCGCCGATACACAAAAAATATCGGCGATACCCGATACCGATACCAGAAATACAATGTAAGTCTATGGGAACAAAATATCGGAATTAAAAAAAACCCATTCTTGCCTTGTTGGTTAATTGTACATGAAGGAAAACAACAAAGAGTAATGTAGAATTTATTGGGGGAGGTTGAGGAGACATTAAAGGCATAGATGTTTAACACAATGCAATGGAATAGCATTAATATTTCTTTTTTTGAAATACGTTTGGATTGACGAAGAAATTGACAATGTTGTTAACCTTTTTTCTATTTTGTCAAATATGTCTGTTTCACAACTTCCATGCTCTTCACCTTTTTAACTTTTCACACACTTTCTCCTTCATAATCTTCAGCAGCATCATCTTTCTCATCAAATTATTCTTCATCTTCACCTTCTTAATCTTCTAAAACTTCTTGCTATTCATCTTTTTGTTAACATTACTTATATTGTTCTTATTAAACAGTTATTATTCTTCATATTCTACTTCTTCATCTTCTTCCTATTCATCCTTTTCATCATATTCTTATTTGTGACAGACATTCCTGTACTTGTAATCTGTAAAACTCTGAATTTTCATCCTTCCGTTCTTGCTGTCACGAAAGATTTTAATTACAACAGTATTTGTCCGCGTTCAGTTTAGCCTGCAGCAGCATCAGGCATTTTCCAGGGGCACCACGAGGAGGAACGGACTCACCCCCATACACTGCTTAGTCTTCTTCTGCTTAGAATTTAGAGCATATATTTTGCTCTTCATTTTGGTCTTATACTTCATGTTCTTCTGCTTTTTGATCTTCTGCTTATTTTTCTTCTGTCTCTTGTTCTGTATCTTGTAGTTTGTCTTAACCTTCTTTGTCCTGTTGGTGATGGTACAAAAGCCAATGGAAGTAACGAGGACCAGCTGACTGTGCTGGAACCCGGAGGGTCAGCAGAGGAAAAGAGCCAATGGCACAACCGAGGACCAGCTGACGTTACTGGGCCCGGGTTACTAGCAGGAGGTACCTGTGCTCCAAAGCACTACCAAGGACCAGCAGACGTTGCTGGAACTCGGATACCGACATGGAGGCACCTAGGCCAAAGGCACTGCGGAGAACCAGCTGACGGTACTGGAACCCGGACGGGTAGAAGAAGGTACAAGAGCCAATGCAAGTGACGAGGACCAGCTGACTGTGCTGGAACACGGAGGGTCAGCAGAAGGAAAAGAGCCAATGGCACAACCGAGGACCAGCTGACGTTACTGGGACACGGTTACTAAGCAGGAGGTACCTGTGCTCCAAAGCACTACCAAGGACCAGCAGACGTTGCTGGAACTCGGATACCGACATGGAGGCACCTAGGCCAAAGGCACTACGGAGAACCAGCTGACGGTACTGGAACCCGGATGGGTAGCAGAAGGTACCCATGGAAATTAAAGTTGAGGCAGCAGGACTGTTTGCCGTTCACACAGCAGGGGAACAGCTGACATTACTGAACCCCAGTAACACAGGAGCAAGTGTTAACTGTGCTAACAGCACTTCCGAGAAACAACTGGCGGTGTTGTAACCCAGGGATGAGAAGAGAACATGGTGGAGGCAGCAGGACTTTTTGCCGTTCACACAGCAGGGGAACAGCTGACATTACTGAACCCCAGTAACACAGGAGCAAGTGTTAACTGTGCTAACAGCACTTCCGAGAAACAACTGGCGGTGTTGTAACCCAGGGATGAGAAGAGAACATGGTGGAGGCAGCAGGACTTTTTGCCGTTCACACAGCAGGGGAACAGCTGACATTACTGAACCCCAGTAACACGGGAGCAAGTGTAGACTGTGCTAACAGAACTTCCGAGAAACAACTGGCGGTGTTGTAACCCAGGGATGAGAACAGAACATGGTGGAGGCAGCAGGACTTTTTGCCAGACACACAGCAGGGAACAGCAGGCGTTACTGAACCCCAGAAACACATCAGCGATTGTTTTCATCTGTGCATCTAACACTTCTGAGCAGCAACTGGCGCTGTTGAAGCCCAGGGTCAAGGAGGGTGTAGGCATAAAATATTGAGTTATTGCCTTGTTACGTGGCCATTGCAAATGTATGTACTTCAAACAAGAATAAATGAAGTTTTACTACGACAATAAAATGATGAATTTCAATTACAAGAATAGAAAAATATTTATACTTGACAGTCCTCTGTGGTTGATAACGTTTAAAGGCTAACTGAAAATATGGTAACAAATTCAAAGCTTTCGAGACTACTCAGGTGTCTTCATCAGGCTAAGAGTAAAGCCAAAAATGATCACATATTTCTACACACAACAGGACACAGGAATAGCTAAGACAAGTGAGGGAGGGACAAGTGAGGGGAGACTGGCAACAAAAAGGAGAACAAGGATGAATTATCAGCGCCACACAATCACAGATAAATTAATGAATTTACCTGTGGCAAAAGACTTTTGTATGCCCGGTCATAGCATGATGGATATGGAATTACTGGTATTAAAATATAACTTCAAATATGATAAACGTACAAAGGTTTCAGAATATAAGCTCATCATGACCTTTGACACTGTTAGTGATGGAATGAATAGATCACATGGATTTATGTCATTCTATATCAATTAAGGAATCTGCGTCTATGCCCTTCCAGGGTCATGAAAACCCAAAAAAAGACGCCAATGAGAGGGCAATCAAACTTTCTATCCTTATCTAGGAACTGTTCCAATATTTATGTTCATCCCTGTGAGATAATGACAGTTCTGATACATGTCACTTACTTGTCTTACCTATTGCACTATTCCTGTGTCCTGTTGTGTATAGAAATATGTGATGCTTAATTTTTTTATTTAGTCTTTGCCTGATGAAGAGACGTGAGTAGCCTTGAAAGCTTGCAATTTGTTTCCATCTTTTCAGTTATCCATTAAAAGGTATCAACCACTGCTGACTCTGAAGTCTAAATATTTTTCTATCTACTGGCTAACACGGTACAAAGATACACATGTTTTCTAATTTCAAGAAGGAAAAATAAAGAAAATACAAATATAAACGCATATATGCACATACCAAAAATAAATGGAACAACACAACACCCAAAAAATTGGTAACAAAATATAGTGTTGTAAATTTAAGAATAAAAGTCCATTTTTTTTTTATGAATAATGCTTAAGGAACGCTATGTTAAACCATAACATAGTGAAGACAATGGATTTTGTAATAGTCACTCATCATCATCATCGCAAATTTTATGTGACAGTCACTGACATTTCAATTATTTAAGTTCATAACATCGTAACTTTCTATAGCATGTATGACATGTCCAGCATGGACTCATCAATGTGATTGATACACAATAATGTACGATAAAAAATAACCATTTAAAAAAACATTAGGCATTGTTTGTCACAATTTAAGTGTGTGCCTGCAAGTGTAGGTGAAACAAAGGCTACGGATAGCAAAGGTATATTCTATGTCTGTATCAGACAGTGGACAGCCTCTGATGGGTAATGCCGATGTTATACTGTACGTCAATAAAGTCTGCGTCTGAAATCATGCATTTTTTCCTTGTAGAGTGTTGAAGAGGGTAAAAGAATGTCTGGTTGCGCAAAGCTTTATCCGTCAACACTACCTTCCTACTGTCACGCGTAGGGTAGGGTAGCGTGTGGCAATTAGCTGACTATCAAATGTGAGGTTAGGCTGCGTTATTGCGCACTAGGGACGCAAAAAAAAATACAGCAGTAATAATTAAATGTGTAATACTCCACCTATGACAAACAAAAAAATTACGTTCCCTCTTTAACAATGTACAACACTAACAAGCCTAATGGTTGACGCTGACTTAATTGAGATACAGTATTACATCAACATTGTCCATGAGTAACTATGCACTGTGATACCTATATACCAGTATTAATTTATATCTCTTGTGGTTGTTTCAACAGCACTTGCAGGTATAACTACCTATTGTCAGTATGCATGATGCACTTTCTAGATGTAATAATTTATTATTGGACATTATTACCATGTTTACATGCTGGCCATTTCATATATGGTGTTTGAAGTTACAGTTGGCATCAGTATGTGTATTTTATAATGTCTGTCATAAATAAAACTCGTGATGATGATGAGGATTTAATGATTCGTACATCCATTGAGTGCATTATCTTACAGGTACAGATAAAGTTCCTTAAAAAGCATTAATTCATAAGTCTGAAATGTACTTTTATGCATTAATTTCAAAATGTGAAGAGTAGACTATGTTTTATTTTTTGTTACCATTTCTAATAGACATGTGCAGATATGCGCTGTGATGACAAATTATTATTTGTCCATATTTGTCATAAAAATTTATCATTCTAGGCCTGCAAAACTTCACAATTTCATGTTTTCAGCATAACAAGCAGGGTGACGGCTCTTCCCTATTTGGAGCATGTTGGTCATGTGTTTTTCTGTCCATGTGTCGGGAACAGGAGACTTCTTGCCGTTCACACAGCAGGGGAACAGCTGGCGTTACTGAACCCCACTAACAGTAGAGCTTGTGTTTTGTTCTGTGGACACGACACTTCTGAGCAGCAACTGGCAGTGTTGGAGCCCAGGGAGTAGAGTTCAGGTGGTAGAAAGATGAACATAACAGGAGACATGGATAACGTTGCGAACCAGTTATTTAATCTGAAAACGGACAGACAAATTCTGGCGAGATCCATGCCTTGTTCATTTTCAAAAAAGTAAGCCGGTCTACATTATCGGAGGATAGTCGCATGCGACGGTCTGTTAGTACACCACCTGCAGCACTAAAGACGCGCTCCGATAATACACTGGCAGCAGGGCAAGCCAGCACCTCCAATGCATACTGGCTAAGCTCTGGCCATGTATCCAGCTTAGAGACCCAAAACTTGAATGGGGAAGAGCCATCTGGGAGTACACTGAGAGGCAATGCCAAGTAGTCTGTCACCATCTGACGGATACGTTGCCTCCCGCTGACTGGAGTCCTCTCGGATGGTGTAGACATTTGTGGCGCTGCCACAAAACTTTGCCACATTTTTAACATACTGGTCTTTCCCTGTGCAGAGGCACTGCGTGTGCTCCCTCTTGTTGCAGAGCTCTCTACACTGCCTCGACGCACAGAGCTGCTTTGTAAAGCAGTAGCAGCAGCAGTGCTCTCGGCAGTAAGGTAGAACATTAGGGATTGCACCAGTGTGTCTTGGTACTCCAGCATTTTACGCTCCCGGTTCAACGGTGTGATGAGGCTTTTGACGTTGTCCCGGTAGCGAGGGTCTAGGAGGGTGTACACCCAATAATCAGACGTCGTGAGAATGTGGGCAATGCGGCGGTCGTTTCTTAGGCACTGCAGCATGAAATCAACCATGTGCTGCAGACTCCCAACTGGCAAAGAAACGCTGTCCTCTGCAAGAGGCGTTATCTCTGCCTGCTCTGCATCACCCCACCCTCGCTCTACATACTGACTAGAGCGTTGTGTACCTCCCTCTGGAGCGATGTCTTCCTCCTCCATTGACTCCTCCTCCTCATCCTCCTCACAAAGTGAGCCCTGCCCAGCCCTTTGTGAGGAACCACGTTGCGCTGACTTTCCAGAAGGTGATGGAATTTGTGACTCCTCATCCTCCACCTCTTCCAAAACCTCATCCCTTATTGCTTGCAGTGTTTTTTGAAGCAGGCAGATAAGGGGGACAGTCAGGCTGACTAGTGCATCATCTGCACTCGCCATCCGCGTTGACTCATCAAACGCACGCAAAACGTGGCACATGTCCTTCATAGTGGCCCACTCATTAATGGTGAAGTGTGGACGGCGCAAATTGCGTGTTGATTGCGCCTGATGCAGCTGATACTCCATAACTGCTGGCTGCTGCTCACACAACCGCTCCAACATATGTAACGTTGAATTCCACCTGGTGGATACGTCACATATGATGCGATGTTCAGGAAGGCGCAATCTGCGTTGCAGAGCTGCAATGCGCGATCTGGCCATGCTGGAACGTCGCAAGTGAGCGCACTCTAGGCGGACCTTGTGCAGCAGTGCATCAAGATCCGGATAGTCCCTCAAAAAACTCTGCACGACCAAGTTGAGCACATGTGCCAGACATGGTATGTGAGTGAGTTTGCCAAGGCCCAGAGCTGCCACCAGATTTCGGCCATTGTCACACACTACCAAGCCTGGCTGGAGATTCGCTGGCAAAAACCACACGTCACTCTCCTGCTTGATGGCATTCCAGAGCTCCTGCGCTGTGTGGCTTCGATTCCCCATGGGAATTAATTTCAGAACGGCCTGTTGCCGTTTGGCCACGGCTGTGCTCATATCGGTCGCATCAGGTAAGCGTCCACGGGTCCATGTGGAGGTAGACCGTGACGGCTCCTGCAGCGATGATTCTGAGGAACTGGAGTAGGAGGAGGAGTCAATGTGGACAGACTTGATTCCGGCAATCCTTGGAGTTGGCAGAACACGTACAGCGCCACTCGCAAGATCTGTACCCGGCTCCACAACATTCACCCAATGGGCAGTGAGTGAAAGGTATCGTCCCTGGCCATGGGTACTGGTCCACGCATCGGTGGTCAGGTGGACCTTGCTACTGACGGCGTTTAGTAGCGCATGTTTAATTTTTGCCTCAACATGCTTTTGCAGACCAGGGACGGCTTGCCTGCTGAAATAAAATCGGCTGGGCACATTGTATTGTGGGACTGCCAATGCCATTAATTCACGGAAACTGTCAGTCTCCACCAGTCTGAATGACAGCATTTCAAGGGACAGGAGTTTTGCAATGCCAGCATTCAGAGCCTGTGCTCGTGGATGGTTTGCCGAGTATGGCCGTCTTTTATCCCATGCCTGTGCTACCGATGGCTGTTTTGTGGCCTGGGTGTGTGAGGATGACAGGGAACTTGCAGCTGTGGGTGGAATAACACTGTGTCTCTGGACAACAGTGACAGAGGTTCTTCCATGGCGATCCTTTGAGGAAGCTGAACCAGCTGTGTGTGAACTGGAGGAAGAGGCTCCAACACGAGCTGAAGATGTAGGTGCTGCTGTAGGTTGGCCTACATCTCCAGTGTGTCTTTGTAACTCAACAAAGTGCTTTGACCGCACATGTTTCCACATATTTGTTGTATTAAGGTTACTGACACTTTTACCTCTTTTAATTTTTTGATTACACAGCTTGCATTTGACATAGCAAATATCATCTGCAACTGTATCAAAAAAGGACCACGCAGAGCAAGTCCTGGGAGCGCCCGGTTTGGCTGTTGTAAGAGAACTGCTCCGAACGGGTGCCAAACTGGAGGCTACAGGCAAGCGAGTCTGCAGCCTACCTCTCCCTACTGTTTGGACCGTTGGGGCAATCTCTTCCTCAGAGCTGCTCCCACCACCTTCCTGTTCCTCACGCCATGTTGGGTCTTGGACCTCATCATCTCCACCACTACCCTCTTCCAACACCTGCTGTTGTTGGGTGGTCTGGCCAGCACCATGCTCAACAGAAACTGGCAACTGAGTCTCATCATTAGTGTTGAGCATTCCGATACCGCAAGTATCGGGTATCGGCCGATATTCGCGTTATCGGAATTCCGATACTTAATTCCGATACTTTTTCAATATCGTATACCGGAATCGGAAGTTCCCATAATTCTTTGAGAGGCAATGTGATTTTAGTCAGCCAATGAGGAATCCTACGAAGTGTGGGCACATCCTGTAATGCTGCGGTCATCTTAACTAATGGCATGGCTGTGATTGGCTGCTGAAATGATGTCAGAATGCACTATAAAAGGCGCCGCCGCCATTTTAGCGTCACTGTGCTGTGAATTCAGTAAGGGACAGAACGCTGCTGTGCTGACTCTGAGGGACAGTTAGAGATTGCGATTTAGTGTACTGTGCTGTAGGCAGGCTATCACCAACCGCTGTGTAAAGCTTCCTTTTGCCTGCAGTGTTGTTTTAACAGCTCTGCAAGGTGTGTGTGAGTGCAGGTGATGCTGCAGTTTGCTCTGCATCCAACGCTGTCTGTAGGCATCTGCACCTGTCACTCACAGACTCTTTTTTTTTTTCTTTAGTGTAATTCTAGCTGCTCCATTCAATAGAAATTATAGTGTGATGCGCTTCCATCCGTATACAATCCATTGGTTGCAAACACTATAGAAGTAGACAAAGGAGTAGCCTTTCCCAGATTGTGGACAGTTGTGTTTCAGTGTTCACTGCAGTCTGTGGTTTTTTTTTTTTGAGTGCACATCACGCTCCAGTTACTTGTTCAAGCACTGCTGCTTGTACTCTGCTGAGCGTGTCTCAGTGGCTCATCCTTTTCATTTATCTCCAATTGATTCTGCTCCATTCCATTTAAAATAAATCTAATCTATTAGTGTGACGCGCTTCCATCCGTATACAATACATTGGTTGCAAACACTATAGAAGTAGACAAAGGAGTAGCCTTTCCCAGATTGTGGACAGTTGTGTTTCAGTGTTCACTGCAGTCTGTGTTTTTTTTTTTTTGAGTGCACATCACGCTCCAGTTACTTGTTCAAGCACTGCTGCTTGTACTCTGCTGAGCGTGTCTCAGTGGCTCATCCTTTTCATTTATCTCCAACTGGTTCTGCTACATTCCATTTAAAATAAATCTAATCTATTAGTGTGACGCGCTTCCATCCGTATACAATACATTGGTTGCAAACACTATAGAAGTAGACAAAGGAGTAGCCTTTCCCAGATTGTGGACAGTTGTGTTTCAGTGTTCACTGCAGTCTGTGTTTTTTTTTTTTGAGTGCACATCACGCTCCAGTTACTTGTTCAAGCACTGCTGCTTGTACTCTGCTGAGCGTGTCTCAGTGGCTCATCCTTTTCATTTATCTCCAATTGGTTCTGCTACATTCCATTTAAAATAAATCTAATCTATTAGTGTGACGCGCTTCCATCCGTATACAATACATTGGTTGCAAACACTATAGAAGTAGACAAAGGAGTAGCCTTTCCCAGATTGTGGACAGTTGTGTTTCAGTGTTCACTGCAGTCTGTGTTTTTTTTTTTGAGTGCACATCACGCTCCAGTTACTTGTTCAAGCACTGCTGCTTGTACTCTGCTGAGCGTGTCTCAGTGGCTCATCCTTTTCATTTATCTCCAATTGGTTCTGCTACATTCCATTTAAAATAAATCTAATCTATTAGTGTGACGCGCTTCCATCCGTATACAATACATTGGTTGCAAACACTATAGAAGTAGACAAAGGAGTAGCCTTTCACAGATTGTGAATAGTTGTGTTTCAGTGTTCACTGCAGTCTGTGAGGTATTTTTTTTTTTTTTTTTTTTAAATGCAGATCACGCTCCATTTACTTCTTCAACCACCGCTGCGTGTACTCTGCTGAGTGTCTGTCACTGGCTCATCCTTGTCATTTTTCTAAAATTGGTGCTGCTTTATTCTATTTAAAATAATTCAAATCTATTACAGTGACGTGCTTCCATCCGTATACAATACATTGGTTGCAAACAATATAGAAGTACACAAACGGGCCTTTCACAGCTACTGAACATGGGTTTTTAATTTTTAACTAAAATATGTATTTTTTCAAATGACACAAATATATGTAATGTTGAAGAGGAATAGTCCTACATCTATTGTTTGCACAATATTACAGGTGTACATCATGTCCCTTAATCAACAATGTATTATTATATTTACTTGTATGCTTTTATTTAAAAGCCAAGAACACAGAAGGATAACCTTCGCACTGCAGCTGTTGTCAAAGTTCAACCCACATTATGCACTTCCAACATTGCAGCATTTGAGGCATGATGTGAGTTGGATTTGTCAAAGTTATGGAGTGAGAAGGTTCACCATCAGTACCCTATAGCATAAGTATGCTTTTGTGTTAGCATTTGTGTTAGACATGTGGATATCTGCCATAATATGTCACAATTATTTAGTTACAGATTTGTTACCAACACTAATCATTGAATGGTTTTAAATTTGACGTTTCACTTGTTTACAGCTTAGAAATAAGGGTGTAGCCTGATATCTATGTGTAGCACTAGCCACTTTAACATGTCATGTTTTTTTCAACATGTGTAGCTAGGTAGCAGTAATTTTTGCCGGACACACAGCAGGGGAACAGCAGGCGTTACTGAACCCCACAAACACATCATCGATTGTTTTGATCTGTGCATCCAACACTTCTGAGCCCAGGGTCAAGAAGGGTGTAGCCTGAGGCCTAGTATGAGATGTTTGAACTTTAATTTGAACTTTAATTTGGAGTTAGCAGCATTAATTTTTGTCAGACACGCAGCAGGGGAACAGCAGGCGTTACTGAACCCCACTATCACTATAGCTTGTGGATTGGTCTGTGGACACGACACTTCTGAGCAGCAACTGGCAGTGTTGTAGCCCAGGGAGTATAGCTCAGGTGGTAGAAAGATGAACATAACAGGAGACATGGAAAACGTTGCCAACCAGTTAGTTAATCTGAAACCGGACAGGCAAATTCAGGCGAGATCCATGCCTAGTTCATTTTCAGAAAAGTAAGCCGTTCTACATTATCGGAGGATAGTCGCATGCAACGGTCTGTTAGTACACCACCTGCAGCAGTAAAGACGCGCTCCGATAATACACTGGCAGCAGGGCAAGCCAGCACCTCCAATGCATACTGGCTAAGCTCTGGCCATGTATCCAGCTTAGAGACACAAAACTTGAATGGGGAAGAGCCATCTGGGAGTACACTGAGAGGGCAAGACATGTAGTCTGTCACCATCTTACGGAAATGTTGCCTCCTGCTGACTGGAGCCGTCTCGGATGGTGTAGACATTGGTGGCGCTGCCACAAAACTTCGACACATTTGGAACATACTGTTCTTGCCCTGTGCAGAGGCGCTGCTTGTGCTCCCTCTTGTTGCAGAGCTGTCTCCACTGCCTCGACGCACAGAGCTGCTTTGTAAAGCAGTAGCAGCAGCGCTCTCGGCTGGAATGGAGAACATTATGGATTGCACCAGTGTGTCTTGGTACTTCCGCATTTTACGCTCCCGGTTCAACGGTGTGATGAGGCTTTGTAAGTTGTCCCGGTAGCGAGGGTCTAGGAGGGTGTACACCCAATAATCAGACGTGGTGTGAATGTGTTCGATGCGGCGGTCCTTTCTCAGCCACTGCAGCATGAAATCAACCATGTGCTGCAGACTCCCAACTGGCCAAGAAACGTTGTCCCCTGCAAGAGGCGTCATCTCTGCCTGCTGTGCATCACCCCACCCTTGGTCTACATACTGACTAGAGCATTGTCTACCTCCCTCTGGAGCGATGTCTTCCTCCTCCATTGACTCCTCCTCATCCTCCTCACAAAGTCCTTCAAATACATATAAATTTACAAAATTTAAAACTCAAAATTTAAAAACTTTGTATCATAATTCTGTAACATCAGTTTATGGAAACACAATAGCATTACAAAAGGATAGACAAAAAATGTACATTATGTGCTTTGTAAATACATTAAAAGTTTGTAATGGTTATGAAAATATAGACAGCGACTCTGGAGGTTCAATTGTTGATACAGCATGGTACTTTGAAAGTCCTCCAGCCCTTTGTGAGGAACCACGTTGCGCTGACTGTCCAGAAGGTGATGGAATTTGTGACTCCTCATCCTCCACCTCTTCCAAAACCTCATGCCTTAGTGCTTGCAGTGTTTTTTGAAGCAGGCAGATAAGGGGGACAGTCAGGCTGACTAGTGCATCATCTGCACTCGCCATCCGCGTTGACTCATCAAACGCACGCAAAACGTGGCAGATATCCTTCATAGAGTTATTCGCCACTCATTACACTGGCAGTGGCTGCCCATTCATTATAGGATCCAATTCTAATTACTGGTTCTCACCAACAAAGCTCTCCACAGCGCAGCACCCCCCTACATCTCCTCCCTTATTTATATTTATCGGCCTAACCGACTGCTGCACTCTGTAAACGACCTTCGACTAACCTCTGCACTAATCCGTACCTCCCACTCCCAACTCCAAGACTTCTCCCGCGCTGCGCCAATCCTCTGGAATGCTCTACCCCAAGAAATTAGGACTATCTGCAATTTGGATGGTTTCAGGCGCTCCCTCAAAACACATTTGTTCACAGTGGCCTATCACATTCACTAATCAAAGTCATTCTATGTGTAATTCTGTGTGTGTAGCCCATTCACTATCTCCATGCATCCCTCACTCCCTTAAAATGGCTGGACCATAATTGTAAAAACACCATTGTATATAAACACCTGTACTTTGTATCTCCCCCACCTCATTGTAGATTGTAAGCTTTCACCAGCAGGGGCGGCTGATTTTGCTTTAATTATTGTATTGTTAACGTTGTTACTTATGACTTGTGTTTTGAAACTGTTAAACTGTAAAGCACTGTGGAATATTATGGCGCTATATAAATAAATAATATTATTATTCTTATTATAGAGGCCCACTCAGTAGTGGTGAAGTGTGAACGGCGCAAATTGCGAGTTGACTGCGCCTGATGCAGCTGATACTCCATTACTGTTGGCTGCTGCTCACACAACCGCTCCAACATATGTAACGAGGAATTCCACCTGGTGGGTACGTCACATATGATGCGATGTTCATGAAGGTGAAATCTGCGTTGCAGAGCTGCAATCAGCGATCTGGCCATGCTGGAACGTCGCAAGTGAGCGCACTCTAGGCGGACCTTGTGCAGCAGTGCATCAAGATCCGGATAGTCCCTCAAAAAACTCTGCACGACCAAGTTGAGCACATATGACAGACATGGTATGTGAGTGAGGTTGCCAAGGCCCAGAGCTGACACCAGATTTTGGCCATTGTCACACACTACTAAGCCTGCCTGTAGATTCTCTTCCAAAAACCACACGTCGCTCTCCTGCTTTATGGCATTACAGAGCTCCTGCGCTGTGTGGCTAAGATTCCCCATGGAAATTAATTTCAGGACGGCCTGTTGACATTTGGACACGGCTGTGCTCATATCGGTCGCAACAGGTAAACGTTCACGGGTCCATGTGGAGGTAGACCGTGACGGCTCCTGCAGCGATGATTCTGAGGAACTGGAGTAGGAGGAGGAATCAATGTGTACAGACTTGATTCCTGCAATCCTTGGAGTTGGCAGAACACGTACAGCGCCACTCGCAAGATCAGTACCCGGCTGCACAACATTGACCCAATGGGCAGTGAGGGAAAGGTATTGTCCCTGGCCATGGGTGTTAGAACCCTCTTGTTATGTTTTGTTTCAGTTTGCTGGTCACATGACCTTTTTTCCCTATTTAGTCTGGCTCCGCCCTTCTGGCTTTGCTTGATGTTAGATCCAAAGTATTTATTTTTCTGTTTAATTATCCATGCTACAATTTATGTTAGGAGGTGTCCACCTTTTCTCCCAGTCCCTAGATCTTGTAGGGATTACTCCCTCGCAACTATAGGTCTTCGTTCACACTAGATGAGGACTTTAGAGGGTCTGGTCGCAGGATCAGGTTCCCCGTTACATCGTAGGGATTCAGCTTAGTTGTATTGTAGGGACAGAATTCCCTTCTTTCCTTACTGGTTGTAGCAGATCATAACAATGGGTACTGGTCCACGCATCGGTGGTCAGGTGGACCTTGCTACTGAGGGCTTTTAGTAGCGCATGTTTAATTTTTCCCTCAACATGCTTTTGCAGACCAGGGACGGCTTGCCTGCTGAAATGAAATCGGCTTGGCACATTGTATTGTGGGACTGACAATGATATTCAGTTACGGAAACTGTCTGTCTCCACCAGCCTGAATCACAGCATTTCAAGGGACAGGAGTTTTGCAATGCCAGCATTCAGAGCCTGTGCTCGTGCATGGTTTGCGGAGTATGGCCGTCTTTTATCCCATGCCTGTGCTACCGATGGCTGTTTTGTGGCCTGGGAGTGTGAGGATGACAGGGAACTTGCTGCTGTGTGTGGAATAACAGTTTGTCTCTGGACAACAGTGGCCGAGGTTCTTCCATGGCGATCCTGTGAGGAAGCAGAACCAGCTGTGTGTGAGCTCGATGAAGAGGCTTCAACACAACCTGAAGATGTAGGTGCTGCTGTAGGTTGGCCTACATCTCCAGTGTGTCTTTGCAACTCAACTACGTGCTTTGTCCGCACATGTTTCCACATATTTGTGGTATTGAGGTGACTGACACTTTTAGCTATTTTTAATTTTTGATTACACAGCTTGCATTTCACATAGCAAATATCATGTGCAAGTGTGTGAAAAAAGGACCACGCAGTGCAAGTCCTGGGAGCGCACGTTTTGACTTTTGGAAGACAACTGCTCCGAACAGGTGCCAAACTGGAGGCTACAGGCAACCGAGTCTGCAGCCTAACTCTCCCTCCTGTTTGTACCGTTGGGGCAATGTCTTCCTCTATCTTCCTTCTATCACTAACCATTTCTCTAGGCCTCTCCCAGCTTTCAACCAAAGTACTGGTTCTCAGCCACAAAGCTATCCACAGTGCAGCACCCCTCCTACATCTCCTCCCTCATTTCTATCTATCGGCCTAACCGACTGCTGCGCTCTGCATACGACTTTCGACTAACCTCTGCACTAATACGTACCTCCCACTCCCGACTCCAAGACTTCTCCTGCTCTACGCCAATCCTCTGGAATGCTGTACCCCAAGAAATTAGGACTATCCACAATTTGCATGGTTTCAGGCGCTCCCTCAAAACACATTTGTTCAGAGCGGCCTATCACATTCACTAATCAAAGTCATTCTATGTATTCTGTGTAAGTGTGTGTGTGTCTCTAGCCCATTCACTATCTCCATCCCTCAGTCCCTTAAGATGGCTGGAACATCATTGTAAATGCACCATTGTATATAAACACCTATACTTTGTATCTCCCCCATCTCATTGTACATTGTAAGCTGTCACGAGCAGGGGCGACTTATTTAGCTTAAATTATTGTATTGTTAACGTTGTTACTTATGACTTGTGTTCTGAAACTGCTAAACTGTAAAGCGCTGCGGAATATGATGGCGCTATATAAATAAATATTATTATTATTCCTCTGAGCTGCTCCCACCACCTACCTGTTCCTCATGCCATGTTGGGTCTTGGACCTCATCATCTCCACTACCCTCTTCCAACACCTGCTGTTGGGTGGTCTGGCCAGCACCATTCTCAACAGAAACTGGCACCTGGGTCTCATCATCATCAGATGCGTTCTGCGGTGTGCTGACCATCGGCACTGTCTCACCCGCCTTTTCAGATTCAGAGAGACACAGCTGTTGCGCATCACTGCATACTCCCTCTTCACATTACAGAATGCTGCTTGGCTGGGCCCCTGTTTGCAAGCCAATAGATTCTGAGAACAGAAGCAGACACTCAGCTGGCTCCTGTACAGAACTCTCTGACTGCCTGGGCAATTTGCCAGGCGGTGAAGAGACAGATGGTTGCCCAACAGTGCTGTGGTCCTGAGAGGAGGTGGAAGCAATTGAAGTCGATGCATTGGCTGACATCCAAACAACAACGGCTTCAATTTGTTCTTCCCGCAGCAGGGGGGTACTCCGATCTCCTACAAAAGTGCGCATAAAGGAAAGCTCACGGGGAAAACTGGTGGATGCTGTGTCACTGGGGGCCGCAGCAGCCACAGAATCCCCACGTCCTCTCCCTGAAGAAACTCCACGACCACGTGCCTTACTCCCTGCCTTCTTCATCTTGGTAGATTGATAAAGAAAGTCTGAAAAGTTATAAGGTCTAAGTGTGGTTATTCCGCAGAGACTGCAGTGAACACTGCACACAACTGTTCACTACCCAATGCGTCTCAGCAGGAAGGCAGTCTGTGCGTCAAAACAAAGGCACAAGCATACATCCATGTACCTTGTTTATAAAGCTATATAAAAAAAATTATGTAGTAGTGACGCACACTTTATTGAGGTACAGTATTACATCGCCATTCACCATCTGTGGCTATGCAGTCTCATCTATATATACCTTATCTATCTGTTGTCATGCTTCCAAGTCGACAGTCAGCCATAAATAGCAATTTTCACTATGCACTATGCACTTTTTAAAGGTTATGTTTGTTAATAAAAATGATTATTGCCACATATTATGAGTATTACATGATGGAAATTGTATAATTTTGTATAAAATATTTAGTGACATTATTCAGCAAATGGAACATTTTAGTAATATCACAGATAACTTGTAATGCTGATGATGTTTTGAAGTCAGACATTCATTGTCTATACAATAAAAATGGTGTACATACTGTTACTTATCCATCATTAATGGATTCAGATATGTACTTGTATGCTTTTATGTACAACCGTATAGCAGATTCCTTAACTAATTTATTTTGTGGTTTGCATTGCTGTTCAACATGTTAATGTATGTGTTTATGTTTGTCAATTCTTTATTTATCTAGATATTAGTTTAAATGAAATCATCATCTTATGGTAGTAAAGGTTATCTTTCTCTTGTTTGAAGTATAGACATTTAAAATTGACAGGTAACAAGGAAATTACTTGATCTAGTATTTAAACATCCTCCTTGACCCTGGGCTCCAACACCGCCAGTTGTTGCTCGGAAGTGCTGTTAGCACAGTCAACACTTGCTCCTGTGTTACTGGGGTTCAGTAACGTCAGCTGGTCCTCGGTTGTGCCATTGGCTCTTTTCCTTCTGCTGCCCCTCCGGGTTCCAGTACCGTCAGCTGGTTCTCCGCAGTGCCTTTGGCCTAGGTGCCTCCATCTCGGTATCCGAGTTCCAGCAACGTCTGCTGGTCCTTGGTAGTGCTTTGGAGCACAGGTACCTCCTGCTTAGTAACCGTGTCCCAGTAACGTCAGCTGGTCCTCGGTTGTGCCATTGGCTCTTTTCCTTCTGCTGCCCCTCCGGGTTCCAGTACCGTCAGCTGGTTCTCCACAGTGCCTTTGGCCTAGGTGCCTCCATCTCGGTATCCGAGTTCCAGCAACGTCTGCTGGTCCTTGGTAGTGCTTTGGAGCACAGGTACCTCCTGCTTAGTAACCGTGTCCCAGTAACATCAGCTGGTACAAGATTGTGCTACAAATACAAGATACGGAAAAGAGACACAAGAACAATAAGCAGAAGATCTAAAAGCAGAAGAACATGAAGTATAAGACCAAAATGAAGAGCAAAATATATGCTCTAAATTCTAAGCAGAAGAAGACTAAGCAGTGTATGGGGGTGAGTCCGTTCCTCCTCGTGGTGCCCCTGGAAAATGCCTGCTGCTGCAGGCTAAACTGAACACGGACAAATACTGTTGTAATTTAAATCTTTTGTGACAGCAAGAACGGAAGGATGAAAAATTCATATATTGACAGATTACAAGTACAGGATTCTCAGTCACAAATAAGAATATGATGAAGAAGATGAAGCAGAATATGAATAAGAATAATAGTTTAATAAGAAGAATATGAGTAATGTTAACAAAGATGAATAGCAAGAAGTTTAAGAAGAAGATAAAGAAGGTGAAGATGAAGAATAATTTGATGAAAAAGATGATGCTGCAGAAGATTATGAAGGAGAAAGTGTGTGAAAAGTTAAAAAGGTGAAGATGAAGAGCATGGAAGTTGTGTAATATACATATTTGCCAAAATAGAAAAAACGTTAACAACATTGTCAATTTCTTCGTCAATCCGAACATCTTTAAAAAAAAAAATATTTATGCTATTCCATTTGATTGGGTTAAACATCTATGCCTTTAATGTCTCCTCAACCTTCCCCAATACATTCTACATTACTCTTTCTTGTTTTCCTTCATGTACAATTAACCAACAAGGCAAGAATGGGGTTTTTTTAATTTCGATATTTTGTTCCCATAGACTTACATGGGACTTCCGGTATCGGTATCGGGTATCGCCGATATTTTAATGTTATCGGCGATACCATTCCGATTCCGATACTTTTGGATATCGGAAAGTATCGCTCAACTCTACTCATCATCATCAGATGCGTTCTGCGGTGTGCTGACCATCGGCACTGGCTCACCCGCCTCTTCAGATTCAGAGAGACACAGCTGTTGCGCATCACTGCATACTGCCTCTTCTTCACATTCCAGAATGCTGCTTGGCTGGGCCCCTGTTTGCAAGCCAACAGATTCTGAGAACAGAAGCAGAGACTCAGCTGGCTCCTGTACAGAGCTCTCTGACTGCCTGGGCAATTTGGCAGGCGGTGAAGAGACTGATGGTTGTTCAACAGTGCTGTGGTCCTGAGAGGAGGTGGAAGCTATTGAAGTCGATGCATTGGCTGCCATCCAACCAACAACGGCTTCAATTTGTTCTTCACGCAGCAGGGGGGTACGCCGAGCTCCTACAAAACTGCACATAAAGGAACGCTCACGGGGAAAACTGGTGGATGCTGTGTCACTGGGTGCGGCAGCAGCCACAGAATCCCCACGTCCTCTCCCTGCTGCAAATCCACGGCCTCGACCACGACCACGTGCCTTACTCACTGACTTCTTCATCGTGGTAGATTGATAAAGAAAGTCAGAAAAGTTATAAGGCCTAAGTGTGGTTATTCCTCAAAGACTGCAGTGAACACTGAAACACAACTGTTCAGTAGCTGTTAAAGGCCCCTTTGTGTACTTCTATAGTGTTTGCAACCAATGTATTGTATACGGATGGAAGCGCGTCACACTAATAGATTAGATTTTTTTCCACTAAAATGGAGCAGCACCAATTAGAGAAAAATGTGAAGGATGAGGCAGTGACACACGCTCAGCAGACTACAACCGGCAGTGGTTGAAGAACAAACTGGAGCGTAATCTGCACTCACAAAATGAAAAGCTCACAGACTACAGTGAACACTGAAACACAACTGTTCAGTAGCTGTTAAAGGCCCCTTTGTGTACTTCTATAGTGTTTGCAACCAATGTATTGTATACGGATGGAAGCGCGTCACACTAATAGATTAGATTTTTTTCCACTAAAATGGAGCAGCACCAATTAGAGAAAAATGTGAAGGATGAGGCAGTGACACACGCTCAGCAGACTACAACCGGCAGTGGTTGAAGAACAAACTGGAGCGTAATCTGCACTCACAAAATGAAAAGCTCACAGACTACAGTGAACACTGAAACACAACTGTTCAGTAGCTGTTAAAGGCCCCTTTGTGTACTTCTATAGTGTTTGCAACCAATGTATTGTATACGGATGGAAGCGCGTCACACTAATAGATTAGATTTTTTTCAACTAAAATGGAGCAGCACCAATTAGAGAAAAATGTGAAGGATGAGGCAGTGACACACGCTCAGCAGACTACAACCGGCAGTGGTTGAAGAACAAACTGGAGCGTAATCTGCACTCACAAAATGAAAAGCTCACAGACTACAGTGAACACTGAAACACAACTGTTCAGTAGCTGTTAAAGGCCCCTTTGTGTACTTCTATAGTGTTTGCAACCAATGTATTGTATACGGATGGAAGCGCGTCACACTAATAGATTAGATTTTTTTCCACTAAAATGGAGCAGCACCAATTAGAGAAAAATGTGAAGGATGAGGCAGTGACACACGCTCAGCAGACTACAACCGGCAGTGGTTGAAGAACAAACTGGAGCGTAATCTGCACTCACAAAATGAAAAGCTCACAGACTACAGTGAACACTGAAACACAACTGTTCAGTAGCTGTTAAAGGCCCCTTTGTGTACTTCTATAGTGTTTGCAACCAATGTATTGTATACGGATGGAAGCGCGTCACACTAATAGATTAGATTTTTTTCCACTAAAATGGAGCAGCACCAATTAGAGAAAAATGTGAAGGATGAGGCAGTGACACACGCTCAGCAGACTACAACCGGCAGTGGTTGAAGAACAAACTGGAGCGTAATCTGCACTCACAAAATGAAAAGCTCACAGACTACAGTGAACACTGAAACACAACTGTTCAGTAGCTGTTAAAGGCCCCTTTGTGTACTTCTATAGTGTTTGCAACCAATGTATTGTATACGGATGGAAGCGCGTCACACTAATAGATTAGATTTTTTTCCACTAAAATGGAGCAGCACCAATTAGAGAAAAATGTAAAGGATGAGGCAGTGACACACGCTCAGCAGACTACAACCGGCAGTGGTTGAAGAACTAACTGGAGCGTAATCTGCACTCACAAAATTAAAAGCTCACAGACTACAGTAAACCCTGCAGACAACTGTTCAGTAGCTGTGAAAGGCTCCTTTCTGTACTTCTATAGTGTTTGCAACCAATGTATTGTATACGGATGGAAGCACGTCACACTAATAGATTTGATTTTTTTCTAATATAATGGAGCTGCACCAATTCCACAAAATAAAATAAAAAAAAAAAAGTCAGTGACACGTGCAGATGCCTACAAACAGCGGTGGATGCAGAGCAAACTACAGCGTCACCTGCACTGTCACACACACACCTTGCACAGAGCTGTTAAAACAACACTGGCAAAATGAAGCTTTACACAGCGGTTGGTAAACTAGCCTGCCTAAAGCACAGTAGTACACAAAATCGCTATATCTAACTGTCCCTCAGAGTCAGCACAGTAGCGTTCTGTCCCTACTGAGTTCACAGCACAGTGACGCTAAAATGGCTGCGGCGCCTTTTATAGTGCATTCTGACATCATTTCAGCAGCCAATCACAGCCATGCCATTAGTTAAGATGACCGCAGCATTACAGGATGTGCCCACACTTCATAAGATTCATCATTGGCTGACTAACATCACATTGCCTCTCAAAGAATTATGGGAACTTCCGATTCCGGTATACGATATTGAAAAAGTATCGGAATTAAGTATCGGAATTCCGATAACGCGAATATCGGCCGATACCCGATACTTGCGGTATCGGAATGCTCAACACTAATCCACAGGTTAATAGCATTTTTTTCATGTGACAGGTTGCAAATGAGGTGCCAATGGCATTTTTCATGAGATCTAAGGGCATATTGAAGACTTCATGCCTCCCTTGTTTGTAATCCTAGGAAATCAAATTTATATTACCACCTTTTGCCTGAAATGCTAATAAAATCTAAACAAATTAACATATTTTTTTTGCTGTGTATAACTGTTGCAACTAATAAAATGTTCCAATATTTATCAATATAGTGCATGCCTAAATGAAGAAAAAAAAATGAAACGTCAGAATTGCTTTTTCTAGCTTTTTCTCAGTCACTTCACTTGCTTAAAAGGTGTGGGAGACTGCACCATAAGGTAAAATACATGGTCACATCAAGTTATCCAGAACAGAAGAGTATTACCACACATTGAACACTCTACCATGATTTATATCATGATAGGACAGACTCTTTAAATGTAAAACCAATTGCAATAGGAATTGTTATAGGTGAAGGGCTTTAGTGATGAAGAAGAGCTCAAGCGTGTATTTTTGACTGTAATATATCGTACTGGCTCATTATACTGAGCCAGGTGTGAACGATTACACAATCTAACTACTCACTATGTAGACAGTGTACCTAGCAATAACAATGTTTCTATCCTTTCTGTTCAGATCATATTAAAACTGCATATAGTTTGCCTTTCAGCTGCCTTATCATCTGTCATAAAACAAAGCCTCACAGAGACAATTTGAATAATAACCCCAGAACTTTTACTCTGTCATTGATCAACTTTTTATACGTTGCAGCTGTCATACTGGCCCGCATCCCGTAAATAAATGGGAAATTCAGTTACAATAGGCAATGGTTTATAGAGTAAGGCTAGCTCGCCAGCTGATAAATATATATGCCTAAGGATTAATACTTATAATCCATTTTCCCTTGTGCAACAACAGAATTTTTTTGTGTTCTTTATCTGCGAACAGTTCATCTCTTTGGTTCATTTTTGATGATGCCGGAGGCTGGCAAGCTCCAGTAGAGAGTGTGAAGTGAACAGTAATACGGAATTCATCTTCTACAGTGTTATGCTGTATACATACTGACTGGTAGCAGTGCAAG
>JARQOD010000005.1:328500353-328541609 GCA_033576555.1 Oophaga sylvatica
CCCTCTTTTAAAAAAAAAACCCCCACAATAGTGACGAAAATTTTTTTGTTCGGGAAAGTAAAAAAAAAAAAAAATTTTTTTAAAATAAAACCATATTAAATTTCAGACATTGTTTTAAAAACCATGTTTCCACATAATTTAAAAAAAATTATCTATGAAATAGCTGACAGAAATTATGGACCCCTAAAAAAAATTTTGGGGGACAAAAGGGACATTTAAAAAAAAAGGGGTGCCCCCACAAAAAAAGGCATACGGGTTCAAAAAATTTTTTGGGGAATAAAGTGGGGGGGCCCCTACAAGGGGGGGTACAGATATCATTGTGCTATTTGGTGAAAGGGTGTGTATCCCCACTCAAGGGGGCCCCCGGAGTGGAAAAAAAGGGAAAGAGTTGTCTCGGGAGAAAGAAAAAAAATGGAAAAGAAAAATTTTTTTAAAAATTTTTTAAAAGTTATAAACCATCTCCAAGCAGTTTGATGTTCCTTGATTTACATTTGCACATATTTTTCAAAAAATTTAAGCCCCCGGGGGACTGTAGCCAACTCCCTGGGTTTTCCCCGCGGGGGGGAAAATTTTTTTTACAAAAAAAGGGGGTACACCCAAATTCAATGGTAAAAAAAAGCCCCCAGAAAAATCAAAAAAAATTTTTAAAGGGGGAAAACCTTAAAGCTCAAGGAACATCGGGGTCAATTCCCCCAAAATTCGTCATTGTAAAAACCCAAAGGGGTTTTTCCCCAGGGTTTTTCCAAGGGGAAAAACCTTTTTTGAAAAAAAAACCTAAAAACCCCCAAAAGGGGGGAAAATTTTGTAAAAATACATTAAAAAAACCCCACAAAGCTTCGGGGAGAATTCCTATCCCCCCTTTTGAAAAAAAAAGGAACTTTTTGGCAAGGCCCATCACCCAAAAATTTACGATGGAAAAATGCGAAAAACCAAAAAAAGAACATGTCCCTACTGGGAAACATGGAGGGGGCTCTGTTATGTTCTGGGGATGCTTTTTTTTTTGGGTACGGGGGATTTTAAAAAACGGGTACGGAAAAAGAAATAAAAAGGGGACCCCCAAAGGGATTTAGGGAAAAATTTTTCCCCCCCCAGTGTCAAAAGCTTGGTAAAAAGTGCAGGAAAGAGGCTTTGCAACAAGGTAACCCCCCAAAACCCCACAAGCAAAAAACCCCCCAAAGAAGGGCAAAAAAAAAACCCCAGGGGGACTATTTGAAGTGGCCTTTTTTTAGCCCTGACCTAAATCCTATTAAAAAAATTTTGGAAAGGCAAAAACATGCTGTCGGAAAAAAAAAACCTTAAAAGAAAAAGACAACTGGAGTTTTTTTAAAAAATGAGGATTCCCCCAAAAAACCTGTGGGGAGGTCCCAGAAAAGGTCTCATTGACTTTAAAAGGAATCTCTGATTGCATTTTTTTTCCCAAAAAGGTTTGGGTGAAAAAAAAAATTTTAAAAGTTAAGGGTACAATTATTTCCCCCCCAGGCCTATTTATAAGTTTTTTTTTTTTTTTTAATTCTGTGGAAAAGGGGGTTGAAAAGAATGTCTGACTTTCATTTGTTCTTTTTTATAATTTTTGGGTTTAAATTATTTGTCCCAATCAATTTTTTTCTGTCACCATTTTGGGTTTTTCTGTCATTAAACAGGGGTTCCAACCCATTGAATGTGTAATCTTTCCTTTTAAACCCAAAAACTGTCTTCAGGTTTTGTTCCCCCCTTGACAGCAAAATTTTTTTTGGGGTAGAGGCCGGGACCTTTTTCAGAATGTATCATTTTTACTGGGGGGCGCAGTTTGATTAAAAAGGGTTTTTTTAGTGAGTTGTTTAAAGTTTTTTTTGTGTTATGTTTGCACAAGCCAAAAGGGGAAAAAAGGGATATCTTCCCTGTGTTAGAAATAAAAACGATCCCTACAGAAGGGGAACCCGATCCTGCGTCAACCCCAAAGCCTCAGCTTTGTCTGTCGAAGACCTAAGATGCGAGGGGGATCCTACAAAATGGGGTGGGAGAAAAAAGGACACCTCCTAACAAAAGTTGTAGCAGTAAAAAGAAAAAAAAAACATAGAACATAGGGTAAAAAAGGGCCCCCAAAAAAATAATAAAAAGGTGACAAAGCCCCCGGGTATTTAAAAAGTAAAATTCAATGATTTCTCATTTTTACAACAAAATTTCAAAGCTTTTTTTTTGGGGGCCCCTTCTCATTTAAGTCACTTTGGGGGGTCAATTGGGGGGAAAAAACCCAAGGTGACCCATTCTAAAACGCACCCCCAAGGTACTCAAAACTACATTCAAAAAGTTTATTAAACCCCCCTTAGGTGCGTCACAGGAACTAAGCAACGGGAAAAAAAAATAAAAATTTAACTTTTTTGCCAAAAAATGATCTTTTTTTAAAAATTTTTTTTTTTTTTCACAAGGGTAAAAGGGAAAAGGACAAAAAAGTTGTTTGCAATTTTTTCCCGAGTCGCCAATACCCAATTGTGGGGGAAAACCACTGTTTGGGTACCGGCAGAGCTCGTAAAGGAAGGAGCCCGTTTGACTTTTTAAAAAAAAAATTGGGGGGAATTGGATTGGACCCTGTGTGTTGGAGAGCCCCTGATGCGCTTAAACAGTGGAAACCCCCAAAGTGACACCTTTTTTGGAAAAAACCCCCTAAGGATTACTAATCTGTTGTGAGCATTGCCCCCCCAAGTTTTTTAAAAAGTTTATAATGCCTGGGTGTGAAAAAAAAAAAAAACTTTTTTCCCAAAAAAGTTTTTTTGCCCAAATTTTTGAATTTTTTCCAAAAGGGAAAATTGGCCCCCCAAAATTTTTGTCCAATTTGTCCTGGTACGTGATACCCCATATGTGGGGGGGGGAACTGTTTGGGCGCACGGGGGGCTTGGAAAAAAAGTAGTAAGTTTTGGAATGCAGGTTTTAGGGGGTCTTTTCGTTGCGTCCCCAGTGAGCAAACAGTGGCCCCCCCAAATGACCCCTTTTTTTTAAAAATAGACCCCCTAAGGAACTTTCTAGATTTGGGGAGCACTTGAACCCCCAGTGCTTCCAAAAGTTTATAACCCCCGGGGTGAAAAAAAAAAACCCCTTTTTTTCCCCCAAAAATTATTTTTAGTCACAATTTATTATTTTTCCCAAGGGAACAGAAAATTTTGGGCCACTAAGTTGTTGTAAAAATTTTTCCCCCTTTCACTGATACCCCATATGGGGGGGGACCATGTTTGGGGCACGGCAGGCTCAGAATGGAAGGAGCACCATTGACTTTTTCCAACCAAAATTGGGGGAATTGAGATTGGATGCCAGTTGTTTGGGAGCCCCCCGATCTCCCCAAAAAAAGGGGAAACCCCCCCCCAAAAACCCCCTTTGGGAAATAGACCCCCCCCAAGGAATTATCTAGATCTTTGGTGAGAATTTAACCCCCAAGTGCTTCACCAAGTTTATAACGTAGAGCCAAAAATTTAAAAATCATATTTTTTTTTTCAAAAAAAATCTTTTCCCCCCAATTTTTTTTTTTCCAAGGGGAAAAAAAGACTCCAAAAGTTATTGTGCCAAAATTTTCCGGTGCGTGAACCCCTATTGGGGGGGAAAAACCCTGTTGGGTGATGGCAGAGTTTGGAAGGGAAAAGGGCGCCGTCTGATTTTCAAGCAGAAAAGGCTGGCGCCATGTGTGTTTGGGAGCTCCTGATCTGCCTAAACGGGAAACCCCAAAATGACACCATTTTGGAAACTAGACCCCCAAGGAACTTTCTAGAGTGTGGTGAGAACTTTGAACCCCCCCGGGTTTTTTCTAAAAATTTTTAAGACAGCCGTAAAATAAAAAAATCCCCTTTTTTTTTTTTTTCAAAATGATTTTTTTTCCCCCAATATTTTATTTTCCAAGGGTAACAGAAGAAATTGGGAACCCAAAAGTTTTGTCAATTTTCCTGATACCTGAACCCAGTATGTGGGAAAAATACTGTATGGGGGGACGTCAGGGGGCGGAAGGGAAGTAGTGCGTTTTGGGAATTTTAGCTTTGATGGGTGGTTGGGGTGTATGCGCATTTGGAGAGCCCTGATGCGCCTAAAAGTGGAAAACCCCCCCCAATGCCCCCCTTTGGAAAAAAAACCCCCAAAGGGGAAATTGTCTAGATGTGTGGTAGCACTTTGACCCCGAAGTGCTTCACAGAAGTTTATACGCACAGCCGTAAAATAAAAAAATATATTTTTTTTTTTTTGCAAAAATGATTTTTTTGCCCAATATTTTATTTTTACAAGGGTAACAGGAGAAATTGGACCCCAAAAGTTGTTGTCCAATTTGTCCTGAGTACGCTGATACCCAATATGTGGGAGAAAACTACTGTATGGGTACACGTTGGGGCTCGGAAGGGAAGTAGTGAGTTTTGGATTGCAGACTTTGATGGAATGGTCTGGGGGCGTCATGTCGCATTTGGAGAGCCCCTGATGCGCCTAAACAGTGGAAATCCCCAACAAGTGACCCCATTTTGGAAAATAGACCCCACAAGGAACTTATCTAGATGTGTAGTGAGCGCTATGAAGCCCCAAGTGCTTCACAGAAGTTTATAATGTCAGCCATAAAAACAAAAAAAATAATTTTTTTGTACAAAAATGATATTTTCGCCCCCAGTTTTTTATTTTCCAAGGGTAACAGAAGAAATAGGACAAATTGCACAATAACTCTTGGGGTCCAGAGTACGCTGATTCCCCATATGTGGGGATAAACTACTGTTTGGACGCATGGCAGACTCAGAAGTGAAGGAGCACCGTTTGACTTTTTCAACGCAGAATTGGCTGGAATTGAGATCAGACGCCATGTCACATTTGGAGAGCCCCTAATGTGCCTAAACAGCGGAAAACCCCCAATTCTAACTCCAACCCTAACCCCAACACACCCCTAACCCTAGTTCCAACCTAACCACAAACCTAACCCTAACACACCCCCAATCCCAACCCTAACCCTAATCCTAACTTTAGCGCCAACCCTAACCCTAACTTTAGCCGCAACCCTAACCCTAACCCTAATGGGAAATGGAAATAAATACTTTTTTTTAATTTTATTATTTTCCCTAACTAAGGGGGTGATAAAGGGGGGTTTGATTTACTATTTATAGCGGGTTTTTATGATTGGCAGCTGTCACGCTAAAGACGCTTTTTATTGCAAAAATAGTTTTTTGCATCGCCACATTTTGAGAGCTATAATTTTTGCATATTTTGGCCCACAGAGTCATGTTAGGTCTTATTTTTTGCGGGACGAGGTGACGTTTTTATTGGTACCATTTTTGAGCACGTGACATTTTTTGATCGCTTTTTATTTTGATTTTTTGGGGTTAGAATGAACAAAAATCAGCAATTCATGAATTTCTTTTGGGGGAGGCCTTTATACCGTTCCGCGTGTGGTAAAATTGATAAAGCAGTTTTATTCTTGGGTCAGTACGATTACGGCGTACCTCATTTATATCATTTTTTTATGTTTTTGGCGCTTTTATACATAAAAACAATTGTTATAGAAAAATAATTATTTTTGCATCGCTTTTATTCTGCGAGCTATAACTTTTTTATTTTTTTTGCTGATGTGCTGTATGATGGTCGTTTTTGCGGACAAGATGACGTTTTCAGCGGTACCATTTTTTTTAAAATTGGTCTTTTTTATCGCGTGTTATTCCACTTTTTGTTCGGCGGTATGATGATAAAGCATTGATTTTTTGCTTCGTTTTTTTTATTTTTTTTTAAGGGGTTCACTAAAGGGGTTAACTAGTGGGACAATTTTATAGGGGGGTCGTTACGAACGCGGCGATACCAAATATGTGTACTTTTATTGTTTTGTTTTTTTTATTTACAGGAAGAAATTAATTTATTGGGGAATATTTTTTTTTTTTTTTATTTATTTTGGATTTTTTTTTAAAACATGTTTATTTTTATTTTTTTTACTTTTTTACTTTGTCCCAGGGTGGGACATCACTGTATTTTATCAGATCGCTGGTGTGACAGTGTGCACAGCACTCTGTCACACCAGTGGATCGCTCAGGCAGTGCAGCAGGCTTCTCAGTGCCTGCTCTCAGCAGGCACTGAGGAAGCCGCCTCCCTCCAGGACCCGGCGCCATCTTGGATCCGGGTCCTGGGAGGGAGGAAGCCCTCAGAACAGCGCGATCACATCGCGCTGCTCTGAGGGTCTCAGGGGGGCGCGCAGGGAGCCCCCACCCTGCGCGATCCTCCCCTGTGCCCCCAGTACACCGCGATCATGTTTGATCGCGGTGTGCAAGGGGTTAATGTGCCGGGAGCGGTCCGTGACCGCTCCTGACACACAGTCACGGGTGTCAGCTGTGATAATCAGCTGACACCCGGCGGCGATTAGCTGCGCTCCCGGAGGGAGCGCAGCTGATCGCCTATGACGTACTATCCCGTCCATGGTCAGATTGTCACGGGTTTTATGGACGGGATAGTACGTCTAATGTCAGAGAGGGGTTAAAGTGGAACAACAGACAAATGAACAATATTACGACGATGGGTAAATAATAGGGATGAGCGAACGTGCTCGTTGATACTCGGATATAACTCGAGTATCTAGGTGTTCTGATGTACTCATTACTGTGCGTACTGGGAAATGCTCGATGTAAAACTCAAATTCCCACCATGTGGGATTGCCTGCACATCACTGTAATGCCATAGACATCTTTGTAGTGGCATTAATGTGATTGGCTGGACGTGTGACATTATCAGGGATTATAAAAGAACAGGCACCGCACGGCTCAGCACCTCTGTGACTATTAGTATTGGAGGGAGACAGTGCTTGTCCAGCCCTGTGTGTGCACAGTATAACGAATAGAGGTCTGTAGTGTTGATACTGGTGCTGAAGCTGAACCATCATACTAACAGCCATTCTAAGGGTTAATCGTTTGCTTTGCTGTTTGTATCACATACATTCTGTATTTAGTCTAGGGAGGGAGAAAGAGTTGCAGGCGCAGTGACAGTGGCAGAATACAGTGTGCAGACATGGATTAGGGTTGTGCAGTCACTTGCAAAATATATAGCTGCAACATTTTTTTTATGTGTGAAAAAATTGAATATATTGTGTAATCCATCGATTATTACGTTCTTTATGGTACATTTTGGTGTTAAATAGCACTCCAAAAAGTGTTGACATTTTTTCTCTGGATTCAGTTATTCACCCACAGAGTATTCTGTGCTCTGGAGTACATTTTTGTGATATCTAACCAAAAAAGCATTAAACAATATTGCTGGGTTAAATTTTTCACCCATAAAGTACTCTGTGGTCTGGGATACATTACTGTGATATCTATCACTCCAAAAAAGCTTTAAAACATTTTTTCTGGTTTAAATTACTCACCCATACAGTATTCAGTGATCTTGAGTACATTACTGTGATATCCACACTCCAAAAAAAGTGTAAAAAAAAATGTTGCTGGGTTAATTTTCTCACCCATAAAGTATTCACTGGTCTGGAGTACATTAATGTGATATCTATCACTCCCAAAAAGTGTTAAAATTTTTTTCTGGGTTAAATTACTTACCCATGCAGTATTCAGTGGTCTGGGGTACATTATTGTGATATGCATTGTATGATTCGGCCAGGGGTGTAGTCATGGCCGAGCCCTCAGTTACATCAGGGCCCTGGCCTCCTCTTACACAAAAACAGTGTCTCCTCAGCAGTGTACCTGTGTCTTCTTTTGCTGCACCATCAGTGACTCCTCTGTGGTGCTGGGGACCTTTTGTAGTCAATTTCGAAATAACTGAGACCCAGTCTGATTCCAATGCAAAACAAAAAACTTTACTAGGCACACTTTTCAGCACATTCTTGTCAGCTACAGAGTCAGCATCGGATACCACACAGTTCAACTCCTGCTATTTACCTGTGCTTCCTTCTACGTCCTCCGGTACATTACGGGGTAATAGCACCTTAGGTGGTACCGCAGCATTCTCCTTGTCCAGATTCATTACTTCTGGGGACTCTCTCATCCGTTTTGCCCCAGATCTGAGTGCGTCTGCCCATGCAATGATCTGCCACATCTCAAACAATCTGCGCCCTGTACTTTCTGGACCGTTTCCTTGTTCCCACTCCAAGCTGCTGACACTCCGGTGCTGCACACTGTCCTTCTGTCCCTAAGGGACTCTGAATGGCTGTAATTCTTCTTGTAAGAACATTAAGTGGCTGCTGTGGTGTTCAGGGCCTATGGCCCGTCTGGACGGCTCGGGCACTACGCCCTAACTAACTACTCTAAGGAAACGTTCCTGACTTACCACACAGCAGCCCCTCCTATGTTTAACCATTCCTTATCCTAAGCTCTAATTACCCATATAACATTCTATAATTCCCCCATCTATGATATATATACAAAAACAGAATACATTATTAATACATTGCAAATGGTCCTCTGCTAAATCGTACAAGGACCCGGGAAATACCGCTATAAGTACACTCACTGAAACATAATATACACAAAAACAGAGTGCAAAAACCCAAAAACAAATTTTAAGTAAAAAATATATATTTATTAGATTTAATAATAAAAAATCTCAGCAAAGAAATGTAATAAACACTTTACACCTTACACTGGCTGCCCATTCATTATAGGATCCAATTCAAAGTACTGGTTCTCATCCACAAAACTCTCCACAGCGCAGCACCCCCCTACATCTCCTCCCTCATTTCTATCTATCGGCCTAACCGACTGCTGCGCTCTGCAAACGACTTTCGACTAACCTCTGCACTAATCCGTACCTCCCACTCCCGACTCCAATACTTCTCCCGCGCTGCGCCAATCCTCTGGAATGCTCTACCCAAGAAATTAGGACTATCCACAATTTGCATGGTTTCAGGTGCTCCCTCAAAACACATTTGTTCAGAGCAGCCTATCACATTCACTAATCAAAGTCATTCTATGTGTAAGTGTGTGTGTGTGTAGCCCATTCACTATCTCCATCCATCCCTCACTCCCTCAAGATGGCTGGACCATCATTGTAAATGCACCATTGTATATACACACCTGTACTTTGTATCTCCCCCACCTCATTGTAGATTGTAAGCTCTCACGAGCAGGGGCGGCTTATTTTGCTTTAATTATTGTGTTGTTAACATTGTTACTTATGACTTGTGTTTTGAAACTGTTAAACTGTAAAGCGCTGCGGAATATGATGGCGCTAAATAAATAAAGATTATTATTATTATTATTATTAATAATAAACATACAACACTAAAGACTCCAAGGTAAACAAATCGGGGAACAGACATATAGGCAGAATGTAAACTGGGCCTTAAACAATAAGAGGTAGGTAGGCAGTTAATACAGTATATGTAGTTTAAGTGCAGCCTAAAGTGCAAGTGCCTAAATATAAACTTTTACTTACATTTTTACTTAAAATTTGTTTTGGGGTTTTTGCACTCTGTTTTTGTGTATATAATGCCCCCATCTAGTGGCCGTACCTAACCACTACGCTTACCATAAGTCTATACATAGATATATTTTACAATAAAAGAGGACATGTTATAATACACATATCTACACAAATAGAAATATATACAGTTTACAAACATGATAATGCATATTCAAGTGTAGCAATACCAGTGCAGAGCAATAGTAATGCACATCTAAGTGTAGCAGTACTATTCTATCATAATTAACATTACTCAACCCCCTTACAGTATCACTCCAAAAAAGCATTTACATTTTTTTCTGGATTAAATTACTGACTCATGCAGTATTCTGTCATCTGGGGGTACATTACTGTGATATCTATCATTCTATAAAAGCTTTAAAAATTTTTGCTGTATTAAATTTCTCATCCACACACTATTACGTGGTCTGGAGTACAGTTCTGTAATATTAGCACTCCAAAAAAGTATCTAAAAAATGTTATAGATTAACTTTCTCATCGATACGCTATTCCATGGCTTGGAGTACATTACTGTGATATCTATTGCTCAAAAAAGTGGTTACAAATTTTTCTGGGTTAAATTACTCAGCCATACATTATTTGTATGGATTAAATTTCCCACCCATACACTATTGCATGATCTGGAGTGCATTACTATGATATCTATCACTCCAAAAAAAGCATTAAAAATTAAAATTTCTCACTCATACAGTATTCCGTCTTCTGGGGTACATTACTCTGATATATGACATTCCAAAAAAAGTGTACTTTTTAAATTAAATTTCTCACTCATATACTATTCCATGATTTGGAGTACATTACTGTGATAACTATCACTCAAAAAAGCATTTAAAATAATTTATAGGTTTAATTACCCACCCATACAGTATTTAGTGGTCTGGGGTACTTTGATATCTATCACTCCATTAACGTATTCAAAAATGTAATTTTCCCACCTATACAGTATTCCGTGTTCTGGAGTACATTACTGTGATATCTATCACTCCAAAAAAGTGTTTAAAATTTTTTCTGGCTTAAATTACTCACACATATAGTACTCCTTAGGCTCGGGTACATAACTGTGATATCTAACACTCCAACAAAGCATTAACAATTTTTTTCTGGGTTAAGCTTCTCACCCATACTCTATTCCGTTGTCTGGGGTACTGTTGTGAATGAGCAGAGGCTCCCTCTGGTGGTTACAGACAGTACTGAACCTTCCAGAGAGGAATGGCAATCTGGGATCACGGACTGGACTGATATAAGGGAGGTTCCCTCCCATGATGGTTGCCGGTGATCAATTGTTCTGGTCTCAATTGTGGTTCCTGGTTCATTTGGAAGTTTGCTGGTGTCTTGCCTGCATCTGCTGCTTTCATATAAGATATTTTCTGCTTTTCTTTTTGTGCTTGCTATTTGCATTTTTTTCTGCACATTTGTGGAGGACAGCCAGGTCCCCTCCTGGGGCCTGAGCTCCTCACAGTTTGTCTGTAGCCACTGTTGTTTTTTCATTTGCTTTTTCATGCTTTTTCAGCGGCTGCAGCTTGGTTTTGTTCACACTGAGATCTGATTTAGTGGGTGGCGAGATCGTGTGATCTCAGTATTTTTGTAATCAGAATTGTTGGATTTTTATAGGGTTTTCTGGGTTGCAGAAAATAATCTCTTCTGTCCTTTTCTATTTAGTCAGCTTGTGGCCCCAGCGTTTGCTCAATCTGTTTTCTGCCTGCGTTTGTATTTTCATCTTGTCTAACCACCATTATATGTTTGGGGGCTACCTATTCCTTTGGGGCTCTACTCTGGGGCAGTTAGCTTTCCTGTTTCTATCTTTAGGTATAGCTAGCTCTCAGGCTGTGACGAGGCGTCTAGGATCAACGTAGGAACGCTCCATGGCTACCTCTAGTTGTGTGGTTAGTTCAGGTTTCTGCAACCCATTAGTTACCAACATCTCAGGTGTTCGGCTGCCCTGCTGTTGTTCCTGTCCTCCTCAGCTACCGTACATAACAGGGTATATTTATGTAATATATCTCTCTCCCAAATAGCGTTAATTTTTTTCTGAATTAAATGTCTCACCCATACACATTTCCATGGTCTGAGGTACATTTCTGTGATATATAACACACCAAAAAAGTATTTAATATACCAGCATGTTGTCTTGGGTCTTCTTTGCCGCGCCTCATATCCTTCATCATCATATTTTCTGGCTTCATGCTTGTGTCTAACATTTTTCTTCCGGTCCCCTTTTCTTCTAGTTTAACGCCCTCCTGATGAGTGTAGCGAGTCTTCTGGGGAATGTGTGTTTCCCAGGTTTGTTGAGGTGTAGTCCATCTCTGATGAGGAGTCCATCGTACAGGTAATTCACACCGTGGTCCAGGAATCCGAATCCTTGTTGTCTGCACCATCGTCTTAGCCAGTTGTTCGCATCAAGGATCCTGTTCCATCTTCTGGTGCCATGCCAATCTACTGGAAGGATAGAAGAAAAAACTACCTGTGCATCCAGTTCCTTTACTTTCTTCCCCAACTCTTCAAAGTCCTTGCAGATTGTCGGTAGGTCCTTCCTTGCCGTGTCATTGGTGCCAACATGTATCAGAAGAAATGAGTGGACGTCCTTGGAACTGATGAGCTTTGGTATCCTATCGGTCACATCCTTGATCTTCGCACCTGGGAGGCAGCATACTCCTCTTTCGGTTATGTCCGGTCTGCAGATGGCTGCTTCTGTGCCTCTCAGTAGTGATTCTCCCATCACTACCACTCTTCTTTGCTTTTTGGCTGCACTTTTTGTTGTCCGTTCTGGGTGTTGCTGTGTGCCCTTTTCTTCTTTGCTTGCTGGTAGTGCCTCAAACTTAGGTGTGCCATCTTCATCCTCCACAAGACCTTGGTATTGGTTTCTCAGTTGTATGGTTGGTGATGTCTCCATGATCTTCTTGCTTCTTTTGGTCACATGCTTCCACTCGTCTGCTTTTGGAGGTTCTCTGACACTTTCTTCACCTAATGTGACCAGTAGAGATGCTTCTGTTCTGTCTAGAAAGTCTTCATTTTCATTGATGAGTTTCAAAGTTGCAATTCTTTCCTCCAGACCCCACACCTTTTCTTCTAAAAGGGCCAGTAGTCTACAGTTATGACAGGTGAAGATGGATTCTTCTTCTGGTCGATCTGTGAACATGTAGCACATGTTGCAGCTCACCATGTAGATTGTCACATCTGTCATGTTGCTCCCAGATTCTGCTGACTTGCTTTGTGTCTTCCTTCTTGATTAATCTACTGTGTAATCTGCTGTGTGTTTTTTCTTCTTTTGTAATATACTCAAGCAGCCAAGCTTTCTTGCAATAATGTCCTAGAGGCAAAAATTCAAACGCCATAAGGCGCTCGGTTTGCCGATGCTTTCCAAGCAGCTGGTCCTGGCTGTACCCAACGATCTTCTTGCTGAGCGAGAGTCTTCACTTTTCCCAGAAGGCACCTGGAATATGCAAATTGTCCTCTTCAAGCTTCAATCCCTGGTTTGGCGATGCTTTCCAAGCAGCTGGTCCCGGCTGTACCCGACGATCTTCTTGATGAGGGAGACACTTCGCTTTTCCCAGAAGGCACCTGGAATAAGCAAGTTGTCCTCTTTAAGCTTCAATCCCTGGTTTGGCGATGCTTTCCAAGCAGCTGGTCCCGGCTACACCCAATGATCTTCTTGCTGTGAGAGACTCTTTAATATTCCCAGAAGGCACCTGGAATATGCAAATTGTCCTCTTCAAGCTTCAATCCATGGTTTGGTGATATTTTCCAAGCAGCTGGTCCAGGCTGTACCCAACGATCTTCTTGCTGAGGGAGACTCTTCACTTCATATTAATATATTTGGCCCAGTTAAAACAGGTGTATAAAGTAGTTGGTACAAAGTTGAGCCCCTTCTGAAGGATGGTATACTCAGCCTTTGTAAATATTTTTCCCAGCAATAAGTGATCCTGAAGGATGATGATGGAACTCGATGTTTGGATTCAAGGGTGATTTTTATTTTAAACTAGAACATAACCGGTTTCGACTTCTTAGAGTCTTCCTCAGGTATAATGTCATGCATATAAACAGATCTATCTGAACACATTTTATAGCAGATATCCCTGCATGACATTTTGGGTGGGGTCGATTTTTCAGACACACCCAGATACTCAGATATGCAGGATTTTGCACTCTGTGGAATTTAACAAAACCCATATACTGAATGAATTTTATATAAAAGTTTTTTCACAAAAAAAAATATATATTTCACACAAAAAAATTTCACACAAAAATTTTTTTGCACACAATATTTCACACTAAACGTTTTTTCTTTTCTAAAAACACTAAAAATATAATTATACTATTTATAAAATTTATTTTAAAATGTTATTAAACATACTGAAGTGTGATTTCATACAAAAATATAAAATCCTACAAACATACATTATAACAAAATTTAAAACTCTTCCTTTTTTCCAAATAGAATTTTTCGATATTTCATTCATGTATGTAAAAACTAATATGCGATTTATACCTGTCAATTTATTTATTTTATACACTTAACTTATAGACTTAAGACTTCTAGTGAACCAGCCACTTTTTGAAATCAAGTAGGACATTTAAAGTGGGCTATGACCTCCATTAGACACATCATGTTTTATCTTCCATCTATTCCTCCATTTACTATCTGGGCCTCCTGATGATCCAAATATGGGGAAACGCGTTGAGGCATGAGAAGTAAAGGATAAATAACCAATGATCTTTTAATTTTTGAAGTACCAACAGTCTTTGTCTTTGATTATCTATTTTTCCGTATGGCGATAGAGAAATGCTGAATTTGACCTTCTATGACCAATTGAGGAAATGACAGTCAGGGATTTATAAAATATTTTTACTATTGCTTAATATCATAGAGGAATAGTCTATGCTACATCATTTTTTTACACCCCTCTGCTATTCGCAATCTCTACGTCTTGCTTGACCTATATATTTTATCTAAAGCATATACACCCCTAATTAGCCTAGGGCATAAACAGGGCTTTGTAGAGACAGCCACCGATGAGCAGGGCACCATTTATTGTAGATCTTTAGGGTGCCAACATCCGCGGCTAGACAAAGATATCAAAATAGGAAAATATGACAGAATGTTGCCTAGTGATATCACAATACTTATTTACCCTTCGTGGTTGTTTGTTTCTACGTTGTTCTATTTTAATACATATCTAATGGAATACTGCGCATGAACAGAAAACTACCAATCAGTGGTTGGAGTGTGGTTGGTCTACCTGACAGCAGGCCAAGTAGTCCTCTAGTGATAAAACAATGATTTTATAAACACTACAGCAAGCAACCCAATAAGTGGTTCATTGCTAGATTCAGGATATTTTCCCCTATGCTGCTCTCAGATTTGTGACTAACACAAAATTTACCACTAGGACGTAACCAAGGTAGAAAAGGTAGTACATTAAATTCAAGAATAAACATAATATTTTATTAATAATAATGTTAAGAATGTATTTTTTGTCACAAAACACAATAGCAAAGAAAGGTGCTGGGATAAAAAAGAGGGACTCTATTAACAACATTTTATAGGGATCAAAAATACAGTGACAAAAATTCCACAAATCATTGGTTGGCTGTAAACAAATTTACATGAAAAATATTATATTGAAAATGTATCTCAAGGCTGCAACAGCATGCCTGAATGAAAAAAGATCTAGACCAAAAAAGACCCCAATTAATGCCAAAAAATTAAAACTTAAAGCGGAAAAAAGTCACTGTGTAAGAGGCAAATACAAGAATTCACTATATAAGACACAAGTCAGACAAAAGCAATCAGTAAAAAATGGCTGCTATATAAGCATACCTATCGAAAGCATCAATGCATCAGCCTGTTAATGTAATCATGGAAAATCCCTGTCAGCCACAACCATGGGCACAAATAACCCAGCCAAACAAGGGAACAAATGTAAAGCTAATGTGGCCTCGTTCACATGGCTTGTGCAATACAGGTACAGTTTTTGCTCACACCATCACATTAGGTTTACATTTGTTCCCTTGTTTGGCCACCGATGGTGGTCGGTGCTATCTCATTCCTGCCACTGAAGACACCAATTGCGTTATGTGTATTGCGTAATGTGAATATTGTCATGCGTCTTTTTTGTATATAATGTCATGTGAATTGTGTTGCAGTGTATCGTGATATGGTAATGCATAATGCATAGTGTAAGATGTGCATAGCCCCCATCTCACACAGCGATCTCGCTAGCGAGATCTCTGCTGAGTCACTAGTTTTGTGACGCAGCAGCGATCTCCCCTGCGATATCGCTGTGTGTGACATTCAGCGACGATCAGCCCCCCTACTGGGTAACGCTGATCGTCGCTGAATGTCCTGGACATTTTTTTGATCGCTTCTCTCCCGCTGGCCAGCACGCATCGCTGCGTGTGACAGGCGGGAGACCAGCGATCCGCTGGTAACCAAGGTACACAGCGGGTTTCCAGGCGCGGGGCTGTGCCTAGAAACCCGCTGTGTATCTTGGATACCAGCTCCCTGCATCAGGGTGCTGGTATCCAACGTACACTGCGGGTAACTAAGCGATGTTACCCGCAGTGTCGCTGTGCTGATCGCTGCCTGAGCTGCCTGTTTGGCAGCGATCATGTAGCGACACACCAGCGATCCTGATCGTTGTCGGGATCGCTGGCGTATCGCTATGTGAGACCCGGGCTTAATGCATAGTGTATAAGATAAATAGGGATATAGATAGTTGACTGTAGTATAGGAGTGATGATAGGGTAAGTTAGGAAAGAGTTAATGTCTGGGACTAGTGCGCAGGGTGGGGTTATTGTTAAGGCTAGTGACTGTTCCCTATGTGCTAGGTGAGAAAAAGAGTTTGGGGTGCAAAGTGAGCAGTATTGCCTAATGGTTGATCTATAGTAATAGGAGACCAAAGGCTAGGGATAGCGAGATCCTGAAAAGAAGTTCCCGATGAGACAGAGTGTCCTTACTGATAAGCGTCCTTGGAGAGGACACCAAGTCACGAACCCCAAAGCTTGTAATGCCTAAGGTAACAGGCCTAAACAAGACTGAGTATATGGGACTAGTGGGGTCTTGAGCGGTAGATCTACAGTGACATAGGAAGAAGAAAGGCCGAGCAAATTAGGAGACTTGCTGATCGGGAATGTAGCATTAAAGATGGGTTGTGGCGAAGTAGGCTGAAACAGTGTGCTTCACTAGCTTTGGAGTACAACTACAGAGGAAGCATACTGTATGAAAGAAAAATACTTCATACTTTAGAGGAAACATTCATAAGACTTTGCACCTGCTATCTCTTGTATACAACCCTTACCAAGTTACCGTTCAGTAAAGACTTTGTTTTTGAATGTTGGTGTCCCTTAGGCTAGGTTCACATTGCGTTTAGTACAATCCGTTTAACGGATCCGTTAAACGGATGTGCTGAAATGACCAAAATTTTGTGTAATTTAGCTTCACGTTAACTCTTGCGTAGCGTCATTTTGATGTCCGTTTGTGAAGGATCCATTTGTCTGCCTTCAGGCACTGTCAATAAAGGTTTTTCTTTTTTTTTTCCTTTTTTCAGCATTGTGTGTGGGTGGACTCACATTCTCCATTTTGAAAGCATCGAGTGAACTTCTGCTGCAAGCAAGAAGTTTGTGTCTGAGCTTGTTAGATTTTGCTTGATGCATCTGCGACATCGGCAGAGAAGGCGTATTTCCAAAAGGAGATATTGGATCCATGAAGCGAATTTTTTAAGGAATACATATGGTGCCTTTCACACCCTGTATGTTCAGCTTCGGGATCATCCCTTTAAATTTCAACGTTATCTGCGGATGTCCATCGAAACGTTTGATATTCTGCTCTCACATGTGAAGGATGAGATGCATCATCAGCGCAGCACTTTCCGTTAAAGTATTTGTGCGGAGCAACGTTTAGTGGTGACTTTGAGGTAAATATCCTTTTGTTAACATTGTTCTATTGACTAAGACAGGATGTAATTTATTGTGGTGCATATCTTTTAATTTTCTACACGTTGCCAATAGTTCTAGTCCATTTAAACATGCCTTTTTTTGTGTGGTCTTTAAAAATCTGTACAATATGTCCATAGTGCTAATTTTTTTTATTTTTGGTCTGTTGATAGATATCTGGCTACTGGTAAAACTTTTGTGTCACTGCATTTTCAATTTTGGCTTGGAAAATCAACCATTTGCCAACTAGTTTGGGAAACTTGTGATGCCATTTGGAACAATTTACAACCACTTGTGCTACCATCCCCGACAACAGAAACATGGCTATCAATTTCCAAAAATTTTGAGGATGTGGCTAATTTCCCGAATTGCATTGGTGCTGTATACGGGAAACATATTTGGATTGAGAAACCCGCGCATAGTGGATCCCTGTACTATAACTACAAAAAATAGTTTTCAATTGTATTAATGGCTACTGCAGATACTAGATACCGGTTTATAGCTGTGGATATCGGTGCATATGGACGGACGAACGATTCCAGAGTGTTCAAAGAGTCCAACATGGGGAAATGTTTGTACAGCAACAGCTTCAACATTCCCTCAGCACGACCACTTCCGGGATCGAAGGTCCAAGTTTGCCCTATGTTTCTGTTGGAGATGAGGCGTTCCAACTCGGACGAAATCTCCTAAAGCCGTACTCAAGCCGTAGTCTAAACTACACAAGACGCATTTTTAATTATCGCTTGAGCCGGGCAAGACGTTATGTGGAATGTACCTTTGGTATTTTGACCGCAAAATGGCGCATTTTACTAACTTGCATGCAACTACAACCTGAAAATGTGGACCGTGTAGTGAAGGCATGCATCTGCCTGCACAATTTTGTGTGCAGACTTGAACCCCTGCTGGTTGACCCCCATGAATGTGATTCGAACCTAATGAGCATAGATTCCACTTCTGTTCATTCTACAGTTGAGATAATGAGGATTTGTGATCAATTTGTAAATTATTTCATACAAGAAGGTCTTGTTTCATGGCAAGACATGCATGTGTGAAAATTTTTAAGACTGTTTATTAATTGGTGTATGTTCTATGTGTGTTGCAATTTTTGGTTAAGTTTTTGTTTTTTTTGCACTTTAACGTTAAATACATTTTAAAAATTAAATACATACAATATTATGAAATGTTGAATAATATCAAATTTTACTAAAAAGTTATGAAGACATTTGTCTTCCACTCTGAATGTTGGTAAACATTTTTAGCATATGCGATCCCATAGGGATGACCAAAAATAAAAAACAATAACGTTGGTAAACAAAAATTTTACACAAACAGTTGAAAGGCTATTATAGTTATTACAGACTGTGATATTGAACCGGCGTGTTGTCTGCCCAACTGTACCCTGGACTGCTACATTGCCTTTGCATTGTCCATGATTCTTTGTCTTGAGGAAGTGGGTTCCTGAGGGGCCAAAAATTCCTCGAATAGATCATTAAATCGTTGCCTAAACAGTAAAATTTCTGTGCGGCGGTATCTTTTGGGCAACAGGCACATACGACAAAAACAGGAGCTTCCACTCATTGGCTGCATATACTGATTCACGGGATTGCAATTCCGTAATTTCCCGCCTTATATCTCTGTGTTCACTGCGACACAGATCCTCTAGGCGTTGCAGTCCATCGACAATTATGGCATCGACTTCTTTATTGGCTGATGATCTCTTGAGTCCACTCTGTGTTTGCAGACGGGCACTGACAACAGAAGCCACTGTACTGCTGTCCATTGATCGTGGCTCGTTAAGGACTGACACACCTTCAGTGCCCGTCTGTTGGCTTGGTTCCTGTCTACATGGCTCCGATGCCTCAGCCTCTTGAGGCGCAGCGGTACTGCATATCGTTCTATCCAAAAAAAGAATATTATTTTAGAGATTTGAATAAAGTCTTGATGCTCTCTCCCATTAAACATCTGAAAAAGTGTACTTACGAGTGCTGGGATAACGTTTTCTGTAGAAACATCAATTGCTCATAATGGACATACGGGGTGACTCGTTTGCCACCAGACCCACTTGGGGTGTTTTGGCTGTTGCGGAAGTCCCGTACAAATCGATCTCTGATGGATCTTCCCCGGGTATGGACTGCATCGGATAAAATAAAAAAGCAAATAAATAATGTTAGATCTTTTACAATCTTTATATTTTACAACTTTAAGTTGTGCGTTAATTACCAATAAGCCTCCTTACTTTGACAAGCCAGAGCTGGTATGTCACTCTCCACAAGGAGAAACCTTACCCTTTAGACCTCAGTCCAGAGCCTCTCACATAGCCAAATCAGATCTCATACTTTGCACTGATGAGGACCAATAGTCCGAAACACAGTGTCTGCAAATTGAGATACAAATTTGGCTTTTATCCAAAGTCATATTACAAGACTCGTTAAAGGGTTGATTGTGACTTGTAGGATCGCTACTTCCAACAGGTGGTGCTATAGAGTTCAAGTTCTCTTTATCTCTTAAGAGGCAATTTGCATATTAAATTTCCCAGAGGAGCATTGCACGGCGAATAAGCCTCCTTACTTTGACAAGCCAGAACTGGTATGTCACTCTCCACAAGGAGAAACCTTACCTCTTAGACCTCAGTCCAGAGCCTCTCAACTTGCCAAATCAGATCTCATACTTTGCACTGACGAGGACCAACAGTCCGAAACACTGTGTCTGCAAATTGAGATACTGATTTGGCTTTTATCCTAAGTCATATTACAAGACTCGTTAAAGGGTTGATTGTGATTTGTAGGATCGCTACTTCCAATAGGTGGCGCTATAGAGTTCAAGTCCTCTTTTTCTCTTAAGAGGCAATTTGCATTTTGTATGTTTAATGATTTGTTTATAAAAGAAATAATAAAATTAGTTTTGCTTGGTTAAAAATGTATATTGTGCATGATATTTACCACTTCTAGTTGAGGTGATGACACACGTCGAGCCTGTTTTTTTTTGCCTTTTTCAGCAACCTACAATGTAGGACAAAATAAACATTTTACAATTCAGGTATCAATTTATTTAAGTAAAAAAATAAAAAAATTTGTGGCAAGTACCTTTTTGGACACTTTGGAAAGTTTTTTTTGGGGGGGCCTGGCAGGTTCGGGATCAGAAGATTCCTATTTGCAATAAAAACATTACACATGAGTAACCTTATATACACTTGAGGGCCACACCACATTGTGACTTTTTAGAGCGCAAGCCTACCGATTGTGAAGAGAACACGGCTGGCACGCCGCTGCTGCTCGATCCCTCACTATCTGACATCTGTGTACAAACAAAACCATACATTTAGTAAACATATACATCGGACGTCCACTACACACTCACCACTACACACTCAAAGGAGGTATATAGACATATTGAATATATATTGAATTGTACTTACATTGACTCAGGTCGCTTACACAATACACACACTGTGTAGCTGGCGCTTCCAGAGTTTGTCTGCAGAGTGCATGCTCCAAAATGGCTGAAATCATATTTCCTGTCACATGACCACATGGAAAAGCCTCATTAACGCAATCCAACGTATGGTATCATTTGTACATTTTGGTACATTTGTGTCTGGATGCGTTAGCAATAGACTTCTATGGCAGAATTAATGCTTCCGTTATCCCTGCGTTACCTTGACCGGACCCGAAAATGCTGCAGGCCGCGTTGGAAGGTGCGTCACAAAAAACGGAATGTTGCAAACGCATGCCAATTTTGACATGCGTTACGATGCGTCATACCAATGCAAGTCTATGGATGCTTTACAACGTCCGTTACATTGCGTTTTGTGTACTTAAATCGTGTCTGTTAGACGGACTCACATAGCACAATGTGAACCCAGCCTTATTGAACTGTGGTACCTGCGGTCCCGGCCAGCCCATACCACTGGCTACATGCGGCCTGCACGGCCATTATGCCTTCACAGCACAAGTGCACTCACCCAGCCAGGACCCACACTTTCATGTGGCGCACCGGGATGTAAAAGGAGACAGGTGCCTTGCACGCGGCTACGGCCCTGAGCCACACTACAAGTAGCTAGATTTATATTGCCAACTTGTAGCCCTGCCACATTTGCAAGTTATATGTTGTATCTGAGATTTGGAAAGGCTAACTGGCTAAATTTACTCATTGTCATATACTGTATATATTATGTAATGTAAATTATATCGTGAGAAATATTCAATATTTAGTACCTTAAAGGATATGGACACTTTCAAAAGCTTTTTTTTATAAAATGCATGTTTTTTGGGCTAAAAAAATGTTTGAAATAGAGTTTCATTAACCCTGTTACCCCCAAGGGTGGTTTGCATGTTAATGACCAGGCCAATTTTTACAATTCTGACCACTGTCCCTTTATGAGGTAATAACTCTGGAACGCTTCCATGGATCCTGGTGATTCTGACTTTCTTTTCTCATGACATATTGTACTTCATGATAGTGGTAAAATTTCTTTGATAGTACTTGCATTTATTTGTAAAAAAAAAATGGAAATTTGGCAAAAATTTTGAAAATTTTGCAATTTTCCAACTTTGAATTTACATGCCCTTAAATGACAGAGATATGTAACATAAAATACTTAATACGTAACATTTACCACATGTTTGCTTTACATCAGCACAATTTTGGAACCAAATTTTTTTTGTTAGGAATTTATAAGGGTTAAAGGTTGACCAGTGATTTCTCATTTTTACAACACCATTTTTTTTTAGGGACCACATCACATTTGAAGTTACTTTGAGGGGTCTATATGATAGAAAATACCCAAAAGTGACACCATTCTAAAAACTGCACCCCTGAAGATGCTCAAAACAACTTTCAAGAAGTTTATTAACCCTTCAGGTACTTCACAGGAATTTTTGAAATGTTTAAAAAAAATTAACATTTAACTTTTTTTCACAAAAAATTTACTTCAGATCCAATTTTTTTATTTTACCAAGGGTAACGGGAGAAATTGGACCCCAAAAGTTGTTGCGCAATTTCTCCTGAGTACACTGATACCCTATATATGCAGGTAAACCACTGTTTGGGTGCATGGCACAGCTCGGAAGGGAAGGAGCTCCATTTGACTTTTCAGTGCAAAATTGGCTGGAATTGAGATCGGATGCCATGTTGCGTTTGGAGAGCCCAGGATGTGCCTAAACAGTGGAAACCCCCCACAAGTGACAACATTTTGGGAACTAGACCCCCTAAGGAACTTATCTAGATGTGTGGTGAGCACTTTGAACCCCCAAGTGCTTCACAGAAGTTTAAGACGTAGAGCCGTAAAAATAAAAAATCATATTTTTTCCAGAAAATGTATCTTTTTGCTCCCAATTTTTTATTTTTTCAAGGGTAACAGAAGAAATTGGACCCCAAGAGGTATTGTGCAATTTTTTCTGAGTACGCTGATACCCCATATGTGGGGGTAAACCACTGTTTGGGTGCATGGCAGAGTTCAGAATGGAAGGAGCGACAGATTTTACTGTTATGGTTTGCAGGTGCCATGACCCACTGGGAGAGCCCATGAGGTGCCAAAACAGCAGAACCCCCATAAGTGACCCCATTTTACAAACTACACCTCTAAATGAATTCATCCTGGGGTGCAGTGATCATATTGACACCATGGGTGTGTCACATAATTTATACCATTAGGCAGTGAGGACAAAATAACTACATTTTTACCACCAAAATTTCGTTTTGGTCAAAGATTTTACATTTTCACACAAGAAGTGGGTAAAAATGGCAACAAAATTTGTCCCACAATTTCTACTAAACGTGGCAATACCCAATATGTGGCTGTACAGTACTACTTAGCCATGCGGAGAGACTTGGGAGGAATGGAGCGCTATTTGCCTATTCAAGTGAATGGGTGTACATGTCAGTGTGTTTCCAAGGACCATGTATCCGTGGGCAAAACACGCTGACATGTCTGTTTTTTAATGTCAGCATGGGCCACAAAACATCCAGCACACGTGCATACGCATAACACACATTGATGTCATCCATGTGACACGCATCAGCACCTGGGAAGAAGTGTTACAGTAAGCACTATTCCACGGCTCTCATCATTCTCCTCTGCTTGTGCCGATCGCCGGCAGAGCAGGGGAGAATGATGAGAGCCATGTACAGCACCTGGTGCCGGGGAACAGCGCTTAATGAAACACTTCTTCCCTGGCGCCTGTCCTTGTGGTACTGATGCGGCACACACATGCCACACGTATTACACACACGGACACTGACATCTACGGTACCGGAAATATCAGGACGTGTGAAAGAGGCGTTATAGCGGGTTTTAATGATTGGCAGCTGTCACACACTAATAGAAGCTTTTTATTGCAAAAAATAGTTTTTGCATCACCTCATTTTGAGAGCTATAATTTTTCCATATTTTGGCCCACAGAGTCATGTGAGGTCTTGGTTTTTGCGGGACGAGTTGACGTTTTTATTGGTACCATTTTTGGGCACATGACATTTTTTGATCTCTTTTATTCCGATTTTAGGAAGGCAGAATGAACCAAAGCAAGCAATTCATGAATTTCTTTTTGGGGGGGGGGGGCATTTATTCCGTTCCACGTGTCGTAAAATTGATAAGGCCGTTTTATTCTTCGGGTTAGTATGATTACTGCGATACCTCATTTATATCATTTTTTATGTTTTGGCTCTTTTATACAATCAAACTATTTTATATAAAAAATAATTATTTTTGCATCGCTTTATTCTGAGAGCTATAACTTTTTTATTTTTCGCTGATGGAGCTTTATGGCGGCTTGTTTTTTGCGCGACAAGATGATGTTTTCAGCAGTACCATGTTTATTAAGTCCGTCTTTTTGATTTCGTGTTATTCCACTTTTTGTTCGGCGGTATGATGATAAAGCATTGTTTTTTGCCTTGTTTTTTTATGGCGTTCACTAAAGGGGTTAACTAGTGGGACAATTTTATAGGTCAGGTCATTACGGACACGGTGATACCAAATATGTGTACATTCATTGTTTACAAATTTTTTTCATTCAAATATTTATTTAGTGATAGAATAAATATTGATTTTTTTATTATTTTTTAATTTTTAAAAAAATATTTTTACAATTACTTAAAAAAATTTACAACTTTAAAACTTTTACACTTTGTCCCACTATGGGACAATCATTTTTCGCAGGTTGATCGCTTCTATAACATGCAGATGAAGCAGCATCTGCATGCTATAGAAGCTGTCAGCACTGCAATCCGTGCACACTGACCTGAGAGACTTCCTGATCATGCACTGCGCATGACAGGAAGTTTCTTAGCTCTGGTAACCCGGATGTCATCATGACGACATCGGGTTACCATGGTAGTGATCGGGACCCTGCGTCACGCCGTGGGGTCTCCGATCCAAAGGCAGAGGGGTTGTCAGCCCCTGCCTGCTCCCGGAAAGCTGCGATCATGTTCGATTGCAGCATTCCGGGGGTTAAAGTGCCAGGAGCGGTGACCGCTCCTGGCACTTAGTGCCGGATGTCAGCTATGAGAATCAGCTGATACCCGGCCGCGATCGGCCGCACACCACGAGTGTGCGCGGCCGATCGCTATGACGTACTATACCGTCCATAGTCAAATTGTGCCGAGTCACATGGACGGTATAGTACGTCAGATGGCAGAAAGGGGTTCAAAAATTTGCTCTGGTTACTTTATATATCATATAGTGTTGCATTGACTATCGCTGGCTGCAGAATGAGTTAACTGATAATCAATCAGTGAGCCCCTTCTGGGAGAGTTATAATTCCTTTATTAGTCTTTACTGAGCTCCCTTCAGCTGATTTATGATCACATGAATGTTCTAGTCACCATTGATTTGTGGTCATAAACAGGTTTAGACGGTTTTAGACAAAGTTGGGCCTTGGACAAATGTTTAAAGTTGGGCCCCAAATGCTAACATATTTCACGATCACACAGAAACATTTCGGCTGTATTTACATGCGCTGAGTTCATGTGTGTAGCCCAGCTGCGCTCTGGAGCCACATGTTACCCTGGAGGATGTACAAAAGGTAACCCACGAAACAACCTGATATGCATTCACACTTCACATTTCCCTGGTGCCACCAGAGGGAGTCCTTGGAGAGTACCTAGGTATATAAGGGTGTGGAGAGCTTAGCAGTGAGTTCAGTCTAGTCTATCTCAGGGATGAGATGAGAGATGGAGCAGTAAGAGTTCTTGTCAGATAGACTGTGAGAGAGGTTCCAGTCAGATCAGATTTTGAGATCAGATTAGCCTGAGAGCTGAAGAGATCAGTCAGATTGTGAGAGACGGACAAGCTAGTTACCTCAGACGAGCTGAGAGGGAAATACTAGCCGGAGAGAGAGACTTATTTGAAAGCCTGAAGACTTCAGCATATACTCAGCTTACATCGTGGAGTCCAGTAGTAGTGGGTCGGATTGCCACTTAGTCTGGTCAAAGTTGAGTCCACTGAGAGAACCTTCAGTGAGCGTTTCAGTGAGTTAAACGTGCCGACGCTTGGAGAGCGGTGTAGATAAAGAAAGCTGACATCTACTGCTGGATGTGCTAATGTTAAAGGTGTGAGTAGGATGAAAGGCAAGTGGAAGATTTGAGAGAGAGCTTCAGAGGTTGACACAGCATTGATCGCTTACCTCTGCTCTGCACTACCGGACACCGGGTCCGAGCTTGCTAGCATCTTCAGGACTAGTAGGAGAAACCGGAGACCCTGCTGGACTTCAGGTCGCAGGGGCCCTATAGTGCTGATACGTAACCGGGGTCAGGAAGAACAGGAGTCTGGTAGGCCAACCATTAGAGACTTAGTTCTGTCCAAGAGAAGGCTCCACCACAAGGTCAGCCGGGCGTAGCTGAGAAGACAGAGTTAGACTTTGTTTTATACGGGTCAGAAACTCACACACATAAAGAAGTAAGGAGGCCCTACACCTACTCAGTGGGATCACTGGATGTGCATCCTCCACCCTGACAGCTTCCCGGGACGTGCCTGCATCTACCATCAGTAAAGGTACAGAAAGAGACTTTCTTGTGTGTGTCTGCCTTATTGATCCTGCACCCCTACACCGCCATATACCCTGAGGGACCAGTCTTGCCTGTGGGAGACTTAACACCTTGCTGCCCAGTAACAACCCCTCAGAGGATCTACCCTGCAGCGCTGGTCACCCTGACCAGGAACCACAGGTGGCGTCACGAACATTTATACAAACCTATAATCCCCTGTAAATATCCCCCTTTAGTGAGCGCCCAGGGCAACGGACTGAGCTGTGCTACCCGTGACATCCCCCATTGAAGTGAACGGGCTCGGTGCCGAGTACCCCACAAGCCCTGGCCGTGCGACTCACATGCAGTTAAACAAGCGTGATCAACAATATTATTGAAGTCGTTCAATGCTTGTTTCCCAGCCTCTTTACACTGGCTGAGGAAGAATGATGGGCACAGACCGATCACTAGTAGATCAATCTGTCCCTATACATATCATGTTATCAGGTTAATAATAATCTTTATTTTTTATATAAAAATATTTAGACTTGAGAGTCCTCAGTGGTATCAGAAGCCAATCGACCGTCCAACATACCTTAACAACCACTGAGGACTCTCAAGTCTAAATATTTTTCTATCTACTGGCTAACACGGTACGAAGATACACATCTTTCCTATATTTTTTATATAGCGCTAACATATTCCACTTTACACTTTGCACACATTATCATCACTGTCCCCGATGGGGCTCACAATCTAAATTCCCTATCAGTATGTCTTTGGAGTGTGGGAGGAAACCGGAGAACAGGGAGGAAACCCACAAACATGGGGAGAACATACAAACTCCTTGCTGATGTTGTCCTTGGTGGGATTTAAACTCAGGACGCCAGCGCTGCAAGGTTGCAGTGCTTACGACTAAGCCACCCGAATATACAAAGCACCAGAAAATAAAAGGTAATATATAAAAAAAAAAATATTAACTAGGTAAAATCCTAATAATAAATATCACCAGTGCTTAGTAGAAAAAGAGTGGGAAGAGGGAACCACTCAAACAACAAAAGAACAAAAGTATCCTGATAGATAGACAATACAGGCGACAGTCAATTAAAATACCTTTATTTAGAATGGCAAACAGTAGTATCGCAGCAAAAGAATGCCAGCATATAGGACCTATATAATGTAATAACAATCATTTATGCAAAAAATCATAGAATATATATATATACAAATGTTATATAAAGGGGCGGACATTAACAATGTAAAAAAATAATAATGTATTGATTACATATAGAGAAATATTTAAAAATTTTTTTTGCTCATATGAAAAAAATGGTGGGCCTCAATTTGAGCACAATAAAACCAATACCAATACAAAAACAAAAACTTTTATATAGGTTATATCCAGAGCCAAAAAGTCGTAGATTATGCCTATACATACATCATTGTGTAGTATATGCAAAGAGAAAAACTCCTGAATTTAGTGTAGCCAAAGAAATGCAATGTGCAGGAATGTGAATCATAAAGTACACATGACAAAGTGTTTAAAGTGCAAAAAAAGGGGGGAAAGGAATGATGCAAGTGAAAACAAAGGTCAATTGCACAAAATATGGAGCAACACATGAAGTGCAATAATTTTTGTAAATTCAGGAGTTTTTCTCTGCAGGTCCTATATGCTGGCACTCTTTTGCTGCGATATTACCATTTGCCATAAAGGCATTTTAATTGACTAAGTGCTGTCGCCTGTATTGTCTGTCTATCGGGGTACTTTGGTTCTTTTAAATCATGTTATCAGCAGCACATCTGCAGTTTTCACCAGGCGATGTGCTATTGAGAAAAATTATTTCTGTTCCAGCATAAACAATCCAATCACTCAATGAATAGGCAGCATTTTGCTCGATTAGTATACTACAACCCACAGTCCTCTATATAATATAATGCACCCCATAGTCCTTCACATAGTATTTTGCAACCCGTAGTCCTCCATAGTATAATGCACCCCTCATAGTCTTCCATATAGTATAATGTGCCCAATAGTCCTCTCCATAGTATAATGTGCCTCATAGTCCTCCATATACTATAATATACTCCACAGACCTCCATATAGTATAATACACTCCCCATATCTCTCCATATCATATAATGCAAACCCTGTTATGATATAGTAGCCGAGGAGGACAGTTACAAAAAAAACCAAGGCAGCCAGTCACCCAGAGTGGTTGGTAACTAATGGATTGCAGAGCCCTAAACTAACCGCACAACTAGAAGCGGCCGTGGGACGTATCTACGATGACCTAGACGCCTCGACACAGCCGGAGAGTTAGCTAAGCCTAAAGATAGAAAGGGGAAAGCTAACTGCCCCGGAGTAGCACCCCAAAGGAATAGGTAGCCCCCACACATACATTGGCGGTGAGACAAGATGGAATACAAACGCAGGCAGAAAATAGAGTAAGCAAACGCTGGGGCCCAGAACAGTCTAGACAGGACAGAAAATAATACTTTCTGCAATCCAGCAAAACCCTAGGAAAAATTCCAACACTTCTGATTCCAAAAAATACTGAGACCACACAATCTCTCCCCGCTATATCAGAACTCTGGTGTGAACAGGTAGCTACCGAGCAGTCACTGAAATAACAGGGACTGTACAAAAGAACCGAGATAACTGAGAAACAGAGACCAGCACAGGCCCCAGCAGCGGAAACCCGGCTGACCTCACTCAGAAGTCAGAAAAACAAAAGAAAACAAAACCACAGAAACAAGCAGAAATAGCTTATCTGAAAGTTGCAGGAGACCGCAGAAAGCTGACTTCCAAACTGGACCAGGAAGAGACAACTAATCACCGGCGAGGATCATGGGAAAGTTACTCCCTTAAATCTCCCCAGTCATCACTCCCAGATTGCCAATCGTCCGCAGCTGGTTCCTCAGCTGAGGGCCTCTGTCCATCAAGGCAGCTTCATTAATATCAAGGGCCACCAGAGGGAGCCCCAACTCAGAATCCAGAGCACTCACAACAGTACCCCCCCTTGAGGAGGGGTCACAGAACCCTCACCTGCGCCACCAGGCCGATCAGGGTGAGCCCGGTGAAAGGCGCGAACCAATCTCTCCGCATGAATGTCAGAAGCAAACACCCAAGAATTGTCCTCCTGACCATAACCTTTCCACTTAACCAAGTACTGGAGTCTCCGTCTAGCCAGACGAGAATCCAATATCTTCTCCACCTCATACTCCAGATTGCCCTTAACCAAAACAGGCTCAGGGGGCGCAGCCATAGGAACCACTGGCTCAACAAACCTTTTCAATAAAGATTTGTGGAAGACGTTGTAAATCTTAAACGTCCCTGGAAGAGCCAAACGGAAGGAAACGGGATTAAGAATCTCCAAGATCTTATATGGTCCAATTTTGGAGACGCAACCTTCATAGGGATATTTCTTGAGGACAACCAAACCATGTCACCCACTTTAAACCGAGGACCATCAGTCCTATGCCGGTTGGCAAACCGTTGGGCCCTCTCCTGAGAGAGAGACAACTTATCCACTACTTGATCCCAAATCTGCTAAATTCTCTCCACCATAGAGTCAACACCCGGACAGACAGAAGCCTCTACCTGCCCCGAAGAAAATCGAGGATGAAACCCAAAATTGCAGAAAAAAGGGGACATCAAAGTAGCAGAACTAGCCCTATTATTGAGAGCAAATTCAGCCAAAGGCAAAAAAGAGACCCAGTCATCTTGATCAGCAGACACAAAACATCTCAAATAAGTTTCCAAGGTCTGAGGGTGAAACGCAGAGGAGAAAGACAACTGATCTCCAAGTTTAGAACAAAATGTCCTCCAAAATCTGGAAACAAATTGGACTCCTCTGTCAGACACAATGTTCTCCGGAATGCCGTGCAACCGAACCACCTGCTGAAAACACAAGGGCACCAACTCGGAAGAGGATGGCAACTTCGGCAGTGGCACAAGATGGATCATCTTGGAAAATCTATCACAGATCACCCAGATAACGGTCATTCTCTCTGAGAGACAGGGAGGTCGGAAATAGAATCCATAGAAATATGGGTCCATGGCCTCCTGGGTACAGGCAGTGGCATTAACAATCTACTAGAGCGAGAGCAGGGTTTGGACCGAGAACAAGTCGGACAGGACTGCACAAAATTCCTGACATCTCGAGATAAAGTAGGCCACCAAAAGGACCAACTCACCAAATCTCTAGTACCAAAAATACCAGGATGACCAGCCAACGCAGAGCAATGAACTTCAGACATAACTTTCTTCCTCCATTGGTCTGGGACACACAATTTCCCTGCAGGGCAACGTTCAGGTTTATCCCCTGAAATTGCTCCAGGGCCAGTCTCAAATCGAGTGAGATAGCGGAAAGAACCACACCCTCCTTGAGAATGGCCGTAGGCTCAGTCACATCAAGAGAATTCGCAAGGAAACTCCTAGAGAGGGCATCTGCCTTAACATTCTTAGTACCCAGAAGAAAGTAGACCACAAAGTTAAAACGCGTGAAAAACAAGGCCCACCTGGCCTGTCTAGGATTCAATCGCTTGGCTGATTCGAGATAGATCAAGTTTTTGTGGTTAGTGAGGACCAAAACTTGATGTTTGGCTCCCTCCAACCAATATCTCCACTCCTCGAACGCCCACTTCATAGCCAATAATTCCCGATTCCCCACATCATAATTACGTTCAGATGGGGAAAACTTTCGGGAGAAGAAGGCACAAGGGTTAATCTTAGAGGTTACAGGATCCCTTTGGGCAGCACGGTGGCTAGGGCAGCACGGTGGCTCAGTGGATATCACTACAGCCTTGCAGCGCTGGAGTCCTGGGTTCGAATCCCACCTAGGACAACATCTGCAAGGAGTTTGTATGTTCTCCCGTGTTTGCGTGGGTTTCCTCCGGGTACTCCGGTTTCCTCCCACACTCCAAAAACATACTGATAGGGAATCTAGATTGTGAGCCCATCGGGGACAGCGACGATAATGTGTGCAAACTATAAAGCGCTGCGGAATATGTTAGCGCTATATAAAGATTATTATTATTATTATTATTTGGGACAAAACAGCTTCTGCCCGAATCTCAGAAGCATCTATTTCCACCTGAAATGGGCGAGAAACAGCAGGTTGCCGCAGAACCGGAGCAGAAGTGAATCTCCGCTTAAGCTCCTGAAAAGCTGAAACTGCCTCTGGAGACCAATTTACCACATCAGAGCCCTTTTTGGTCAAATCAGTCAGTGGTTTCACAATACTAAAAAAAAATTACTTATAAATTTACGGTAAAAATTAGCAAAACCTAAAAATCTCTGAAGAGCCTTCAATGAAGTGGGCTGAACCCAATCAGAAATGGCCTAAACCTTGACTGGGTCCATTTCAATAGCGGACGGAGATAGAATGAATCCCAAAAACGAAACCTTCTGTACGCCAAAGAGACATTTTGATCCCTGACATTCAAAGCTTTTTCTCTCAAAATATGGAACACCATCAGAACATGCTCCACATGAGAATCCCAGTCATTAGAAAAAAAATCAAAATATCGTCCAAATAGACGATCAGAAACTTATCCACAAAATCCCGGAAAACATCGTTCATGAAAGATTGGAAGACGGAAGGGGCATTAGTGAGCCCAAAAGGCATCACTAGGTACTCAAAATGCCCCTCAGGGGTATTAAACGCCATCTTCCATTCATCCCCGTAAACCAACTAGCACCTTTCACTCGGGAAAATAAATTGGAGATCAGGGGTAACAGATACTGATATTTAACAGTGATCTTATTAAGGAGATGATAGTCAATACATGGTCTCGATGAACCATCCTTTTTGGCCACAAAGAAAAAGCCGGCACCCAAGGGTGAAGAGGACGGTCTACTATGACCCTTCTCCAATGACTCTTTGATACAAGATTGCATAGCATCATGCTCAGGTACAGACAAATTGAAGAGCCGACCCTTGGGAAATTTACAACCGGGCACCAACTCAATTGCGCAATCATAACTCCTATGAGGAGGCAACGACGCCGACTTACTTTCACTAAACACATCAGAATTATCAGTCAAATAGCCAGGGATCTCCTGAGTCTGGGGAGAGGTAGAAAAAACAGGAGTGTCACCATGAACACATTGACAACCCCAACTGGCCACAGACACAGACTTCCAATCCAAAACAGGATTATGGGTCTGGAACCAAGGAAAACCCAGCACAATAATGACATGCAAATTATGCAACACCAAAAATTTACAATTCTCTTGGTGGTCCGGGGCTACCCGCATTATCACCTGGGTACAAAACTGGGGTTTATTCTCCGCCAAAGGGGTTAAATCAATGCCCAGCAAAGGAATAGGTGTCCTTAGGGGCACCATGGGAAAACCACAAATGTTTGGCAAAGTCAAAATCCATCAGGTTCAGAGCTGCTCCTGAACCCACAAAGCCTGAGCAGAAAATGTGGACAAGGAGCAGATCAAGGTAACAGTCAAGAGAAATTTAGACTGTACATTGCCCAAAACAAATGAGTGCGAAAAACATCTTCCCCGCATAGGATATACGGAAATAGTATGAGAAGCGTCTCCACAATAAAAACATAGCTTATTACGCTTCCGAAATTCTCGACGCTCGAGACCCAGAACTGAAAATCCATCACAGGAAAATCCGTAGGCTAGAGGTGGTCTTCACAAAGTGGTAGTGTATTAGAGGGGTCCTTCACAAAGTGGTAGTGTATTAAAAAGGTCCTTCACAAAGTGGTGGTGTATTAAAAAGGTCCTTCACAAAGTGATGGTGTATTAGAGAGGTCCTCCAGTCTGTATGATCTGTATCACTGTGTAAAAAACATTTGTAAAGCTGATAAAGAAGCATGGTGTCTAGTGTTGAGCGATTACTGCTCGATATCTAAAAATATCGGATCGGAATGGTATCGCCGATATCACTAAATATCGGCGATATCCGATTCCGATACCGGAAGTCCCATGTAAGTCTATGGGAACAAAATATCGCAACTAAAAAAAAACCTTTATTTCCTTGTAAACACTAAATATACACACATAGAATACATATATATATACATGTCATTGTGACATATATATATACATATATGTATAGTTTATACACTTCTACATAGTAAAATATCCTCTGATTCAATTGCCGGGTAAAGCCGGCTTCTGTGAAAAGACAGAAGCACCCGACATGAAATGACACTTGGTGTACATAGGGTTAACCATGTCTTTTCATGTCCTTTGCAATCTGATTTGCACAAACAATTACATCAGTCTATGTGTGCAAAATTTCACACCTGTAGGGGTTAATTAAAGGTGTAAATTCGTTGTAAAAAAAACGGACTTTTTTGCTACGAATTTACACCTTTAATTAACCCCTACAGGTGTGAAATTTTGCACACATAGACTGATGTAATTGTTTGTGCAAATCAGATAGCAAAGGACATGAAAAGACATGGTTAACCCTATGTACACCAAGTGTCATTTCATGTCGGGTTCTGCATTTTCACAAAAGCCGTCAATTGACTTAGTGGCTATTATACTATGTAGAAGTGTATGAACTATAAATATAAATATATGTGTCACAAATTCAATGACATGTATATATATATATATATATATATGAGGTGTAAAATTGTTTAAAAAAAATGCGTGGGCTCCCGCCCTATTTTCGCAAACCAGACAGACAAAGCCAGCGAATGGGGGCAGATAATAATAGCCCAGAGAGGGACCATTATTTTTGGCCCCCCGGCTACTAACATCTGCCCCCAGACACCCCAGAAAAGACAAATCTATAATTAGATTCGCCCTTTCTGGCACTTTGCCCGTCTATTCCCATTGCCCTGTAGCGGTGGCGAATGGGTTAATATGGGGTTAAAGCCACATTGCAATTGAAAGGTGACCTTAAGCCAGGTTAATAATTGAGAGCTGTCAATTAGACAACTATCAATTATTAATCCTATAGCATGAAATAAAAATAAAACACACACACTTTAATTAAAAATCATTTTAATGAAATAAAGACACATGTTTTTGACCATCTTTTATTTGACTGCAAAAACCATTTCCTGTAATAAAAATAAATAAAAAAGCAAAATTATTCTTACCTATCCCATGCACAGTCAGGTCCCACGGTGTAATCCTTCAGAAAGGGTTAATGTTTACTGCAGGGACCGCAGCTAATGCTGCAGCCTCACAGTAAACCCCCAAATGAATGAGTTCCTCTCCTGGCTGACAGGAGAGGAAGTGGAAAGCTTAATTGATTGCTTTCCACTTTCACTTCAGGTCAGCCAGGGACACAATCAGTGACGTCAGAGGGAACTGATTAACAAAAATAGGGGTTCCCTTCGAATAAAAAATGGCGTCGGGTCCCCCCTATTTTTGTTAACCAGCCTGATGAAGCAGACCGCTGAGGCCTGGATTTTCAGGCTGTTAAGGAGCCAAGATCCATGGACCTTGCCAGCCTGATAATACCAGGCCACAGCAGTCTGCATATCTTGGCTGATTAACAAAAATAGGGGATCCCCTCGAAAAAAATTGGCGTGGGGTCCCCCCTATTTTTGTTAACCAGCCAGATGAAGCAGACCGCTGAGGCCTGGATTTTCAGGCTGTTAAGGAGCCAAGATCCATGGACCTTGCCAGCCTGATAATACCAGGCCACAGCAGTCTGCATATCTTGGCTGATTAATAAAAATAGGGGATCCCCTCGAAAAAAATTGGCGTGGGGTCCCCCCCTATTTTTGTTAACCAGCCAGATGAAGCAGACCGCTGAGGCCTGGATTTTCAGGCTGTTAAGGAGCCAAGATCCATGGACCTTGCCAGCCTGATAATACCAGGCCACAGCAGTCTGCATATCTTGGCTGATTAACAAAAATAGGGGATCCCCTCGAAAAAAATTGGCGTGGGGTCCCCCTATTTTTGTTAACCAGCCAGATGAAGCAGACCGCTGAGGCCTGGATTTTCAGGCTGTTAAGGAGCCAAGATCCATGGACCTTGCCAGCCTGATAATACCAGGCCACAGCAGTCTGCATATCTTGGCTGATTAACAAAAATAGGGGATCCCCTCGAAAAAAATTGGCGTGGGGTCCCCCCTATTTTTGTTAACCAGCCAGATGAAGCAGACCGCTGAGGCCTGGTTTTTCAGGCTGGTAAGGATCCAATATCCATGGACCTTGCAAGCCTGATAATACCAGGCCACAGCAGTCTGCTTAGCTTGCTTGTTAACAAAAATAGGGGATCCCCTCGAAAAAAAAAACGGCGTAGGGGTCCCCCTATTTTTGTTAACCAGCCAAGTAAAATGCAGACTGCTGCGGCCTGGTATTAAAAGACTGTCAAGGCCCATGGATTTTGGCCCTCAACAGCCTGATAATACCAGGCTACAGCAGCCCCACATTTGGCGCATCAAAAGATGTGCCAATTGTGGCACTTTACCCGGCTCTTCCCACTGCCCTGTAGCGGTGGCAAGTGGGGTAATAAGGGGTTAATGTCATCGTTGATTGCATGGTGACAGTAAGCCCGGTTAATAATGGAGAGGTGTCAATAAGACACCGATCCATTATTAATCCCAAAGTTATTAAATGTATAAAAAAAATGACAAAGCAAGAAAAAAGTCTTTTAATGAAATAAAAGAGACAACACAGTTTTCATTTTTTTTATTACTCTCTCATTCCTGCGACGCCATCGATCTCCTGTAAAAAAAAAAAAAAAAACAAACCAACAGTATACCACCTGTCCGACGCAGTCCATAGTAACTACAGTCCCACGACGATCCAGCTCTGCTACATCAGAATGACAGGCAGAGCCTGTCATCGCGACGCAGCACAGCTGATTACCTGCTTCCCCGGCGGTGACGTCATCGGATGACTGCTTTACGGCCGGGATTACCCAGCAGTCACTGCAGTTATCGCGAGAAACTGCATGTGACCGCCGGGGAAAGATGATGGCGGCCATTAAGCAGTCCAGGCCGTGACCGCCGGAGATCTTCTGCCAGGTAAGTGCCGCTGACTCCTGACAGACCCGACCGACGGACACTGACAGTGACAATCCCGATTCCGGTATCCGATAAGACGAAAATATCGGAACTAAGTATCGAAAGGCCGATAGAGCTAATATTGGCCGATACCCGATACTTGCGGTATCGTATCGCTCAACACTAATGGTGTCTTAAAACCTACGCACTGTACAATGTTTCTTTTTAGCAGCTAGTTCCCATGCATTTCCTACTCCTCAATAGATTAATGTCTTTATATTGTGTTGATATGTTACCAGCTTCATAATAACGAGCACCCAAGCACTTCCTAATCAGCAGCATCTATGGCCTGAACCGGAATCCTGCAGGCAGCAGGGATATATACCTTTCTATCAGCAGCATTCACAGCCTGCATGAGGTTATACCCAGCGTGTACTAATTGTATTCTCAGTGCCATGGCTCGACCTCCAGCATTGTTTGTAAAAATGATTACTCAGCAGGCACTAAAGCTATGTTCTAAGATATTCATAGCGGCTTTTTTTCTTTTTGTCTACAATATACATTGAAGTGAATTATTATTCACTGCCTGATGTTTCTTACTGATTCCATTTTGATTATTCCAAACACTTAATATAATCTGCTTTTTTCCAAAAAAAAAAAATTACAAAATTTCAATTTAATCTTTATCGGACTTTTTATGAGCCCCAATACTCAAAATATTCCAGTCTTCTCAGTATTTTAATATAACATTAAGCTGTAACAGCTTTTTCTAGCAGATATGCATATTCAGAAAAGCTTAAAAAAAACGCGCCGCATGAAATGATGACTGCCAGGATGACCTCTTGTATTAATCACTTGTTTAAAACATAAATGAGTCTCCAAAGAGCAGAATTTAAGAGAAAAATGTAAAAGTTCTAAGGCGAGTGCCATAATTAATAGCAAACAAGACTTTGAAATGACTTTTTCGTTTGGCTGTCTCTGACAATCATGCTCCCATTTGGGACCTTGCTCTTGCAAGTGGTTGTCGAAAGCATTTTCAAGAAGCTCAAAAGAGGAAAAATGTGGACACAAATTAATGAGTAGCATAAGGCTGGAATTACACTTTCAGTTTTTCGTGACAGTTCTGTCATCCAAAGCCAGGCTTAAAGCCATGAAAAAAGAAAAATTGTATGGCAAGGATGGATACATCGCCTCTATTTTGGATAAATAACCCCATGGTTTTGGATTAAAAAAATGCCACAAAAACTGCATATATAATTCTATTCTAAGGATGCCCATAGTTTTGTAGCAAATTGCTTTGGTTTTGTGAAGTGGTTTTGAAAACTTGTGCTGCACTATACAAGCCATGGATGATGGATGCATAGGTGGATTATAATGAGGGCAATCTGGACTGCCGCCTGGGACCCAAGGCTCCGTGGGGCCCTATTGCCCCATTATAATGTTTTGTGCGCTGCCATCGGTGGAGTAGACGCTAGAATATATGGGCTCTTTCCAGGTATGACACAGCTACCATCACATGTTATGGGCGTTTTCTGATTTAACAAGGCACAAAGCGAAACACTCCGTTGACTTGTGGACGCCATTGTCTCATACAGCATACTATTCATTTGTGCCTTACACTGATGAGAAGCTAAAGCTGCAGGCGATTGAGATTAGTTTTATCAGAATGATAAATGGATGTTTTTTTTATTTTTTTAATTGCTGGTTTGCTGTTTTTTTGGGTTGAAGGGCTTGATACTGGGATGCTGTCTGGTGAAATTTGGGGGGTTAATGCTGAGGGCCCTTTGTGGTAGGGTTTATGCAAGGGTGGGTGCTAGAGGGATTTGGGGTGGGTGGTTATGCTTGATGGTGCTGCTTGGTGGAGGTTTATGCATGGTGGGGTTTATAGCTGGCGGGCTCTTTCTGGTGGGTTTATGCTTGAGGGGGCTTTCTGGTTGAAGTCTATGCTTTGGTGGGTTTTCTGGGGGGGTTTATGCTTGGTGGGCTGTCTGGGGTTTATGCTTGGGGATGTTGATGGAGTTTATGCTTGGGGGGCTATCCGGTAGGGGTTTATGCTTGGGGGCTGTCTGGTGGGCATTAATGTTTCGGGGAGCTGTCTGGTGGGGGTTTATGCTTTGGGGGGCTGTTTTGTGAATGGCAGCACAGCTCCAGTGTAGCCTCCGTCACCTCTGCTGTCATGTGTCAGCATCAACCAGCGCACATCAGCATGTACGCACTGGCCACAACTATAAATGGAGCCGAGGGGACTGTAGCAGGGTGCCGGAGAATGGGAGCCAGGTGAGTATGTTTTTTTTTTATTAATATGTGTATGGGATGTGTTCCAATATATGTGTGCTATATGAGGGCTCGTACTGTATATAGGTTGCTATGTGGGGGCTTATACTGTATATAGGTGTAACACCACTGCCAGCATCCATGCCCATCCTCCACCATGCAGAGACACTGACTTAGTCACCATCCTGGCTGTGGTGTAAGCTCCTTGTCCTCTGCTTACTGAGCATGTTTCCTGTCAGCATGCTTAGGGCACACGCATGGGAACTTCCTGGTTCTTAAAGAGGCTGCGTGTGCTCCTAATGTGTCCTCAGTCAATTGCTCGGAGGCACTTAGTACTTAAGATACCTCCACCTGAGCAACATTTCTCCTGTTGTGCTGGTGCAAATAATAAGTTGACAGGTCCTGTCCTGTTTCTGTCTCTGAACTCTGAACCTGTTTTCCCTGGGGCTGAATGCCCAGGCCTGAACCTGTTTCCATGGGTCTGTACGCCAAGGCCTGTACCCTGTACCTGAGTCTGAACCTGTTTTGTATCTAAATCTGGATCTTTCTCTAAACCTGCTATGTCTGTAACAGTACGTATCTCTAACCTCCTGCGTCTGAACTAGTACCAGTAGTACCAGTACCTATTGCTAAACCTGCAGTGTCTGAATCAGTACCTATATATTTACCTGCAGTATCTGAACCAGTACCTACAGGTGCTTCTCACAAAACTAGAATATATATATTATATAGAGTGTGAGGCAGTGACTGGGATCATTTACGAGGGACGTTATATTTCCCCCAGAATGTGTACAGAGACCTATTAAAGCCATTGGAGTGCATTGCAGTCACACACACAGCTGCGGCTGCAATGCAGGAATGTAGGTGAGCAATGACCTAGTCAGACTACCTGGCTAAGGCAGATTAAGTAAAATCCGGCAGGGCCTTCATTTCTTGGAGGAGGTCACAGGAGGCAGTGGGGCGGCCTCCTCCCTCCAACCCGGGTTTTCCAGTGGCTTTTGCCACAGGTCTTTAAAACTCCTGCACTAAGGATTAGTGTTGTTCTATGTGGGGACCCTGCGAGGAGCATAGCAGGAAAGCTCCACAGGATTGTGTGTAGCTGAACCCACGCCTGGGACGGCTCTGCACCTGTCAGGCTCTGTTCGGCCCGGGCGGGCCGTTGTCCCCGGCAACCATTGTTTATGGACTGATGTTACCCCGGCTGCGTACCGGAGGACCCTTTTTTGTTTAACCCGTGAGTTGCTGAATAAAAGCTGTTTAATTTGGACTTGCTTGGGTCACTGCCTCAGTTACTGCACGGTGTGAACACCGCCGCCTTACAACTGGTGGAGAATGCGGGCATTGTGACTGAGGTATACCCTCACCGGCAGCTTCATGACCCCAATCCGGCCGGCCACTTTTCAGCCTCACCCGTGGACAAAATGGAGGAGCTGGTAAAGCAGCTGGTAATTACACAACAGCAGCAGCTGCAGTCTCAGCGACAACAGCAGGAGCAGTACCTGAGCCTCCAGCGGCAACAGCAGGAGCGGGAGCAACAGCACAATGAGCAACAGCAGCTATTGTACCAGCAGCAGCAAAAAACAAACGAACTGTTGCTGCAACAGATTTCTGCACTGCGGGAGACCTCGACGGCACCAGCCCCTGAACGTCGCGAGGCCCGAGACAGGGTTCGCTCAGCGTTGAGGAAGATGGGACCGGAGGACGACGTGGAAGCTTTCCTGACAGTTTATGAGCGCACAGCGGAGTGGGGGAAAACCTACCCGCCGGCCAGTGGGCAGAAGTAGTAGCTCCGTTTCTGGTCAGCGATGCCACAAAAGGCCTACTTCGATCTCAGTCGGGAGGACGCCCAGGATACCAGAGGCTCAAAGGTGAGATCCTTGCCCGACTGGGGGTTAATACATACGTGAGGGCTCAGCGTGTTATTTTCATGGGCCTATGTGGAGACACGACCCGCGCGGTCTCAGGCTTATGACCTCCTGCAGCTGGTAAAGAAGTGGCTCCAGCCAGAGACTTTGTCTCCAGCCCAGATGGTGGAGAGGGTGGTGGTTGACCGGCTGGTAAGGACTCTGCCGGCTGCTATCCACATTGGGTGGGGCAAGGCGACCCCGGCACACTCGACCAGGTAGTCAGTTTGATCGAGCGCTACTCGGCCACTCAAAACTATTCTAGACTCCGCCCCCTCTCGGCTGTCACGCCGATCCCTGCCAACCCAGGAATCGGGAAAGGGGTCGCGTCCCTCTGCTGGGGACAGTCAGCACCGTACCCGTGCTGAAGGGAACCCGGAGTGAGAGTGGCAGGAGACCGGTTCCCTCCCAAACTGTCATAAGACCTAACAGTACCTCCACCCTTAGGTGCTGGCGGTGTCAGGGGCCGGGACATGTGATGGCTAATTGTCCCCTGACTACGGAACCCATGGACTGCGGATATAGCGCAGGGTCTCAATGTATGCCCAGACCGTCTGCACAGCAATCCTCGACCCCCAGGACAGTGAACTCCAACTATGCCAGGTACTGGTTAATGGGTACCCTACGGAGGCTCTCCTGGACTCAGGGAGCCTCGTGACTCTGGTACATGGTCACTGGTGGCAGGAACAACCCCCCGCGGACGGCAGGTCGGGGTTGTATGTATCCATGGGGACCTCCGAGAGTATCCAACTACGGAGGTAGTTTTGTCCACGCCATGTGGAGACATAAAACATGTGGTGGGAGTGGTAAAAAATCTTCCCTATGGGTCTGTGTTGGAAGAGACTTGCCCT
>JARQOD010000005.1:328541709-328578074 GCA_033576555.1 Oophaga sylvatica
TTTTCCCTTTTATTGTAAAAAAAAAAAAATGTTTGTAAAGATAATTTTGTGACAAAATTTTTAAAAATGAAAAATTTTTTTCCCTTTTCCCACATTGCTTCAGCTCCTGTGAACCAAAGGGGGTTTAAAAAACTTTTAAAGGGGGTTTTGTCGCTTGGGGTGCCCCCCCTTTTTAAAAGGGTTTTTTTTGGGGTATTTTCAGCAAACCCCCCCCTAAAACTGACCCCAAATGGGGGGTGGTAAAAAAAAAAAGGTTTTTTGAAAATTTTTTTAAAAAAAATGAGAATCGTTCTTTTTTAAACCCCTTTAATAACTTCCTAACAAAAAAAATTTTTTTCCCCGAATTTGCGATTAAAGAACTGGGGAAATTTAATTTTTTAATATTTTGTTCACAAAAAAAAAAAATTTGAAAATTGAAAAATTTTAAAAATTTTTTGCCAAAAAAACCCGTTTTTTTCCCCACAAATAAACGAAAAATTATTGACCAAATTTTTACCACTAACATAAACCCCAAATATGTCTGAAAAAAACACTCCAAATCGCAGGATCCGTTGAATTTTTCCTGAAAAATTTCCTATAAACGACAGGGTCAGAATTGAAAAAAAATGGCCAGGTCGGGGTAAAAAAAGGCCCTGTGCGGGGGGAAAAACCCCTTTTCACTTTTAGTTTTGGGTTACCCCAGGCCCCCAAAACTCTAAATTGTTCCAATTCTATGCCGAGGTATTTTGAACCTTTTGAGTCCCCCCCCCTCCTTTCCACCCTCAAAATTGTTTTTAAAAATTTTGGGGTTTCCCAAAAATTTCGGGGTTTGTTTTCCACTCACGTCTTTTCCCTGCTTTTTTTGGGGTGCATGGGGGTTAGGCCGAGAGGGGGGGTTTCAGTAAAGGTGAAATCCCCAGATTGGTTTTTTTTCCCACCCCCCCCCTGAGAAACTGGCCCGGGTGTCCTTACCCACTCGTAAAGGGGGGGTTTTGTCAGTGTGTGTCAGGTGTGACAAGATTTCCCCCCTTTTTGGCTGAAAGGTCTTTCTTTACCAAAAGCACCTTCTTGTTTTTGCACCGGGGGTTTTAAGCGAATTTTTCCCCCTTTTCCCTTGTTTTTTTTTTTAAAAACCCTTTTTAATTGCTGCAGCATGGGGCTGGTGTTAGCTCTTACTTGCCCTTGTTTTTGGGGAAAGCATTTCAGTCAGTTTTTCCCCTTCTCAGAGAACTCTTGGAGGTTGGTGTGACTTGGGGGTTTGCCCTTCCCAAAAGCTAAGTTTTTTCCCCCGTTCGTCAACCCTCTTTTCCCTTTATTTGTTGGGGATGACTAGTGCACACCCCACCCCCCCCCAAAAAGGGGGCCCTATCTTTGGTCAGGCGGGTTTTTTTGGTTTCCTGTTTCGGCGTAGGTGCAAACCGTTTGGGACGGGTTAGGGCGACGGGTTTTTCCCTTAGATCTGCCTGGGGTTTCCCCACCCCCCCACTTTCCTTGTTTGGGTCACCCCCCCTCTCCCCGTTTTGTGACTTTTTATGTAGCGGACATAAACCTGACTCCCACCTTTTTGTCACCGATCCCAGCCCTGAAAAGCGTCGGGGAGGGGCTCTGTAAAGACTTCCCCCCTTTCAGGGTGGGTGAGAAAAAAGGGGGTTAAAAAAAGGACCCCCCTTTTCGGGGGTTCTTCCCCCAAAAGTGCATTGTGCAAAAATTTTTGCGGCCCCGTTGCCTCTCCACAGGAGCAAATTTTTTCGAATAACAAAAAAGTGAATAAAATAAAAAAAAAATAAAAAAATTTTTTGTGTAATCATGTACACACACCTGGAAAGTGGGTTTAAAAACGAAAACTTCCCATCTAAATGAGTATATCATTGTCACTGTCTCCTGCAATCCGAAAACCAAAGATGATTAGTCGTGTTTCCCCCCCAAAAATTGCATCATTGTCAATAAAAACCCTTCGTCTCGAACCATTTGAGCCTGATGATAGTGCAGCAGCCGCCCTGCGTGCCCGCAAAGTAAAAAAAAATTTTTTTTTTAAAAAACGCGGGGGGGCCCCATGTAATTTTCCCCCTAAAACCCCTTGAAAGCCGACGGCATTCAGTTCGAAGGGTTTTTTAAAAATTTTTTTTAAAAATTTTTATGTAATTGGGGGGAAGTCACGGGGGATCAGTGACCTAAAAAGAACCCAAACTGGTGAATTCAATCAGACCCACAGAAGACCCTCCACGGGCCCTTCCCCCGGCGCGAGCTATCATTAGCCAAACTGAAAAAAAAGAAAACAACAACCACAAATGGTTTTCATAAACCCAAAGGGGAATTTTTTTTTTATCAGTATACACCCCAAACCCCTGCACGGGGGGGTTACGGCACAATCCGCAAAAAGGGTTTCCCCAAAAAGGGGCTTTACCCCTGTGTTTTTTTTACATTTGTTTTGGGGGTTAAAAGGGGGTACCCCCTTTCCCTTTTTAAACCCCCCGGGGCTTGTGTCAACGAAAAACTTTTTGAAAAAAAACCCAAAACTTTTTCCCCCAACTTCCACACCCCGGGGAAAGAAAAAAGGGGGGGAGGAAAAGGAAAAAATATGGGGTTTTTCCGGGGGAAAAGTCCTTTTTTGGGGGCGCAAGGGCGGGAATTTTAGTCTGGTGGGGGTCAATATAATATCCCCCTTTTGGGGGTTTTTTATATAAACCAGCGATGTTTACCCTTTTTTGCGGGTTTTTAAATAAAAGGGGGGCCCTAAAAGGTCTTTTTTTGGGGGGCCCCCCCTTTAAAAAAACCCCGAAAGCCCAATCTAAGCTGATACAAATTGTTGGCAATAGTTTTTGAGCGATACTCCGTATCTAAAATGGGAAAAGGAATGGTATCCCCCGATATCACTAAATATCGGTGAAACCGTTTTCCCATACCGGGCCCCCTTTTAAATTAGGGGGAAAAAAATATCGCAACTAAAAATAACCCTTTAAATTTTTCCCTTTTAAAAACTAAAAAATACACACATAAAATACTAAATATATATTTTTAAAAATTTTATACATGTCATTGTACATATAAATCAAAATTTAAATTAGTTTTTTTCACTTTTTTAAAATTTAAAAAATCCTCTGTTCAAATTTCCCCGGGGGGAAACCGGGTTCTGGAAAAAAACCCGGCACCCCACATGAAAAAACCTTGGTGTACAAAAAGGGGGCCACACAAACAAAGCTAACGGGGGGGAAAAACTCAAATTTAAACGATTTTCCCTTAGCGATGTTGTTTTGGGCGGCTCTGCCCCGCACGAGCTTCCCGCTGGATTCGCCGTCCTTTCATCGTTCCGGCCCTTTTTCGCGCTGGGGGCCCCCCCCTGGTAATATTAATCCCCTGATGTGGCACCTTTTTTACGTTTAAACCGGGACTTTTTTTACCCCCTAAAGTCCCTTAAAAGATCGCTTAACCCGATAGCGTCCCAACGACATCCGCTAAAATAGGGGGGGTACTGCGATATAGGGGAAAAAAACCCCCCTTTTTGGGCTATTTTGCCCCGGGGGCGGATCGCTGCGGGATTGTGTTGTGTGGCGTCCTTAGGTTAACCATTTTTTTCATGTCGTTTGCTCTGATTTTTCACAAAAAATTACACATCTATGTGTTGGCCCAAAAATTTTACACCTGTAGGGGTTAATTAAAAAGGGTAAATTTTGTTTTAAAAAAACCCGGGCTTTTTGCTAAAAAAATTACCCTTTTAAATTTAAACCCTTAAAAGGTGTAAATTTTGCCCCACATAACTGATGTAATTGTTTGTGCAAATAAAAAACAAAGGTTTTTAAAAGCCTGGAAAACCCCCATGTACCCCCAGTGTCATTTTTTCGGTTCTGCATTTTCACAAAAGCCGCCCAATTAAATTTGGGGGTATTAACTTTAAAAAATAAAAGAACTATAAAAATAAATATTTTTTAAAAAAGTGCCCAAAAAAATTTAAATGACTGTATATTATAATATTATTTTTAATGGGGGTGTAAAATTTTTTTAAAAAATGCGTGGGCTCCCCCCTTTTTGAAACCCCGACAAAACAAAGCCCGAATGGGGGGGTAATTTCCCCCCAAAGGGGCCTTATTTTTGGCCCCCCGGGGTACTAAACTGCCCCGACACCCAAAAAAAAAATTTCTTAATTGTTTCCCCTTTCTGGCATTTTTTCCCATTTTTCCATTCCCCCGTACGGTGGCGAAGGGGAATTTGGGGGTTTAAAAGCCACTTTCCCAATTAAAGGGCCCCTTTAAACCGGGGTTTAAAATTAGAGCTGTCAATTGACAACTATAAAATTTAATCCTTTACATGAAAAAAAAAATAAAAACACACCCCTTTAAAAAAAAATTTTTTTAAAAGAAAAAAACCTGTTTTTTCCCCCTTTTTTAAATTTGACTGCAAAAAACCTTTTTCCCGTAATAAAAATAAAAAAAAAAGCAAAAATTTTTCTTACCTTCCCTGCACATAGGTCCCCCCGGTTACCTTCGAAAGGGTTATTTTATGAGGACCGCAGCTAATGCGGGGCCTCCCGTAACCCCCAAATAAAAGAGTTTCCTCTCCTGGGGCGGGGAAGGAAGTGGAAACCTTTAATTTTTTGCTTTCCACTTTCACTTCGTCGGGCCAGGACACAAAAAGTGACTAAAGGGAACTGTTTAAACCCCAAAAAGGGGTTTTTCCCCCGAATAAAAATTGGCGTGGGGTCCCCCCTATTTTTGTTAAACCCGCCGAAAGAAAAACGGGCCGCTGGGCCTGGATTTCAGGCGTTAAGGACCCCGATCCATGGACCCCTTTTTGCCCCGTAATACCAGGCCACGCAGTCTGCATTCTTTCTTTAACAAAAATAGGGACCCCTCGAAAAAAATTGGCGTGGGGTCCCCCCCACCCTTTTTTAACCAGCCCCCGATAGGGAAACCCCTTTGGGTGGTTTTTGGGGGGGGAAAAGGGTCCAATATTTCCTGGACCCCTTTCAAACCTGTAATACCAGGCCAAAAGCAGTCTGCTTTCTTGGCGGTTAACAAAAAAAGGGGTCCTGTTATTTTGGTGCTAAGGGGTGCAAAACAAAAAAAAAAATACACAGGCAGTTTTGGGGTTTTGAGATTGGGAGTACCCCGACTAAACCCCCGGGAATAGAGGCACCCTGGGGCGTTTTACGTTGGTCCTAAGCCCCCGTCCGTGGGGGGGGGGGGTTTTTTTTTAAAAATACACCTAAAGAAAAATGGGGAAACTATCTGCCCGGAGCAAACCCCAAAGATAATAGAAACCCCCCCCAAAATGTAATTTGGGGGGTTTTTCAAGAGGAAATACGACACAAAAAAAAAATAGTAGGGGCAAACCTTGGGGGGCCCAAAATATCTAAATAGAAAAGGACAGGAGGGGACTTTTTTTCAATCCCCGAAAACCCCGGAAAAAAAACCAACTTATAATTTTTTTAAAAACCTGAGCCCCACCCTTCCACCCCCAAATTTTTTTCTGGGAACAAAAACGCACCACAAAAAAACTTTAAAAAGCAAAAGGGCAAAACACAGTGGCTGAACAAACGAGAGGGCAAAAGCCCCCGGAGGGGCCCTGAAAGGCCCCCCCCCAAAGGGGCAGGACCAAATGCAAAAATATAGCAAAAAAAAAAATAAAATTTTTTCTTATCTGTGCAGGAAGGGGAACCAAGGGGGCTAAAAGGGGAAAAAGGGGAAAAAGGGGTTCAGACCGAAAATTGATAAAAAAGGAAACCCCCGAGGGGGAAAAAGATTCCCCTTTTAAAAAAGACCAATCGTAACACCTATTCCCTTCCCACAATCCCCCACTAGTCCCCCCTTGTAACCACCAGAAAGGGGGCCCTGCTCAGAATCTCCCAAAAACCCCCTTAAACGAAACCCCCCCCCTTTAGGAGGGGTCACCGAACCCTTTTGGAAACCCCGGGGGGGTCAGGAGATTTTATGATCGCACGGGTTTAACTCCTAGATGGTGTCCCAAGCAAACACCCAAAATTATTTTTTCCCGACCCAAAAACCCCCCCCATTAAAAACCAAAAAATGGGGGCTTCGTCAGAAAAAAAGAGAAAAATATTTTCCCCAAACCCCATCCCCAAATTTCCCCCCAAACCAAAAAGGGTCAGGAGGCACAGGGACCCAACCACGGCTCAAAAAATCTTAAAAAAAGGGGGTTTTGGGAAAACCCTTAGGACTTAAAAGTCCCGGAAAAGCAAACGAAAAGAAAAAAATTAAAATCTCCAGAAACTTTTAAAAGGGGGAAAAACCTAGCTTAAAAAATTTGGGGGAAAAAATCTTTTGGAATATTCTTTGAGAAAAAACCAGACCCAAATCCCCCCTTTTTTTAAAAACCCCCACCTTCCCTTTCCGGTTTCAAAAACCCCCGGGCCTTCTCCCGGGGGGGACAACCTCTCCACACCGTCCCCAAAAAAGCTGCATACGCTCAAAAAAGGTCAACACCCGGACAGACGAACCTCCGGGCTGGGCCCCGAAAAAAATCGGGGAAACCCCGAATTACAGAAAAACGGGGGGAAACAAAGTGGCAGAGTAGCCCCATTATTAAAAGCAAAATCAGCCAAAGGGAAAAAAGAGACCCGCATCTGTTAGCAGAAAACCCCAAAAATCTTTTGTTTTAAAAATTTCCCAAAGTTGGGGTTTTTCCCGTTTGACCATTTGGGGTTTTTGGGTGAAATGCCCAGAGAAAGACAATTTTTTAAAACCCCCTTTTTAAAAAAAAAGTCCTCCAAAATCTGGAAACAAACTGGACTCCCCCGTCAAACAATGTTCTGAAAATGCCGTGAAACAAACCCCCACGTGCTGAAAAAAAAGGGGGGAAACCAATTCGGGGGGGAAAAGGCAATTAAAAAGGAAATTTCCAAAAGATGTTTTTTTTTGGGGAAAAACCTATAAAAAATTACCCGATGGGGCATTTCTGGAAAGGGGGAAAATGGGGGAAAGAAACCATAGGATTGGGTCCAGGCTTGGGACAGCAAGGGGATCAACAAACCCAAGGGAAAAAGGGGGTTGACGAGAGCTCCCGCGCGGGCCAAAAAACCCGACCCGCGAGACAAGTTGGCCCCCAAAAAAGGCCCCACAAAACCCAATCTTGTCCAAAAACCCCCGGGATCCCCCCAAGGGGGGGAAAAATGAATTTTAGCATCACCCCTCTTTTTCCATTGGCCCGGGGCAAACAATTTTCCACGGGCGGGCCCGGGGGCCCATCCTCCTGACATCCCTCCAAGCAGCCAAATTGGGTGGATGGCGGAAAAAACTACCCCAAACCTTCAAAATAACAGGGGGGCGTGCTCGGAGATCCGAAAGGGAAACTCCTCGAGAGGGCTCCCCCTTTAAAAACTTTTTTAGTGCCGGGAAAAAAGGAAACCAAAAAAAAAAACGTGGGAAAAAACAAGCCCCTGGCCTGCCCTTGGTTTTTAGCGTTTGGGGAAATTTTCCGTAAACCCCTTTTTTAAAGGGCCGTAAGGACCCCCCCTGATTTTTGGGGTCCCTCCACCCCAAATTTTCTCCACTTTTCAAAACCCCCCCTTTTTGGGCCCCTTATCCCGATTCCCAAAAATCAAAAATTTCGTTCAGTAGGAAAAATTTTCGAAAAAAAAAGGCAACAAGGGTTACTTTAGAGTCTTGGATCTTTTTGGGACAAAACGGCAACCCCCCCCCCAATTTTTCAGGGGCATAAACCCCTCCCACCCTGAAATGGCAGAGAAACACAGGTGCCGTAGAAAGGGCAAAATTAAATCTTGCTTAAGTTCCTAAAAACGCAGAGACGCCCGGGGGGAAAATTCACCAATCAGAACCCTTTCGGTAAATCGTTAATGTTTAACAATAACAGAGAAATTCCCAAAAAATTTAAAGATAAAAATTGGCAAAACCCAAAAAAACCTAAAAAACTTTAAAAGAAGTGGTTTGGACCCCAAACAAAAAGGGGGCCCGACCCCTTTACCGGGTCCCCTTTCAATAAAAATGGGGAAAAAATGAACCCGAAATGAGATCTTCTGTACGAAAAAAAAACATTTTTACCCCTTTACTACAGAGCATCCTCTCTCAAAATTGGTACAGTTCGAACTGTTTCACATAAAACCCAAATCATTGAAAAAAATCAAGATATCACCAAAAAAAACAATCGAAACTTGTCCCAAAACCCCCGAAATGTCCTTCATTTAAAGGGCGGGGAAAAAAAGGAAACATTGGACCCCAAAAGGGGGGCAAAAGGGGACCAAAATGCCCTTCAGGGGGGTTAAATCCGTTTCCATTCATTTCCCCCCTGTTTTGAGAAAAAGGTTATACGCCCCCCTGAGGTCGCTTGGTAAACCAAAAGGGGTTTTTTTCCCCCAAAGGGGAAAAAGGTCAAAAATCAGGGGAAGGGGGTTTTTTTTGATATTTCCCCAGTAATTTTGTTCAAGAGACGAAAAATCAATACAGGGGGCCCTTTAAAGAACCATTTTTTTGCCACAAAAAAAACCCGGGGGCCCCCAAAGGGGGAAGAGGGGGTTTTATAAGCCCCCTTTTCCAATGAAATTTCCCTTTTATAAAACCCCATAGGGCATGTCGGGGACAGACAAGAAAAAAAAGGGGCCCTTTTGGGGGAAATTTCTACTGGCAAAATTCAATAAACGCAGTCATAGTCCATGGGGGCAAGGATGCGATTTACTTTCGCTAAACACATCAGAAAAATAAAAAAAAAAGTGGGGAAAATCCTCAGCCTTGGGGGGGCAGAAAAAACAGGAAATGGGGGCACTTTAAAAATTTGGGGACCCCAACGGGGTTTCAGACCAGATTTTCCAACCCAAAAAAAGGAAATTTTGGACGAACCCAAAGGGGGAAAACCCCAACCCCTAATGCCCGCAGATTTTTTGCCCCCAAAAATTTTTCAGCAAAACCTGGTGATGGGGTTTAACCCTCATTATCAAACCCGAAGAAAAAGGGGGGTTTTTTCTCCCAAAAAGGGGGGAAACGGGGCCCCTTAGGGGAAAAGATTCTGTGGGGGGTTTTTGGGGGAAAAAAACAACGTTTAGCAAAGTCATAATCCTTAGTTAATACTGTCCAGAATCAAAAAAGCCTGACAGAAAATGGGCAGGGCTTCAAGTGACAGTTAATAAAAATTTTCTGAACATAAACCCAAAAAAATGAGCGTCCCAAAAAGTCTTCCCCGCTTAGGGCAGACTGAAATAGCATGAGAGGGGCCCCCCCAGTAGAAAAATAACCCATTGCGCTTTTGAAACTCAAAAACGCTGGGCCCCGACCCCCTCCATCACATGCGGGCTCGCAAGGGGCCCCCAAAGGGAACACCACCCCCGCATTTTTTTTTCCCCTACGCAAAAATCTGTCAATTTGAATCGCTAATGACATAGAAATTGAACCAAGGGGGCGGGGTCCCCCTCATCCTTTACATTAAACTGACAGACCCTTCCGGGAAAAAGGGGGCCCCCAAAGCGTCCCTCATTCCAAAGGCAGGACTTCCCCCCTCGGAATCTCTGCAGTAAACTCAGGTCATCAAACCCCCTTTTTAATGCCAAAAAGGCTTTTTCAGCGATAGTGAATTGGGTCAAACGTAAATAACCCCCCCAAAAAATGAAAAAATGCTCAACTCCTCAAAACAGGGTCCCCGGTATAGGGAAAAACCCCCAAACCTAGGATCGCCGCGCAGGGAGAGGGTGAAATTTTAAACCCCCCTGCGCTGCTTTTTCCCGAGACTTAGTTTTTAAAGGGAAGAAACCCTTTAAAATTTTTTTTTAATTCTGAATTTTGCTCTCCCCAAAAAAAATCTGGCAGGTGCCCCGGAGAAAACCCCAAAGATAAAAAAACCCCCAAACTTAAGGGGGTTAGAAAAGGAAATACGACCGAAAAAAAAGTATAAAAAGGGGCCCAAAACTATCTAAAAAAAAAAACAGGGGGTATTCTGAAACCCCAAAAAAACCCGAAAAACCCAAATTACAAATTTTAAAATCACCAATCACCACCTCTACCACCTAAATTTTTTTCCTGGTGTAAAAAAACAGCCCACTGAAAAAACTAAAAAGAAAAAGTAAAAAACCAGTGGCGGACTAAACAAAGGCAAAAGCCCCAGGGACCCTAAGGGGCCCCCACAGAAGTGCGGACAAAACAAAAATATGCAAAAAAAAAAAAAAAAAAATTGTCTTATCTGATGCAGGAATAGAACACACAGCGGCAAAGGAAACGGAAAAAGGTTTAACCAAACAATTATCACCGGAAACCCGATGGAAAATGACCCTTTAAAAAAACCCAAATCAAACCCTTTCCCGTCCCACAATTCATTGTACCGTTGTAAAAACCAAGGGACCTCTGCTCAGAACTCATCTCAAACCCATTCAAACAGGCCCCTCGAAAAAAAAAGGGTTTTGGGGTCCCCCATTTTTGTTAACCCCAGTAAAATAGCTGCTGCGCCTGGTATTAAAAGAGTCAAGGGGCCCTGGATTTTTGGCCCTCAAAAGCCTGAAATCCCTACAGACCCCCCCCCTTTGGGGATAAAAAGGCCTTGTGCCTTTCCCGCTCTTCCCCGCCCTGTGCGGGCAATGGGAAAAGGGGTTAAGTCCCGTTTTTTGCACGGGGACCAAAAACCCGGTTAAAATGGGGAGTGCAATAAACACCGACCCAATTAATCCCCCAAAATTATTAAATGTAAAAAAAAAAAAACAAAAAAAAAAAAAAGTATTTTTAAAAAAAAAAAAAGAGACAACACGTTTTCATTAATTTTATTATACACTCTTTCCGCACCCTCGATTTCCCTTAAAAAAAGAAAAAAAAAAACCAAAATTTTTAAACCCTTCCACCTTTATAAACGCAGTCCCCGCGATCCCCTGTCATCGAAAAACAGAAGCCTTCACCACGCGACAGCGATACCCTTCCCCGGGGTGACGTCATCGCTGACGCAAAGGGGCCCGGTTTCCCCGTCACGCAGTTATCGCGGAAAATGATGTGACCCCGGGGAAAATGATGGGGCAGAAGAGTCCCCCTGAACCCCGGGGATCTTCTGCCGGGAAGTGCCGCGACTCCTGACAGACCCACCGAGCAGACAGTGACATGAAATCCCGTTCCGTACCGAAAGACAAAATTCGGAACTTACAAAAGGGGCCCCCAAAAAAAAAAAAATAAAAAAAAATGGCCCCATCCCGATACTTTCGGTTCGTATCGTAAAAAACATTGGGAAACCCTTTTTGGCTGGGCCCCTTCCCAAAAATTTTAAAATTATCCCCCCCTTGGTTTTTCCTCAGTTTGGGAAAATTAAGGGAACCCCAACCATTTTTTTTTTTTTTTATGTAAACCAGTGTTTCCCAAATCCTCCTCAAAACCCCACGGGGGATGTTTTTCGGATTTCCTCTATTCGCAGATGGGGAAATCACAGGCATCAGAATTCCCACCGTGCGACCTTTGGAAAACCTGAAAAACACATGGGGCCGGAGGCGGTTTTGGGGCACGAAACAATAAAAGGTACAGAAAAATAACACCAAAGCACTGATTGAAATCAACTGAAAATTTTTTCTCCTACAGTTCCTCAACATCTATTTCATCTTTTTAAAAACTTTTAATAAACCTTTAAAATTTTATGCGTTTCATTCTTTTTTTGTCACACACGACCGGGAACAACCCAAAAACATGGATTTTTTTTTACAAAACGGAGGGCACATGACAGACCATGTTTCCCCCAAACTGAAAAACCCCAAAAAAAAGGGAAAGGGGGCCAACAAAAATTTTTACTAGGGTTAAAGAAATAGTTTTTTTGCTTACCCCACAGCTCCCGTTCCTCTTATCCCCCATAAACCCCTTTAGGGTAAAGGTAATGTTAATTTGTCCCTAAAAGGGATCCCCGTTTTAGTCCCCACTCACTCCCTGTCATGCAGCTGCAATGCAGGTTAGTGTGTGCTCCACCTGTTGGCAATAGAGGGGAGCAGGGATTACACACTCCCAGTGCAGACCTGCACTGCAGCAGCCAAACCACCACCAGGTGGCAGCAAAAACGTCCAAAGCCGGGTCAGCAACTATCAGTTGAACGAAGTACCAGAGGTCACAGCAAGCACGTGGTCAGAAACAAGCCAATAGGTCAAAACCAGAAGGGTGCGCGGTACCAGGGGAAAAATGGAAGAGTAATCAGAGACAAGCCAGGGGATCAGAAACCGGAGCAAGCTAAACAGTACCAAAATGGAGGACAGAAACTCAGGTCAGGGAACAAGCTGGGTCATACACACAACAGCGGACAAGCATACAAAGAAGCACGATTACTATCAGAGTAACCTAGGTCAGCTGCTCAAGCCGAGGGACCAGAACTATCACCGACACCGGACCTAGGTCACAACTAATAGCCGCCTTAACACTAGAGAGACACAGATACAATTAACTCCTGTCTGACTAGGATGGGATAAAAACAAAACCCTGTCCTGGATCACAACAGTACCCCCTCTCAACTGGGGCCACCGGACCCCCAGGTTTCCCAGGATGCCTGGCATGAAAGGCCCAGACCAACCGATCCGCATGAACTGATCGTGCAGGAACCCATGACTTGTCCTCCTGACCGTAGCCTTCCAATGTACAAGATACTGAAGAGAACGACGGACAAATTCTAGAGTCAATGATTCGTTCCACTTAGTACTCCGACTGTCCATCTACCAAAATCGGTGATGGGGAAGACAACGACCCACCCACAGGACCCCAATGGTTTCAAATGGGCCCTGTGGAAAACGTTGGGAATCCGTAGAGATGGTGGGAGATGCAACCGAAAGGCCACCAGGTTAACTGCTTCCATAATTTCATAAGGGCCAATAAATTTAGGTCCAAGCTTCACAGAGGGATCTTGAGTCTTATGTTCTTAGTAGACAACCAAACTTTATCCCCAACCCAGAACTCCGGCCCCATGGACCGTTTTTTGTCTGCAAAGAACTTATATTTAGTCTGAGCCTTCGAAGTGTTCCTTTGGACCTCCTGCCATAACCCCCCAACCGCTGATTGTCCCATCCACCCCAGGACATACCGAGTCTAAATGGGAGAATTCCCCAAATGTGGATGAAACCCATAGTTGCAGAAAAAAGGGGATGTTCCCCATAGACTGATTGATACGGTTGTTAAACGCGAACTCGGCCAAAGATAACGCAGTACACAAATCATCCTGTCGGGCTGAGACAGGCAACACAAAATTTGCTCCAGAGACAGATTGGTCCGCTCAGTCTGACCATTAGTCTCCGGGTGATAAGCAACGAAAAAGACAGACTAATACCCAACCTCCTAAAAACGCCCTCCAAAATCTGGACACAAAAATTACCCCCTATCAGACACCACATTCAAGGGTACCCCATGCAATCATACCACATGCTCCACAAACAATCCGGACAATGTCTCCGCATTAGGTAAAGCCGCCAAGGGTACAAAATGTGCCTGTTTAGTAAATCTGTTCACCACTACCCAAATGATGGTATTACCCTTGGAAGGAGGAAGATTGGTGATAAAATCCATGGACAAATGAGTCCATGGTCTATCAGGAATTGGCAGTGGCACCAATTCCCCGCCGGCCGGTTATGGAGTTTTTTTGCACGGGCACATATCTTACAAGCAGATACAAATTCCCCACCATCAGAGAATAAGGAGGACCACCAGGACACCCTAGCGATGGCTCTCCTGGTGGCCGAGATCCCAGGATATCCACTCAGAGCTGAGTGTGAAACTCCCGGAGGACCCTGAGACGAAACTGAACTGGTACAAAAAGTTTATCCACCGGCTTAGACGGAGGGGCCAGAGACTGACCCTCCGAATCTCCTGCTCCAACATGGTAGAAATATCCGCCACCACCAACCCGGGTTGAAGAATGGAGGATGGAGGTTCAGGGGGAGACACCGGATCCAAACTGCGGGACAAGGCATCAGCCCTGACATTTTTAGATCCCATCCGAAAGGTGATGGAGAATTGGAATGGGGAAAAAAAAGCGATCATCTCGCCTGCCTAGGAGTCAGTCTCTTAGCAGACTCAATGTAAGCCAGGTTTTTTTGGTCAGTGATCATGGCAAAAGGATGGACAGCCCCCCTCTGAAAAATGCCTCCATTTTCCAAAAGCCAACTTCACGGCCAGAAGTTCCCGATTCCCAACATCATAATTTCTCTCTGCTGGACAGAACTTCTTAGAAAAGAAGGCACAGGATCTCAAATTGGTCAAAGTGGTGGGCCACTGGGACAACACTGCCCCCAACCCCACCTCCGAGCGTCCACCTCAACAATAAATGGTTCGGACAGGTCGGGTTGAATTAGAACTGGAGCAGACATGAAACATTTTCTTATGTCTAAAATGCCACCCCCTCTGCGGCTGCCTATTCTTTATATCAGCCCCTTTTGAGTCAGATCTGTGAGAGGTATAACTACCTGCTAGAACCCCTTTATAAACTTGTGATAGTAATTAGTGAACCCTAAGAAACGCTCCAGACCTTTCAAATCTCAGGGTTGAACCCAATCAACAATGGCCTGCACCTTCTTAGGATCCATGCGAAACCCTGCAGCAGACCCAATGAACCCCAGAAAAGACAGTTCCTGAGCAAAAAATAAACATTACTCTAACTTAGCAAAGAGACAGTTCTCCCGGAGCCTTTGGAGAACTGCCCGAAGATGACCAATGTGATCTTGTTTATCGGGCGAGCAGACAAGTATGTCATCTAAATACTCAACCATAAAATGCCCAATAAAGTCAGAGAACACATGATTGATGAAATTCTGGAAGACTGCTGGTGCATTGGTCAGAACAAAGGCATGACTTAGTTCTCAAATAACCCCTCAGTAGTGAGAAAAGCAGTTTTCCATTCATCTCCCTTCCGGACCCGGATAAGGTTATATGTCCCCCCATATCCAATTTAGAGAACCACTTAGCCCCAGGCAACTGGTTATACAAATTGGGAATAAGTGGGAGGGGGTAAGTATTTCTCACTGTGATCTTATTCAGCTCCCGAAAATCGAGGCGTAAGCCACCGTCTTTTTTTAACCCAAAAGAATCCTGCCGCCACAGGAAAAACAGTAGGATAAATGTGCCCCTTTCAGAGACTCTCAGAAATGTATTCTTTCATAGCGCCCGCTCAGGACCAGAGAGGTTATACAAGAGGGCCTTGGGCAATTTAACACCTGGAACCATGTCAATGGCACAATCAAATGGGAGGTGTGGTGGTAAAACCTCAGCCTCTTTTTCAGAAAAAAACATCCGTATAGTCCTTCAGGTACTCCGGAATACCCTCCAGACTAACGGACGACACAGACACAGAAACCAAACATTTTTTTACTCAATCAGACCCCCATCTCAAGATCTCGCGAGATTCCCAGTGTATGACTAGGTTATAGAGTTGCAGTCAAGGAAACCCCAATACCAGGCCTGCAGGAAGATTGTCCAAAATAAAGCAGGATAAATGTTCCTGGTGAACAGGCCCCACCTTGAGGATGAACTCCTCAGAAACAAAAGTAATCCCGTCCTTGGTGAGGGGCATAGAGTCAATGGCCACCACTTTCACGGGAGTCCCCAACCTAACTATCCCTATCGCAAAATGGGCTACCAGCTTAGAGTCAATCAGGTTTACTGAGGACCCACAGTCCACAAAAGCCGTAATGGGAAAAAAACTGTTTTTAGTACCAAGTTCCACCTTCAGTAGCAATTTGGAAACAGAGGAAAAAAGTACCTGAGAGTCTGGGTAACCTCCTCAACAGTTACCCAGACTTAGGCTTTCCCGGAGTTTTTTCTTTCAAACCGATGGGCAGGAGGGACAGTCTCTCTTCCAATGTCCCGGGGCACCACAATAAAAGCAGAGCTTGTTCTCCTGCCGATGTCTCCTCTCCTCCTTCAATGAGGTGGACCCCACCTTCATTGGCTCGACTTGGGGCAATGGTTCGGACTTTACTGGGAACAAGGGGGCCTCCCATTGCATAAATCCTCGCTCTCTCAGTCTCCGATCCATACGGACGGCCTGTGTCATGGCCTCCTCAAGGGAGCTGGGCGGTGGATGCAGAGCCAGGGCATCCTTTAGATGGTCAGATAGTCCACTACGGAACTGGCACCTGAGCACTGAGTCTTTCTATGACACCTCCGGGACCACCGCCTGAATTCTGAGCAGTACCACTCGGCAGAGAGCTTTCCCTGAGAGAGACTCATAATCGTGTCCTCAGCCAGTCTAACCCGATCGGGTTCATCAGATATCAACCCCAGAGTTTCAAAGAGTTTTTCAACAGACATTCTCTCAGGGGCAGTGGAGGGTAAGGAGAAAGCCCAAGCCTGCGAACCCTCCCGAAGTAATGACATCACAATCCCCACTCGCTACTCTCATCACCCGAGGACCGGGGCCTGAGGGAGAACAACAATTTACAACTCTCCCTAAACACCCAAAACTTTTCTTTCTCTCCCGCAAACATGTCAGGGAGCTTGACAGAGGGTTCAGGGGAAGGCAAAGACACATCAGACACACAACCATCCTTACTGCCAGCCAGAGGGGAAGCACTCCGAACAGTTTTAACCATCTCAGTAAACTCTCTTTGCACCTCCTGGTGAGAGGCAGCCAAAGCTCTCTGCTCCACAGACAGATTCTGCATCATTTGGGTAAGACCGGTCACCTGATCTTCAAAGTGCAGAGCAGATCCATAGCACAGAGAAAAAAAAATAGACCTCCACTAGATTTAATGTGTGGTCGATGATAATGTTATGCATCTGCAATGCAGGTTAGTGTGTGCTCCACCTGTTGGCAACAGAGGGAGAAGGGATTGCACACTCTCAAGGCAGACCTGAACTAAAGCAGCCAAACCACCACCAGGTGGCAGCAAAAATGTCCAAAGCCGGTCAGCAACAATCAGTCGTACGAAGTACCAGAGGTCAGAGCAAGCACATGGTCAGAAACAAGCCAATAGGTTCAAAACCAGACAGGCGCGCGGTACTGGGGGAAAAACGGAAGAGTAATCAGAGACAAGCCAGGGGATCAGAAACCGGAGCAAGCTAAACAGTACCAAAATGGAGGACAAAAACTCAGGTCAGGGAACAAGCCGGGTCATACACACAACAGCGGGCAAGCATACAGAGAAGCACTATTACCAACAGAGTAACCTAGGTCAGCTGCTCAAGTCGAGGGACCAGAACTATCACCGATGCCGGACCTAGGTCACATGGCAACTAAATAGCCACCTTAACACCAGAGAGCAGCAGATACAATTAACCCCTGTCTGACCAGGATGTGATAAAAAATAAAACCCTGTCCTGGATCACGACACTCCTCCTCTTCTCCTGTCAGGTTTGGTGACCAGAGGAATGCGCATTCACGATACCTGACAAGACACTGCTTTCACCCAATTTCTGTCTCGAGCAGGTGTCTTTACGCAGCCTGTCCTACAATCTTACAGCTGGGACAGCTGGGAAAATGCTGGGAGCTTACATATTTAAAATTCTGTAGTAATTTAAAATTACCATTTTGCAAATTTTTCCTAAATGGAGTCATTTAGAAAAAATTGTAATATTTAATGTAATTTATTTATTTCAATTATATGCTTTTATTACATTTTCCGGAGTATCCCCTTAAGGATGCATCTGTCACAACTCTGTTGTCAGAATACCTTGGGCCAGCAGCTCCTTCCCTGTCTCTAACACTAAGGGCGCCCTAGCTATCCTTATTCTTTGGATTACTTTTGATGGTGAAGATGCCAGGGCCATGTACCTTGCTTAACTTGTGAATAAGACCCATATCTGTCCTCCTCCCCCACCCAAGAAAGTGGGGAGTAATAGTGTATGTACATACACAAACCAGACTAATAAGGGAGAATATACAGAATATACAGGAATAAATTAAATACCAATCACACAAATATGCACTCACAGACAACAGAGAGGAACACTGGGGAGAAAAGGAAGAAAAACCAAATATAAGAGGATGAGAATTTGCACACAGCCGAAACACCAAGCAACAGTCACAGATCAACACTCCAAATGCCTCTACCAACAACCAACACCTCCACTCCACACCAGGCAAGACTAACACTAGCAATCCACTTTGCAATGCACTGCTAATAGAAACCTGCACCATTTAATATGCAGGTGAAGTTCTTTTAATCAGTGAAGGAGTACATGAAGTCAGACGCTGGCATCTTCTAGCCCCTCTCTGTTGCAGTATATTTGTGACAGCATCATTAAAAAGCTTTCTTTTTGATGAAAGGCAGTAGCTCAGAATATTGCACCATTACCGGACAGCTTTAACCACTTCACGAACAACATACCCATATATGTTTATCAATGAGCAAATATGAAAACTTGCCCTGATATACATGGGCTATAGAAACACGACATGATAGGGAAATCGCCAAACTCAGATATACACAATGAAAAAATATGCGATGAAAATGATCCCAAGAAACCATAAATATAAAAAATATAATTTTATTGAAAAAATATATATACCAGGAATGGAGGAACAAAATGGGGTAGAGGTCAATTGACCAATAAGCACATGTAAGACAGGGAACACATTCAGGTCATAGTACATAGAAAGGGAATGTGCAACTTAATACATATATATAAAGCAATTGCCATTTCAATAATATTGCACATATCCCAAAAATAGAGGTAATTGGAGACTATGGTATAATTAGTATTGTAAATGTGACAGGGTGACGAATGCCAATACACAGCAGTTTAACAAAGTGTCACAAGTCAATAATTATATGAAATATTGCATAGTAGCCTATAGTCATAAATATACCATAATCAGGGTATCACATACATATCCATGAGTCAAAAGACATATCCAAAAGGTCCAAAAAAGTCAGAAACATGATACCTGTAAGATGGAATTACCCTGCGACCTGGTGCGCCCTCCCCGACGCGCGTTTCGGCTAATTGCCTTTCTCAAGGGGTGATGGGAAGAAGGAAGTGCAAGGTATAAAAAGAGACCGTTCACCAATGAACAAGAGCACAAGGATCATGTGATATAATGAGCTGATCATGACGTCAGTCCCAGTATTAATGAGTTGTTAACCGATGTTGCCATAGTAATAGTGATGTAACATTCCATCATAGACGGAGCCACATTAGAAATAATAGGAGATATCTTACCAAGGGCTCAGACGCAATAACAGTATAAAATGCCAAATGGCATAACTAAGTGAGCACCCCCCGGAGGAAGGCGGAGCAATGGAATCAAGTGGAAAGATAGAAAGCACCACATCTTATCCATGGCACTATGCGTGCCGCCATAGCGACAAAAGACGCAAGCTGACGTCAAAATCACGTGCTCTGCGGCGTCACTGGGTAGACACCCACAGACAAGGATGGAGGAGTCACGTGATATGTGAGAATATCCGGCGCCGCGTCCAACCATAGTGATGTGCGCATTGCCGAGGCAGCAGAAGATGCCAGGCGGCGTCGCATTATGTGCCCAGCAGCGTCACAAAGTGACCGCCTCTGGAGACACCGAGCGATGCCGAGGACCGACCGGAGTATAATGTGCCACAGCTCGCGCGCGTGCCAGAAGAACACGGGTAAGGATAATGGAGAGTGATATTGAACATAAATATAAGAAACTAAATACAACAATTGGTCAACATAAATATATCCACAGTGAACAGATGACCTGGCCACAATGTATAATAATGACATAATTAATGAGATAATAAACCAAAATGTCATGGCAACTAGTACACGGTTTTGGAGATGAATATATGTATCAGTTGACACTGGGTCTGGCCACAACAAGATAGAGGGAAACAGCAAAATTGGACATAACATACATATCACAGAATAATAAATACAAATTATAATAAATGCAATGAAGTCCTGTTCATAGGTGAATCCAATGGCTAATCCTGTCGAGGTCATATCCACACAGTCCAAGTTCATTATTATGGAAACTTAGACAGTATGATAAATGTGCAATTGATAGATCGGTGAAATGGCTCTAAATTAGGATAATAGATTAAACACAAAAGTTAAAAACAAAGAAACGCAACATGTGCAAACAGGTCAATGATGATGGAAAATGCCAACATAAGATGTTTATAAAAATGGAACAAAACTAATGGTTTCATTAAGGCCCTTCGGTTGAACAGTTTCCAAAGTCCAAATCCAACGTGTTTCACATTGTGATAGTTTTTGACTTAGTTTTCCACCACGGATATCAACATCAATCATGTCAATTCCTCTAATCCGGAGTAGTGAGCTATCACAACCATGATGTAATTTGAAATGTTGTGGTAGCATTCTAAGTGTGGTTGTATCGTCGTGGTCGGCGGCCGCCTGGATGCCCAACACATGCTCTCGAACTCGAACTTTGAGTTGGCGAGAGGTCATGGCAACATAAATAAGATTACATGGACAGAGGGCAAAATAAACAACATATCGTGATGTACACGAGATGTTCTTCCTGATGTCAAATGTTTTCGTCCCTGTCGAATTAAAGAATGTATCAATTCTATCAATGTTGGGACAGGCGACACACCGACCACAAGGAATACAACCACACCTAGGGGACCACGATCCAAGAAACTAGGCCTAGATTCAGATTGATAATGGCTATGGACTAAGTGGTCCCTGAGATTCCTTGAACACCTAACTGTGATGCTTGGCCTGCTAGGAAGCAATTAAGAATAGAATCAGTCTGCAAAATAGGCCAAGCATTCTGAAGGCATTCCCTCATGTTGGCAAATTGGGCATGATAGGTAGTAATAAATCTTATTGTATTATTAGTTTTATGAACCTTATTCTTATACAGTAGGGATTGACGCATTGACCATTTAGCCCTATTGTAGGCCCTCTTAATTGCCCGCCTGCTGTAACCCCGCTCACGAAATTTATCAGAAAGATCAAGTGCCTGTAATTTGAAGTCCTGATTGTCGGAACAGATTCTGCGAAGACGCAAAAACTGTCCGACAGGGATGGAATTAATTAAGGGTTTCGGATGTGCTGAGAAGGCGTGTAGCAACATATTGGTAGCTGTTTCCTTCCTATAGATACTAGTCTGAAGGATGTCATCAGGATCCCTCCAGACAGAGACGTCCAAGAAACTAATTTTATTCACATCACTGGAATATGTGATGTGAATATTTTTATCATTGCGATTGACCACCTCCATAAACTAACGCAGTTGAACATCACTCCCCTGCCAGATCAGGAAAATATCGTCAATGTACCACATCCAAAGGGGATGTGGTCCATCGACGAACCAAGATCTGACAGGGGGAGGTCCCTCTCCCACAGCCCCAAGAACAGTTTGGCGTAAGGTGGGGCAAAGGATACCCCCCATAGCTGTGCCCTGGAGCTGCAGGTAGAAGGACCCCTTGAATGTAAAGAAATTGTGCGTCAAAGAAAATTCGAGGAGTTCCAAAATCAGGTGGATGATATCCACAGGTAAATTAGACATGTGTAAGAAATATCTAGTTGCCGCCAAACCATCCGTATGTTTGATATTGGTATACAGGGACTCCACATCTCCTGTTACCAACAAAGTGTCATGGCCAATATGGAGGCCATCCACCCTCTTGAGGAACTCCCCGGTATCCAAGAGAAAGGAGGGAAGGCTTTCCACTATTGGTTGAAGTTTGGAGTCAATCCAATAGTTGACCTTTTCCAGATAATTACCAGAGGCTGATATGATTGGACGTCCTATGGGGCCTCCAATTTCTTATGAATTTTAGGCAAAAGGTACAGAGTTGAAATGGTAGGCTCCTGTACCTGTAGTGCCGAAGCCAGCTCCTTTGTGATGACACCATTGTGGACAGCCAAGTCAAGGATCTTGACTAACTGTCCCACAAAGGATGACAAGGGGTTAAATGTGAGGCGCTTGTAACAAGTACTGTAACGGGTCTGGTAGGCGGAACCACTGAGCTTTATTATACAAGAAGGCTTTCCTTGTAAAGGAGCGGGTGGCGCCCGGGGAGACGGACAGGGAGTCACGGCAAGTGACAGGGACAGTCTCTGGACAGACGGTAAGGGGTTCACGGCAAGTGAGCAGGGCAGTCTCTGATTATACGGGCAGGTAGTCACGGCAAGTGACCGGAGCAGTCTCTGGATAAGTAGGCAAGGAGTCACGGCAAGTGACCGGGGCAGTCTCTGGATAGGTATGCAGGGAGTCACGGCAAGTGACCGGGCAGTCTCTGGATAGGTATGCAGGGAGTCACGGCAAGTGACCGGGGCAGTCTCTGGATAGGTATGCAGGGAGTCACGGCAAGTGACCGGGGCAGTCTCTGGATAGGTATGCAGGGAGTCACGGCAAGTGACCGGGGCAGTCTCTGGACAGACAGGCAGGTATATACGACCTGAGATGGTGGAGCCTCCCGGTAGGCTAGCAGGCAGATGGCAGATGAACGCTCCCAAGTGAGCAGGCGAGAGTCTCTGGAATAGCCGAGGATCACCGCATGTGACGTCCGAATCTCCGGGTAGGACTGCAGTCAGATGGCAGATGAGCGCCCCCAAGTGAGCAGGCGAGAGTCTCTGGAATAGCTGAGGGTCAGCGCAAGTGACGTCCGAACCTCCGGGTAGGACTGCAGTCAGATGGCAGATGAACGTTCCCAAGTGAGCAGGCGAGAGTCTCTGGAATAGCTGAGGGTCAGCGCAAGTGACGTCCGAACCTCCGGGTAGGCTTGCGGACAGGTAGCAGACAGCAAAAGGGCAGGAAGCAGGCAGGCAACTGGTAACGGCACCTGAGGGCTGAAGCAGAGTAAAACAGTGCAACAACAACATTGCACGGGCACCTCCATTAAGGAGGAAGTACTTTATATAGGGTGGAGTCCTCCGGCATTGGCCGGGGACCTTTTTGAAAAATGTGCGCGGCCCCTTTAAGAGCGGGGGCGCGCGCGGGCGCGCGCCCTAAGTCCAGAAGCAGGGAAGGAGCGCGCGGCCCCAGCAGGACGGAAGGAGGACGCTGAGCGCGGGTAAGGGGGGCGACGTCCCTGCCTGGCAGAGGACGCTGTTGCAGGGGAACAGCGTCCCTGCCTGGCAGAGGGCAGGGACGTCGGCGCTACAGTACCCCCCCTCTAGGCCCCCCCCTCTTTAGGCCAGAAAGAAATTTAGCTAGGATGAAGGGGCATGGATGTTCTCCCGGGGCTCCCAGGTTCTCTCCTCAGGACCAAACCCCTTCCAATCCACCAAAAAATAGGTCTTTCTTCCTACCCTTTTGGTGGCCAGAATGTTCTCTACCTCAAATTCATCTTCAGCAGACACTGGAGCAGGAGGTGTACCTGTTGATCTGACAAAAGAGTTAAGTACCACCGGTTTGAGGAGAGATACATGGAAGGAGTTGGGAATCCGCAAATTGGCCGGGAGTTTCAATTTATAGGACACCGGGTTGATCTGACTGATGATCTCAAAAGGACCGATGAACCGAGGACCTAACTTGTAGGAAGGAATCTTGAGCCGGACATACTTGGACGAGAGCCAGACCTTATCCCCAGGACGGAATTGAGGAGGATCCAGACGTTTTTTGTCAGCATGTCTTTTCATGCGCTCGGATGACAGAATGAGTGCGGACTGGGTACTCTCCCATATGGAGGAAAATTCCTTAATCAGAGATTCCGCAGCTGGATTGTCCACAGAGATGGAGACAGGAACAGGGGTCCGAGGGTGTTGACCGAAGACTACAAAAAACGGAGATTTGGAGGAAGATTCGCTCTCGTGATTGTTGTAAGAGAATTCGGCCCAAGGCAGGAGATCCACCCAGTCAGAATGGTGAGCATTAACGAAGTGCCGGAGATAACTGGTCAGATTCTGATTGATTCGCTCGACTTGTCCATTGGACTGCGGTGGTAAGCGGAGGAGAAATCCAGGGTGACGTCTAGCAACTTACAAGTGGCTCTCCAAAAACGTGAGGTGAACTGTACCCCACGATCCGACACAATGTGACGAGGCAGACCATGAAGACGGAAGATGTGGCAGATAAAGTCTTTAGCCAGCTTGGGTGCAGACGGAAGCCCTGGCAGGGGAATGAAGTGAGCCATCTTGGAAAATAGGTCAACGACCACCCAAATGACCGTACAACCAGCAGAGACGGGAAGATCCGTTATGAAGTCCATGGCTATATGCTGCCAGGGGCAGCGGGTACAGGAAGCGGGAGAAGACGGCCGGCAGGCAGGTGTCTCGGAACTTTGTTGCGGGCACAGGAGGCACAGGCAGAAACAAAGTCTATTACATCCTTGTGCAGGTTAGGCCACCAGTAATGCCGGGTAATGAGCTGGAGGGTCTTTTTCTGACCAGCGTGGCCAGCTAGTCTAGACGAATGACCCCAGTGTAGGATCCTCTCCCGATCAGGTTCCGATACGAACATCTTACCAGGAGGAAGACGATTTAGACTCACGGGAGCCACCTGCATCACTCTGGTGGATCGATGATATGTTTAGGTTCCTCTTCGAGATCCGACACCAGGAAAGACCGGACAAGGCATCCGCCTTGATGTTCTTGTCGGCTGGGCGAAAGTGTAACAAAAAATCGAAGCGGGCAAAAAACAAGGACCACCGGGCTTGGCGAGGGTTAAGCCTCTGGGCATGCTGGAGGTAAGCCAGATTCTTGTGGTCAGTGTAAATGATTACCGGATGAAGAGCCCCCTCGAGTAGGTAACGCCACTCCTCTAATGCCAGCTTGATGGCCAATAACTCTCGGTCTCCTATGGAGTAATTGCGCTCAGAAGAGGAGAAGAGTTTGGAGAAGAAGCCGCAAGATACCATCCTCCCGGATGAAGATTTTTGAGTAAGAACCGCTCCGGCTCCAGAAGAGGAAGCGTCCACCTCCAGGAAGAACTGCTTGTTGCCATCCGGGCGATGCAGCACTGGAGCGGAAGAGAAGGCCTGTTTTAAGGACAGAAAGGCCTTTTCTGCTTCGGGCGTCCACTGTTTGGGGTTAGCATCCTTGTGGGTGAGCGCGGAGATTGGAGCAGTCCGGGAAGAGAAGTGCGGTATGAAGAGGCGGTAATAATTGGCGAATCCCAGGAACCGCTGAATGGCCTTCAACCCCTCCGGTCGGGGCCATTTCTCGATGGCAGACAGTTTCTCCGGATCCATTCGTAGGCCTGTCTGAGAAATGATGTAGCCCAAAAACGGAAGCGAGGTCTGCTCAAAGAGGCACTTCTCATATTTGGCGAAGAGGTGATTCTGCCTGAGCCTGAGCAGAACCTGACGAACATCCCTCCGGTGAGACTGGAGATCCGGAGAGAAGACCAAGATGTCGTCTAGGTACACCACAACGCAGGAGTAAAGAAGGTCTCGGAATATGTCATTGACCAGCTCTTGAAAGACTGCCGGAGCATTACAGAGACCAAAGGGCATCACCAAATACTCGTAGTGGCCGTCTCGGGTGTTGAATGCGTCTTCCATTCATCTCCCTGACGGATTCGGACTAGGTTATATGCTCCACGAAGATCCAGTTTGGTGAAGATTCTAGCCCCCCTCAGACGATCAAACAATTCTGGAATGAGCGGAAGAGGGTACTTATTCTTCACTGTGATCAAGTTTAGGCCTCTGTAGTCAATACAGGGACGGAGAGAGCCGTCTTTCTTTTTGACGAAGAAAAAACCTGCTCCCGCTGGGGAGGTAGATTTCCGGATGAATCCCTTGGCCAAATTCTCCTCGTTATATTCGGACATCGACCTAGTCTCAGCAGCGGACAGTGGGTAAATACGCCCACGGGGAGGCGTAGTACCTGGTAGTAGGTCGATCGGGCAATCATACGGTCTGTGAGGAGGTAATGTCTCTGCTTCCTTTTTATTAAAGACATCAGCGAATGACCAATATGGGATCGGGAGCCCTGGTAGATTAGCTGGTGTAGGAGAAGGACGGACGGGATGAACAGGCACCAAACACGTCTTATGACAGTTCTGTCCCCAGCGAAGGATCTCTCCAGTCTGCCAGTCGAGCACGGGTGCATGCTTTTGGAGCCAGGGCAGACCCAGTAAGAAAGCATGAGAGAGTCCAGGCAGAACATGAAACGAGATACTCTCCGAATGCAGCATTCCCACCTGCAGGGTTATAGCTTCAGTGATAAGTTGGATGGGACGTGGTAGGAGACCCCCATCCACAGCAGCAACAGATACTGGTTCAACCAGAGGTCTGGTAGGAATGCGATATTTTTCCACTAGAGCCTGTGAAACAAGATTCCCGGCTGCTCCAGAATCAAGTTGGGCTAGTTCGAAATAACGGTTCTCACCGAGAAGAATTGAGACTGACAGCAGCAAAGATGAAGAGGATTTATTCTTGTCTAGGTTGACCTCTCCGAGCGAACCTAGACACAGGCGTTTCCCAACCTCTCCGGACAGGTAAGGATCCGGTGCTCCTTACTGCCACAGTAGAAGCAACTCCCCTCAGCACGGCGTAAGTCCTGACGGGCTTTGACCATCTTGGTCTGGTCGACCTGCATAGGCTCAGCATTATGCACCTGGGAGAAACGGAAGGAGTTACAGGTCTCTGAAAAGAAGGTGCTAGACGAGGAAACCTTCTTTCCCGGGTGACCTCTTTGGCACGCTCCTGGAACCGTAGATCAATTCGATTGGCAAGAGTTATTAGGTCATCGAGAGAGGTTGGGATGTCCGACCGGCAAGTTCATCTTTAATACGGCCGGACAGACCCTCCCAGAAGACAGATAACAGAGCATCATTATCCCAGGCCAGCTCCGAGGCTAGAGTACGGAACCGTATGGCATATTGACCAACGGTGAGACTTTCCTGACGGAGACGCAGCAGAGATGATGCAGAGGAGGTCTTCCGTCCAGGTTCGTCGAATACCTTCTGGAAGGCCAAGAGGAAAGCGGGCAGGTCAGACACCAGAGGATCCTCCCTCTCCCATAGAGGATTAAGCCAGGCCAGAGCCTCTCCGGTGAGATGGGACATGATGAAGGCAATTTTGGCCCGGTCAGAGTTGAACTGGTGTGCCAGGAGTTCAAAATGCAGGGTACACTGGTTAATGAAACCCCGAGCCAGAGCTGGATCGCCTCCAAACCGAGGAGGAGCTGAGAGTCGAGGTCCAGGAATGGCAACCACGGAATTGGTAAGCAGCGGGACTGCCGGATTGCGAGTCATGGCGCCCGCGGTGGTTGTTGGTGAAGTAGTCAGGGTGTCCAGGCGGGAATTAACATTCCGTAAGTGACCCAAGATGGACTCCTGTTGAGACCTCTGACGAGACAGTTCATGACACAGGTCCGAGAGCGAAGGGGTTTGGGTGCCACCGGGTTCCATGGCCCGAGCAAACTGTAACGGGTCTGGTAGGCGGAACCACTGAGCTTTATTATACAAGAAGGCTTTCCTTGTAAAGGAGCGGGTGGCGCCCGGGGAGACGGACAGGGAGTCACGGCAAGTGACAGGGACAGTCTCTGGACAGACGGTAAGGGGTTCACGGCAAGTGAGCAGGGCAGTCTCTGATTATACGGGCAGGTAGTCACGGCAAGTGACCGGGGCAGTCTCTGGATAAGTAGGCAAGGAGTCACGGCAAGTGACCGGGGCAGTCTCTGGATAGGTATGCAGGGAGTCACGGCAAGTGACCGGGCAGTCTCTGGATAGGTATGCAGGGAGTCACGGCAAGTGACCGGGGCAGTCTCTGGATAGGTATGCAGGGAGTCACGGCAAGTGACCGGGGCAGTCTCTGGATAGGTATGCAGGGAGTCACGGCAAGTGACCGGGGCAGTCTCTGGACAGACAGGCAGGTATATACGACCTGAAATGGTGGAGCCTCCCGGTAGGCTAGCAGGCAGATGGCAGATGAACGCTCCCAAGTGAGCAGGCGAGAGTCTCTGGAATAGCCGAGGATCACCGCATGTGACGTCCGAATCTCCGGGTAGGACTGCAGTCAGATGGCAGATGAGCGCCCCCAAGTGAGCAGGCGAGAGTCTCTGGAATAGCTGAGGGTCAGCGCAAGTGACGTCCGAACCTCCGGGTAGGACTGCAGTCAGATGGCAGATGAACGTTCCCAAGTGAGCAGGCGAGAGTCTCTGGAATAGCTGAGGGTCAGCGCAAGTGACGTCCGAACCTCCGGGTAGGCTTGCGGACAGGTAGCAGACAGCAAACGGGCAGGAAGCAGGCAGGCAACTGGTAACGGCACCTGAGGGCTGAAGCAGAGTAAAACAGTGCAACAACAACATTGCTCGGGCACCTCCATTAAGGAGGAAGTACTTTATATAGGGTGGAGTCCTCCGGCATTGGCCGGGGACCTTTTTGAAAAATGTGCGCGGCCCCTTTAAGAGCGGGGCGCGCGCGGGCGCGCGCCCTAAGTCCAGAAGCAGGGAAGGAGCGCGCGGCCCCAGCAGGACGGAAGGAGGACGCTGAGCGCGGGTAAGGGGGGCGACGTCCCTGCCTGGCAGAGGACGCTGTTGCAGGGGAACAGCGTCCCTGCCTGGCAGAGGGCAGGGACGTCGGCGCTACAAGTACTATCATGAAGCTGTCTAAAAGCCTCTTCTTCATAGAGAGATTTTGGCCATATCACCACATTGACCCCCTTGTCAGCTGGCTTCAGCACCACATCAGGAAGCGCACGCAGGACGTCCAATCTATTGCGCTTGTCTCGGGTCAAGTTGTCCTTACCAATTCCCTTTGAAATATTCATAAAATCTCTGGTTACAACTTGCATGAATAGATCAATGGGTGAACATGATGCAAAGGGAGGAAATTTTTTAGATTTGACCCTAATTGATGGAGGAATCTTACCTAGGACATGTTCTGTGGATAAATCCTCCAAATCCTGTAACGCTATTTGTTCCTTTTCTGTGGGAACAAATTTTGCAAGTGAGGGTCAAAGAAATATCTTTTAAACATTAAAGATCTAGCAAATAGGTGTAGATCCTTAACCTTAACTGCCGTAAAGGTATCAAATCTAGCTCGAGGAGAAAAGGTAAGCCCTTTACTTAATAGTGCCATATCGGTGTCAGTTAGAATGTGACAACTAAGGTTAATTACCTTATTGTTCTTTTTCAATTCAGGAGATCTGAATTGCATTCGCTTGTAAGGATGGAAGTTCATATCCCTCAATCGCTTGGATCTCTGCCCAGAGCGTATCATCATCAATGAAGTTGACCATTCTGATGAATCACTCACAGAGGAGAGGGAACTCACTGATTGGGCACCAGATAATTTGGCAGTTTGAACATTCGGTTTTCTCCAGAAATATACATTTTTATTAGAGAAATCTCTAGTATCCCTTAGGAGTTTGGAGGATTGAGTCTCATGAATCTTCTTTACACAAATATCAAGATTCTTTTCAATATGTGATTCATATACTGAAATTTTATCCACAGGACATATCGCTTTAAGATTACGCTGTGCATCATCTATAGCTTTATCAAGGTCCAAAATGGTTTTGGAATTAAAATCAACCAATAGTTGCATAAGAGTGAATGAACATATGCCACACGCCTCCTCCCACTTAGTAATGAAATCACCGTCATCTACTGGAAATGTGGGGTCAATCGCACTCTGAGACCTCTCGGAATCAATTTAGATGAAATATACTTTTCAAGGAATGCTCGGTTCCACCATATTTTAGTCCTTTTAATTAATAACTTCTCAATCTCTCGGGCCAGATTGTCAGAAGTCTGATCCACTGGTGGCTGAGCCTCAGTCCCACCAGTTCCAAATACCTGGTCATTTTGGCCGAGCCATGCTTTATCTTTGGCTCGGAAGTCCATATTCAAGAAGACAATAAAACCTGTGCAAAACACAGCAAACATTAGCTTTAACCACTTCACGAACAACATACCCATATATGTTTATCAATGAGCAAATATGAAAACTTGCCCTGATATACATGGGCTATAGAAACACAACATGATAGGGAAATCGCCAAACTCAGATATACACAATGAAAAAATATGCGATGAAAATGATCCCAAGAAACCATAAATATCATAAATATAATTTTATTGAAAACATATATATACCAGGAATGGAGGAACAAGGATGGGGTAGAGGTCAGTTGACCAATAAGCACATGTAAGACAGGGAACACATTCAGGTCATAGTACATAGAAAGGGAATGTGCAACTTAATACATATATATATAAAGCAATTGCCATTTCAATAATATTGCACATATCCCAAAAAATAGAGGTAATTGGAGACTATGGTATAGATTAATATTGTAAATGTGACAGGGTGACGAATGCCAATACACAGCAGTTTAACAAAGTGTCACAAGCAATAATTATATGAAATATTGCATAGTAGCCTATAGTCATAAATATACCATAATCAGGGTATCACATACATATCCATGAGTCAAAAGACATATCCATTACCGGACAGTAACAGTCTGCTTTGTTTTAACATGCACCGAGTGCTGCAGTAAACATTGTCTTGGATGGCATCCATTATGTCAAACTCCGAGCAGGTGCTTGTTATTTCTACAGCTGAATCTCATTAGATTTAACTCTGCACCACTAGGCTAAACAGCTCTCGCTTCTGCCAGAACAGGGAGATGGCCATCTGCAGTCTTACACAATACAGGCATATAGCCTGGTCAATTATGATGGGGCTCTGTACAAAGCCACAGGAGAAAGATGACTGAGCGTTAGGAACCTGTGTTATCCTTCAGCCGCGAATGTAAAGCCAATACCACTGAACCATGCTGTAATTCCCATACATCAGGATATTGTCTGCAGATTACCACTATATATTTGTGGTGCGATCACCTTGTGCCAATGGATAATAAAAGCCTTGTCCTGGGTCAGCTTCTTCAATAATAGGAGACATTTATTTTCCTTGTTACGTATTTTAATGCTGACTTTTAATTTCTTTCCTAAAAAAACTGTGTATACAGTGGTCTATATTATCGCAATATGTCAATGAAAGTACACTTTTCCAACAACGTAAAACTCTAAAGCTTGGTATGTATCAAGAGAGTTTTCAGTCGGTACAACAGCAATTATGGTGTCTAACCAGGGGCGGAACTATAGTGGAAGCAGGGGAAGCAGCTGCCACAGGGCCCGGGCTAGAAGGGGGCCCGTCCCTGCTGCAGCTGCCCTGTGATTTAGGAGCAAAAAGGGGGGCCCGAGCATGCTGGCAAATGGATCCGCGCTCGGGCCCCCTCCCAACATTTTGTTCAGGCTTCTGACTCTGAACGCTGATGCATAACAACACTGTGTTGTTTTAAAGAGACACTACAGTGTTGTAAATGCAGACAGCGAACAGAAATGAGCACTGTAGCTTTAAGCTGCGGCCCAGTGCATTATGGTCCGTCTGTCACAGCGTGTGTGCATGTGGGGGCGGACAGCAGATGGCCAGGCAGACCACATGAAGCAGCAGGCTGACTGGACAAGCAGGTGGAAGCCCGGGCGAGCAGGTGAGTACCGTGAGTCTCTCAACAGTGAGAAGAGGCTTGGCTGCTCAATGGTGACTGGGAGGGCAGGTGCAGGCAGGATCTAACAGGGCCCACATTCAACAGGGCCCAGGCCCCAGGCTGCAGTGCAGGGGGCCCACATTCAACAGGGCCCAGGCAGCAGGGGGCCCACATTCAACACAGGGCCCAGGTACAAGGGGCCCGCATTCCAACAGGGCCTCGGGCTCCTGGGCCCTGTTTGATGCAAGCCTCAAGTCACCACTAACCTCCCCCTGGGCCCTGTTGGGCACGGGACCTCAGTCACCAGAAGCCCCCCCTGGCCCAGTAACAGCCTCATGGTTGCTACAAGTGACGAGTGACACCCTGATCTCTGCTACATGTGACAAGTAACAACCTCAGCTCTGCTACATGTAACAAGTAACAACCTCAGCTCTGCTACATGTGACAAGTAGCAACCTCGGCTCTGCTACATGTGACAAGTAGCAACCTCAGCTCTGCTACATGTGACAAGTAGCAACCTCGCTCTGCTACATGTGACAAGTAGCAACCTCAGCTCTGCTACATGTGACAAGTAACAACCTCAACTCTGCTACTTGTGACAAGTAGCAACCTCAGCTCTGCATTTGTGACAAGTAACAACCTCAGCTCTGCTCATGTGACAAGTAACAACCTCAGCTCTGCTCATGTGACAAGTAGCAACCTCAGCTCTGCTACATGTGACAAGTAACCTCAGCTCTGCTACATGTGACAAGTAACCTCAGCTCTGCTACATGTGACAAGTAACAACCTCAGCTCTGCTACATGTGACAAGTAACCTCAGCTCTGCTACATGTGACAAGTAACAACCTCAACTCTGCTACTTGTGACAAGTAGCAACCTCAGCTCTGCTATTTGTGACAAGTAACAACCTCAGCTCTGCTCATGTGACAAGTAACAACCTCAGCTCTGCTCATGTGACAAGTACCAACCTCAGCTCTGCTACATGTGACAAGTAACCTCAGCTCTGCTACATGTGACAAGTAACCTCAGCTCTGCTACATGTGACAAGTAACAACCTCAACTCTGCTACATTTGACAAGTAACAACGTCAGCTCTGCTACATGTGACAAGTAGCAACCTCGGCTCTGCTAGATGTGACAAGTAACAACCTCAGCTCTGCTACATGTGACAAGTAGCAACCTCAGCTCTGCTCATGTGACAAGTAACAACCTCAGCTCTGCTCATGTGACAAGTAGCAACCTCAGCTCTGCTACATGTGACAAGTAACCTCAGCTCTGCTACATGTGACAAGTAACAACCTCAGCTCTGCTACATTTGACAAGTAACAACGTCAGCTCTGCTACATGTGACAAGTAGCAACCTCGGCTCTGCTACATGTGACAAGTAGCAACCTCAGCTCTGCTACATGTGACAAGTAGCAACCTCGCTCTGCTACATGTGACAAGTAGCAACCTCAGCTCTGCTACATGTGACAAGTAACAACCTCAACTCTGCTACTTGTGACAAGTAGCAACCTCAGCTCTGCTATTTGTGACAAGTAACAACCTCAGCTCTGCTCATGTGACAAGTAACAACCTCAGCTCTGCTCATGTGACAAGTAGCAACCTCAGCTCTGCTACATGTGACAAGTAACCTCAGCTCTGCTACATGTGACAAGTAACCTCAGCTCTGCTACATGTGACAAGTAACAACCTCACTCTGCTACATGTGACAAGTAACCTCAGCTCTGCTACATGTGACAAGTAACAACCTCAACTCTGCTACTTGTGACAAGTAGCAACCTCAGCTCTGCTATTTGTGACAAGTAACAACCTCAGCTCTGCTCATGTGACAAGTAACAACCTCAGCTCTGCTCATGTGACAAGTAGCAACCTCAGCTCTGCTACATGTGACAAGTAACCTCAGCTCTGCTACATGTGACAAGTAACCTCAGCTCTGCTACATGTGACAAGTAACAACCTCAGCTCTGCTACATTTGACAAGTAACAACGTCAGCTCTGCTACATGTGACAAGTAGCAACCTCGGCTTTGCTAGATGTGACAAGTAACAACCTCAGCTCTGCTACATGTGACAAGTAGCAACCTCAGCTCTGCTCATGTGACAAGTAACAACCTCAGCTCTGCTCATGTGACAAGTAGCAACCTCAGCTCTGCTACATGTGACAAGTAACCTCAGCTCTGCTACATGTGACAAGTAACCTCAGCTCTGCTACATGTGACAAGTAACAACCTCAGCTCTGCTACATTGACAAGTAACAACGTCAGCTCTGCTACATGTGACAAGTAGCAACCTCGGCTCTGCTAGATGTGACAAGTAACAACCTCAGCTCTGCTACATGTGACAAGTAGCAACCTCAGCTCTGCTCATGTGACAAGTAACAACCTCAGCTCTGCTCATGTGACAAGTAACAACTTCAGCTCTGCTACATGTGACAAGTAGCAACCTCAGCTCTGCTACATGCGAGGAGTGACAGCCTCATCTCTGCTACATGCGCGGAGTGACACCTCAGCTTTGCTATACAAGTAGCAGAGCTGAGGCTGTCACTCCTCATATGTTGCAGAGATGAGGCTGTCACTCCTTACATGTAGCAGAGCTGAGGCTGTCACTCCTCAAATGTAGCAGAGCTGAGGCTGTCCCTACTCACATGTAGCAGAGCTGAGGCTGTTCCTCCTCACATGTAGCAGAGCTGAGGCTGTCACTCCTCACATGTAGCAGAACTGAGTCTGTCACTCCTCACATGTAGCAGAGCTGAGGCTGTCACTCCTCACATGTAGCAGAGCTGAGGCTGTCACTCCTCACATGTGTAATTGGTGAGGGCGTGGTGCAGAAGTACGGTATACAGAACAATCTTAGATTATTCTGTATACCGGACTGTTGTTCTACTGAATAAATCATCTGTTTTGAAAGCAATTTGCAGGCTGGATTACAAGTTTCTTCACATATTTACTCTGGAGAAAGCCTACCTTTGTCACTACCTCAGTTGCTTCCTGGAGTTGGTTCCTTTCTGTTATTTCACTATCATTACTCCAAAAACCTCTAATTTTTGGATAATAAAGGTATCTTTCTTAACACAACTTGGGTAGACCGGGATTGGCAACGCACGCGAGGGGGGGGCCCCATTGTGAAGTTTGCTGTGGGGCCCTGCCGTTCCTAGTTACGCCCCTGTGTCTAACAGTAATGTCAAAGGATTGGAACTATTCATTGTTTGCACAGCTTAAAGGCATTGTCCATCCAGTGCTATAATAAAATCTAGTTATAGGTACATCATTTAATAAGGTTTGCAATTTACTAATATACTTGATATGCAAAAGAGGTCCAATCTTCAGTACCTGTCCTGGGTCCTGTCAGGTCCTCCTCTGGTTTCCCGTGTCGGCACACAGGCTGCCACTAGGAATTTCGGGGCCCCATACTGGCAAAATTTATGGGGCCCCCCTTGAGACTCCGCCCAGCTCCACCCCCCAGTTTCCGCATCCACCCTAGCTCCTCCTCCACCACGCAAACCTTCCAAAATCCCTCCGCCCTTTCATGGAAAAACTTCACTTCTGCACCATGCCCTCACCAATGACACATTCAGGCTATGTGCACACGTTCAGGATTATTTGCGTTTTTTTTCGCGGGAAAAAACGCGTCAAAAACGCATGAATTAAGCATCCTATCATTTAGAATGAAGTCCGCAATATTTGTGCACATGGTGCGTTTTTTTCCGCGAAAAAAACGCATCTCGGAAAAAGAACCAACATGTTCATTAATTTTGCGGAATTCTAGCCTTTTTCCCGCTATATTATTGACCTAGAAAGTTTACCGCGGAAAAAGTCCGTTTTTGCTCAGGAAAATTCTGCAAACATTCCTGAACGTGTGCACTTAGCCTAACACCAATCACTCGATGAATATGCACCATTTTGCTTGTTTAGTATAATACACCCCATATCCTCCATATATTATAATGTGCACCACAGTCCTCCATATTGTAAAAGTGCACACCACATAGTCCTCCATATAATATAATGTATCCATAGTCCTCCATATAGTATAATACACTCCTAATAGCCCTCAATATATTAAAATACACTCAGTCATCCATATAGTATAATACACTCCTCATAGTGCTCCATATAGTATAATGCACCACCATAGTCATCCATGTAGTACAATTCACTTCCCATAGTATAATGCACCCCATAGTTCTTCATATGGTATAATGTATTCCCCATAGTCCTCGATACAGTATAATGCAGCCCACATATAGTATAATGCAGTCACCCTATAGAGCATAATGCAGCCACCCCACAGAGCATAATGCAGCCACCCCACAGAGTATAATGCAACCACCCCACAGATTATAATCTAAACCCCCATAGAATATAATTGAGCCCCCTTATATAGTATAATGTAGCCCTTCCATAAAATACAATGTAGCCCTACTCATATAGTAATAATGCAGCCCCCATAGAATATAATGTAGCCCCCTCATAAAGTATAATGAAGCCCCCATACAATATAATCTAGCCCCTCATAGAATACAATGTAGCCACCTCATAGAGTATATGCAATCACCCCTCATAGAATATAATAAATATAATACAGCCCCCCATAGAATATAATGTATCCCCGAATAGAATATCATACAGCCTGCCTCCCCAAAGGAATATAACGTAGCCCCCCATAGTATATAACACAGCCACAAAGTATATAACACAGCCACATATATTATATAACACAGCCACCCTTTAAAATATAATATATCCCCCCATAGTAATATAACACAGCCCACATAGTATACAGCAGGGCCCACATAGTATATAGCAGGGCCCACATTGTATATAGCAGGGCCCACATAGTATATAGCAAGGCCCCCATTTTACAGCAGGGCCCCTATAGTAGACAGCAGGGCCCCCATAGTATACAGCAGGGCCCCCATTGTATATTGCAGGGCCCACATTGGATATAGCAGGGCCCCCATAGTATACAGCAGGCCCCCATTTTACAGCAGGGCCCACAATGTATACAGCAGGGCCCACATAGTATATAGCAGGGCACATATAGTATATAGCAGGGCCCACATTGTATACAGCAGGGCCCACATAGTATATAGCAGGGCCCACAGTATATAGCAGGGCCCAAATTGTATATAGCAGGCCCCCGTATATACAGCAGTGC
>JARQOD010000005.1:328578174-328695299 GCA_033576555.1 Oophaga sylvatica
GGAATGCTCGGTTCCCCTATTTAGTCCTTTAATTAATAGCTTCTCAATCTCTCGGGCCGTTGTCAAAAAGTCTGATCCATGGTGGCTGAGCCTCGTCCCACCAGTTCCAAATACCTGGTAAATTTTGGGCCCGAGCCGCTTTATCTTTGGCTCGGAAGTCCTATTCAAGAAGACAATAAACCAGTGCAAAAACACAGCAAACATTAGCTTTAACCACTTCACAACAACATACCCATTTATGTTATAATGAGCAAATATGAAAACTTGCCTGATATACATGGGCTATAGAAACACAACATATGGGGAAAAATCGCCAAACTCAGATATACACAATGAAAAAATATGCAATAAAAAATGATCCCAAGAAACAAAATATCAAAAATTTATAATTTTATTGAAAACATATAATACCAGGAATGGAGGAACAAGGATGGGGTAGGGTCAATTGCCCCAATAAGCACGGTAAGACAGGGAACACATTCAGGTCTGTACATAGAAAGGGATGTGCAACTTAATACATATATATAAAGCAATTTGCCATTTCAATAATATTGCACTATCCCAAAAATAGAGGTAATTGGAGGACTATGGTATAGATTAATATTGTAAATGTGACAGGGTGACGAATGCAATACACAGCAGTTTAACAAAGTGTCACAAGCAATAATTATATGAAATATTTGCATAGTAGCCTTTATAGTCATTAAATATTACCATAATCAGGGTATCACATACATTTCCATGAGTCAAAAGACATATCCCATTACCGGACAGTAACAGTCTGCTTTGTTTTAACATGCACCGAGTGCTGCAGTAAACATTGTCTTGGATGGCATCTTTTGTCAAACCCGAGCAGGTGCTTGTTTTTCTACAGCTGAATCTCATTAGATTTAACTCTGCACCACTAGGCTAAAACAGCTCTCGCTTCTGCCAGAACAGGGAGTGGCCATCTGCAGTCTTACACATTACAGGCATATAGCCTGGTTCAATTATGAGGGGCTCTGTACAAAGCCACAGGAGAAAGATGACTGAGCGTTAGGACCTGTGTTATCCTTCAGCCGCGAATGTAAAGCCAATACCACTGAACCATTTATGCGTAATTCCCTACATCAGGATATTGTCTGCAGATTACCACTATATATTTGTGGTGCGATCACCTTGTGCTAATGGATAATAAAGCCTTGTCCTGGGTCAGCTTCTTCAATAATGGAGACATTTATTTTCCTTGTTACGTATTTAATGTGACTTTTAATTTCTTTCCTAAATAAATGTGTATACAGTGGTCTATATTATCGCAATATGTCAATGAAAGTACACTTTTCCAACAACGTAAAACTCTAAAGTTGGTATGTATCAAGAGAGTTTTCAGTCGGTACAACAGCAATTATGGTGTCTAACAGTAATGTCAAAGGTTGGAATATTCATTGGTTTGCACAGCTTAAAGGCATTGTCCATCCAGTGCTTTAATAAAATCTAGTTATAGGTACTCATTTAAAGGTTTGCAATTTACTAATATACTTGATATGCAAAAGAGGTCCAATCTTCAGTACCTGTCCTGGGTCCTGTCAGGTCCTCTCTGGGTTTCCCGTGTCGGCACACAGGGCTGCCACTAGGAATTTCGGGGCCCCATACTGGCAAAATTTATGGGGCCCCCCTTGAGACTCCGCCCAGGCTCCCCCCCCCAGTTCCACATCCACCCTAGCTCCTCCTCCACCACGCAAACCTTCCAAAATCCCTCCGCCCTTTCATGGAAAAACTTCACTTCTGCACCATGCCCTCACCAATGAACATTCAGGCTATGTGCACACGTTCAGGATTATTTGTGTTTTTTCGCAGGAAAAAACGCGTCAAAAACGCATGAATTAAGCATCCTATCATTTAGAATGAAGTCCGCAATATTTGTGCTCATGGTGCGTTTTTTTCCACGAAAAAAACGCATCTCGAAAAAGAACCAACATGTTCATTAATTTTGCGGAATTCTAGCCTTTTTCCGCTATATTATTGGACCTAGAAAGTTTACCACGGAAAAAAGTCCGTTTTTGCTCAGGAAAATTCTGCAAACATTCCTGAACGTGTGCACTTAGCCTAACACCAATCACTCGATGAATATGCCCATTTTGCTTGTTTAGTATAATACACCCCATAGTCCTCCATATATTATAATGTGCACCACAGTCCTCCATATTGTAAAGTGCAACCACATAGTCCTCCATATATATAATGTATCCATAGTCCTCCATATAGTATAATACACTCCTAATAGCCCTCAATATATTAAAATACACTCAGTCATCCATATAGTATAATACACTCCTCATAGTGCTCCATATAGATAATGCACCGCCATAGTCATCATGTAGTACAATTCACTTCCCATAGTATAATGCACCCCATAGTTCTTATATGGTATAATGTATTCCCCATAGTCCTCGATACAGTATAATGCAGCCCACATATAGTATAATGCAGTCACCCTATAGAGCATAATGCAGCCACCCACAGAGCATAATGCAGCCACCCCACAGAGTATATGCAACCACCCCACAGATTATAATCTAAACCCCCATAGAATATAATGAGCCCCCTTATATTTGTATAATGTAGCCCCTCCTTAAAATACAATGTTAGCCCTACTCATATAGTATAATGCAGCCCCCATAGAATATAATGTAGCCCCTCATAAAGTATAATGAAGCCCCCATAACATTAATCTAGCCCCTCATAGAATACAATGTTGCCACCTCATAGAGTATGATGCAATCACCCCTCATAGAATATAATAAATATAATACAGCCCCCCATAGAATATAATGTATCCCGAATAGAATTTCATACAGCCTGCCTCCCCAAAGGAATATAACGTAGCCCCATAGTATATAACACAGCCCACAAAGTATATAACACAGCCACATATATTATATAACACAGCCACCCTAAAAATATAATATATCCCCCCTAGTATTAAACACAGCCCCCAAATAGTATACAGCAGGGCCCACATAGTATATAGCAGGGCCCACATTGTATATAGCAAGGCCACATACTATGTAGCAGGGCCCACATAGTATATAGCAAGGCCCCCATTTTCAGCAGGGCCCCTATTAGTAGACAGCAGGGCCCCCATAGTATACAGCAGGGCCCCATTGTATATTGCAGGGCCCACATTGGTATAGCAGGGCCCCCCTAGTATACAGCAGGGCCCCCATTTTACAGCAGGGCCCACAATGTATACAGCAGGGCCCACATAGTATATAGCAGGGCACTATAGTATATAGCAGGGCCCACATTGTATACAGCAGGGCCACATAGTATATAGCAGGGCCCACAGTATATAGCAGGGCCCAAATTGTATATAGCAGGGCCCCCGTAGTATACAGCAGTGCCCACATAGTATATAGCAGGGCCCACATAGTATATAGCAGGGCCCACATATTATATAGCAGTGTCCACATGTATTAGCAGGGCCCACGTATATAGCAGGGCCCAAATTGTATATAGCAGGGCCCCCGTAGTATACAGCAGTGCCCACATAGTATATAGCAGGGCCCACATAGTATATAGCAGGGCCCCATAGTATATAGCAGGGCCCACATTGTATATAGCAGGGCCCCCATAGTATACAGCAGGGCCCACATAGTATATAGCAGGGCCCACATTGTATATGCAGGGCCCACATTGTATACAGCAGGGCCCACATAGTATATAGCAGGGCCCACACATGTATACAGCAGGGCCCACATAGTATATTAGCAGGGCCCCCATTGTATATAGCAGGGCCCCCATAGTGTATAGCAGGGCCCACATTTTACAGCAGGGCCCCCATAGTATATAGCAGGGCCCACATTGTATATAGCAGGGCCCACATAATATATAGCAGGGCCCCCCATTTTACAGCAGGGCCCCCCATAGTATACAGCAGGGCCCCCATTGGAAATAGCAGGGCCCCCATAGTATACAGCAGGGCCCCTATAATAGACAGCAGGGCCCCATTTTACAGCCCTCATCTCTCCTCCCCCCCCAGGAATGTCCACACAGCAGGACAGATTTATAAAAAAAAAAAAAACACTCCTCACCTCATCCTCGTGCCAGCGCTGCTCCCTGCTCCTGTCTCCTGCTCTGCCCAGCACACAGTGAGCGCGCGGGTGTCAGAGGCAGAGCAGGGAATGATGGGAGAGGGGAGTGTCAGCTGACGCTCTCTCCTCCATCATCGCTTTGAACTGTACTGGCAGACGCCGGTATAGTTCAATGCAGCGGTGGGGGGAGTCGGCGCTGGGGGCAGGCGGGCCCCCCTGCCACATAGCGGCCTGCGTGATGTGCCGCTAGCTGGGGGCCCCTTGAGGTGCAGGGGAGTCTCAAAATGTTGGGGGCCCCGGGCCCGAGCGCAGACCTGCGTGCTGGGCGGCGGGCCCCCCCTAATGACCGAGCCCCATACAGCAGTAAGGGTTCTCATGCCCTGATGGCGGCCCTGTCGGCACATGTCCATAGCTGTGCATTATTATAAATATTATTATTATTATTATGAGGGGACAGGCTGAATGCTAATTTAAATATAGCTAATGTATTTAGAGAAAAAGGGGCTGGATGAGCTATAGAAATGAACTGATAGCCTGACCCTACACACTCAGCTGTGGTAACAGGAAATTATTCTGTGTTAAAACACAAACCAGTACTAATTTAGAACAATTTTTTTGGAGGACAACTCCTTTAACCCTACAGTTACAGCCACTGTACATGTGCTGCATGTGCTGCAACCATGCATTAGTAATATATGAATTAATATATGGGCCCTTTGTAGTCCAATAGCTCATTATAATGCATAATTCCACCTACTTTGGAGGTAGATTTGTGCCCCCTTATCCCTTTGACCCCTGCTCCAATGGTATGACTGCCCCTGGAAAGGGCTCAGGATCTAATTCCGCTCCATCCAGAGCAGATTACATCCTGATTACATCAGTTATCTTCTTATTTGTTGGCGTCAAGCCTGTCAAAGGCTCTTAAAAGCCTTCAAAATGGCGGCCATCGCTGATGACCATTGACACCCTGCGAAAAGCAGTTGGGGACTTACTGAATGCTCACTTGTGTGCAATATTAGAACTGGTATGAAGTCCAACTTGTGGCTGAGATTCATAGGAGACTGTCAAATTCACAGTAAACTGCAATATTGTAGTATTGAATTGTATTGAATAGGCGATCAAATAACTTCAGCTTCAAGTCCCCTAAAGGAAACTAATTAAAAGTGTAAAATAATTAAGAAGATATAAAAAAAAATAGCTCAAAAAATAATTAAGCAAACTAATATATACAGGGTGGGCCATTTATATGGTACACCTAAATAAAATGGGAATAGTGGGTGATATCAACCTCCTGTTTGTGGCACATTAGTATATGGGAGGGGAAAACTTTTCAAGATGGATGGTGACCATGGCGGCCTTTTTGAAGTTGGCCATTTTGGATCCAACTTTATTTTTTTCAATGGGAAGAGGGTCATGTGACACAACACACTTATTGAGAATTTCACAAGAAAAAACAATGGTGTGCTTAGTTTTAACGTAAATTTATTCTTTCATGAGTTATTGACAAGTTTATGACCACTTATAAAATTTAATAATAATCTTTATTTTTATATAGCGCTAACATATTCCACATCGCTTTACAGTTTGCATACATTATCATCACTATCCCCGATGGGGCTCACCAGGGCCGCCATCAGCACCCAGCATACCCGGGCAAGTGCCGGGGCCCTGGGCAGGCGGGGGGGCCCACTCGCCGTCGGGCACCCCGGCGCCCGTTAGCGGTGCCAGCGCCACCACTGGGCCTCCCCGCTTGCTCAGGGCCCTGGCAGCAGCCGGCGCAATACTCACCTCTCCCCGTGCCTCCGCTGCCGCAGCTCCGGGCTCCAGGGGGCGCCTGCAGGGCGCCGGCGCTTCTTCTCTCACAGCAGCGCCGCTGAATGACGTCATCATTCAGCGACCGGCTGTGGCAGAGAGGGCGCGGACGCCGGACAGGTGAGAGATGTGTGTGTGTGTGTGCTGCGGTGCTGTAGTGTGATGGTGGTGGGGGGAGGCAGTGATGGTGGTGATGATGATGGGAGGCAATGATGATGGGGAGGCAATGATGATGTGATGGGGAGGCAGTGATGATGGGGAGATGATGATGATATTAATGGGGAGGCAATGATGATGATGGGGAGGCAATGATAATGGGGAGGCATGATGATGATAATGATGATGGGAGGCAATAATGATGGGGAGATGATGATGATATTAATGGGGAGGCAATGATGATGATATTGATGATTGGGAGGCAATGATAATGGGGAGGCAATGATGATGATGATATTAATGGGGAGGCAATGATGATGATAATGGGGTGGCAATGATGATGAGGAGGCTATGATGGTGAGACAATGATGATGATGGGTCAGCAATGATGATGATGATGATGATGGGAGGCAATGATGATGATGGGGAGGCTATGATGATGGGGAGGCAATGATGATAATTGATGATGGGCAGGCAATGATGATGATGGGGAGACAATGATGATGATAATGGGCAGGCAATGATGATGATGATGGGGAGGCAATGATGATGAGGATTTATGATGATGGGGAGTCAATGATGATGATGATGATGGGGAGGCAATGTGATGATGGGGAGGTTATGATGATGGGGAGGCAATGATGATAATGATGATGGGTAGGCAATGATGATGATGATGATGGGCAGGCAATGATGATTATGGGGAGGCAATGATGATGATAATGGGCAGGCAATGATGATGTTTAATGGGGAGTCTTTCCACAGCGCCCTTTCCTGAGCTGTAACAGTGCAGAACACAACACAGTGTAGAGGAGAGCTCCATATTTTGTATGGAGCATTATATGTGGTCCAGTATTCTGTATGGAGCATTATATTGGGTCCAGTATTCTGTACGGAGCATTATATGGGGGATGGGGGGGGTGACATCCTGCATGGGGTATTATATGGGTGATGAGGGGGGAACTATGTGGTGCCCATAATATTGTATGGAGGACTGTACTGTCCAGTATGTACTGTGCGCTGTGAGGATTTGGTGGTTTTTGAGCTACTGCACAATTTACAATAGATATCACTCAGTAATGGAAGAAGAGAAGTGTTGGCATTGTACTATACCTATATTTCTCTGCAGTATCTGTGAATCATGAATCGTGGTCTGTGTTAAGGGGCCACTGAGACTCTTTCGCCCGGGGCCCATAAAAACCTGGAGCCGACCCTGGGGCTCACAATCTAAATTCCCCTATCAGTATGTCTTTTTGGAATGTGGTAGGAAACCGGACTACCCGGAGGAAACCCACGCAAACACGGGAAGAACATATAAACTTTTTGCAGATGCTGTCCCTGGTGTCTCAGGACTCCAGCGCTGCAAGGCTTCAGTGCTAACCACTGTTAAAAGTGCTGCCCATTGTGTTGGATTATCAATGCAACCCTCCTCTCCCACTCTAGACATGCTGATAGCAACACCGGAGAAGAAATGCTAGCACAAGCTTCCAGTATCCGTTGTTTCAGATGCTGCACATCTCGTATCTTCACAGCATAGACAATTGCCTTCAGATGCCCCAAAGATAAAAGTTTAATGGGATGAGATCGGGAGACCTTGGTGGCCATTGAACTGGCCCATGACGACCAATCCACTATCCAGGAAACTGTTCATGTAGGAATGCTCGGACCTGACACCCATAATGTGGTGGTGCACCATCTTGCTGAAAAAACTCAGGGAACGTGCCATCCTCAGTGTATAAAGAGGGCAACACATCATCATGTAGCAATTTCAGATATCCAGAGGCATTGAGGTTTCCATTGATGAAGAATGGCCCCACTATCTTTGCACCCCATATACCACACATACCATCAACTTTTGTGTTCCAACAGTCTTGGAGGGATCCATCCACTGTGGGTTAGTGTTAGACCAATAATAGTGGTTTTGTTTGTTAACTTCACCATTCACAAAAAGTTTGCCTCATCACTGAATTGTGATGACTCCTGGAGTGGACCCTCTGGGTCACGATACCAACCCACCCTGGGCGAGCTGACCTAGCGAAACCACTATACAGGGAGCATCAGGGGAATACCTAGGGGGATAAAGTACCACGACTGCTAGAACCAGGTGGCCGGCTCACAGAAGACGGAAGTACGCAGGATTTGGAAGTGTGCAAAGCGTGGACACGGGAACACGCAGAGTACAGAACAGTGCAAGGCATGTACATGAGGGCACGCACAGTACAGGACAGTGCAAGACATGTGCACGAGGGCACGCAGAGTACGAGATAGTACAAGGCGTGTGCACGAGGGCACGCAGAGTACAGGATAGTGCAAGGCGTGTGCACAAAGGCACGCAGAGTACCAAGCAAGTTAAAGTGCGTGCTGGGAAGCACGCGTGAGTACAAGGAAAAGCAGAAGGTATGCCAAGAAGCACGACAGGAGACAAGGCAGGAACTGAGCATGTGCTAAGTAGTAATCATAGAGTAGGAGCATGTGCTAAGAAGTTGTGCTTCCCTGCTAGATCTGCTTGGTCTCTGCTTGGTTGTTTCTGTACTCAGGTCCCCTGCTGGCTTTTTCTGAATGAAGCTAGGACAGCCACTGATGTTTCTTCATTAGTGACAGTTTTCTTGCGTCCACATTTTGGCAAATCCAACACTGAACCTGTTTCAGGAAATTTGGCAAGCAGTTTGCTAACTGTAGCATGGGAGATGGGTGGTCTCGTAGGGTGTCTTGCATTGAATCTGTAGCAATGACCCAGGTACTGTGTTCACCAGACATCAACACAATTTCTATCCGCTCCTCACGTGTTAACCTCTGCAACATGTCAATGGCTGTAAACAAAGAGAAACTTGTAAATAACTCATGAAAGAATAAAGTTCGTTAACCCTTCAAGACCCAGCCTATTTTGACCTTAAAGACCTTGCCATTTTTTGCAATTCTGACCAGTGTCCCTTTATGAGGTAATAACTCAGGAACGCTTCAACGGATCCTAGCGATTCTAAGATTGTTTTTTCGTGACATATTGGGCTTCATGTTAGTGGTAATTTAAGTCGATAATTTTTGCGTTTATTTGTGAAAATAATGGAAATTTGGCGAAAATTTAATTTTTATTCTGTTAAACAGAGAGTTTGTGACACAAATAGTTGTAATAAATAACATTTCCCACATGTCTATTTACTCAGCACAATTTTGGGAACAACATTTTTTTTTGTTAGGAAGTTATAAGGGTTAAAAGTTGACCAGCGATTTCTATTTTTACAGCAAAATTTACAAAACCATTTTTTTTAGGGACCCACTCACATTTGAAGTCACTTTGAGGGGTCTATATGGCAGAAAATACCCAAAAGTGACACCTTTAAAAAAAACTGACCCTCAAGCTACTCAAAACTACATTCAAGAAGATTATTAACCCTTCAGGTGCTTCACAGGAACTAAAGCAACGTGTAAGGAAAAAATGGACATTTTAATTTTTACAACAAAAATTTTCTTTTAGCATCAATTTTTTCATTTTTACAGGGCATCAGGATAAAATGGATCCTAAAATTTGTTGGGCAATTTCCCCTGAGTACACAGATACCTCATATGTGGTCATAAACCACTGTTTGGGGCATGGCAGGGCTCAGAAGGGAAGCAGCGCATTTGACTTTTTGAATGGAAAATATGCTGGAATATTTAGGGGTTTGGGCCATGTCGCATTTGGAGAGTCCCTGTGTGCTTAAACATTGGAGCTCCCCACAAGTGACCCCATTTTGGAAACTAGACCCCTAAGGAACTTATCTAGATGCATAGTGATCATTTTGAATCCCAGGTGCTTCACAAATTGATCTGTAAAAAAAGAAAGTTACTTTTTTTCACAAAAATTTTCTTTTTAGCCTCAGTTTTTTCATTTTCACATGGGCAACAGTATAAATTGGATCCTAAAATTTGTTGGGCAATTTCTCCTGAGTACACAGATACCTCATATGTGGTCATAAACCCACTGTATGGGCGCACGGCAGGGCTCAGAAGGGAAGCAGCGCCATTTGACTTTTTGAATGGAAAATATGCTGGAATATTTAGCGGTTGCCAGTCGCATTTGGAGAGTTCCTGTGTGCCTAAACATTGGAGCTCCCCCACAAGTGACCCATTTGGAAACTAGACCCCCTAAGGAACTTTCTAGATGCATAGTGAGCACTTTGAACCCCAGGTGCTTCACAAATTGATCCGTAAAAAAAAGAAAGTACTTTTTTTTTCACAAAAATTTTTTTTAGCCTCAGTTTTTTCATTTTCACATGGGCAACAGTATAAATTGGATCCTAAAATTTGTTGGGCAATTTCTCCTGAGTACACAGTTACCTCATATGTGGTCATAAACCACTGTTTGGGCGCACGGCAGGGCTCAGAAGGGAAGGAGCGCCATTGACTTTTTGAATGGAAAAATATGCTGGAATATTTAGCGGTTGCCATGTCGCATTTGGAGAGTCCCTGTGTGCCTAAACATTGGAGCTCCCCCACAAGTGACCCCATTTTGGAAACTAGACCCCTAAGGAAACTTTTCTAGATGCATAGTGAGCACTTTGAACCCCCAGGTGCTTCACAAATTGATCCGTAAAAAAAAGAAGTACTTTTTTTCACAAAAATTTTCTTTTACCCTCAGTTTTTTCATTTTCACATGGGCAACAGTATAAATTGGATTCTAAAATTTGTTGGGCAATTTCTCCTGAGTACACAGATACCTCATTTGTGATCATAAACCACTGTTTGGGCGCACGGCAGGGCTCAGAAGGGAAGGAGCGCCATTTGACTTTTTGAATAGAAAATATGCTGGAATATTTAGCGGTTGCCATGTCGCATTTGGAGAGTTCCTGTGTGCCTAAACATTGGAGCTCCCCCACAAGTGACCCCATTTTGGAAACTAGACGCCCTAAGGAACTTATCTAATGCATAGTGAGCACTTTGAACCCCCCAGGTGCTTTACAGAAGTTTATAACGCAGAGCCGTGAAAATAAAATATCATTTTTTTTTCTCAAAAAATGATTTTTTAGCCCACTATTTTTTATTTTCACAATGGTTACAGGAGAAATTGGACCCCAAAAGTTGTTGTCCAGTTTGTCCTGAGTACGCTAGTACCCCATATGTGGGGGGGAACCACTGTTTGGGCACACGTCAGGGCTCGGAAGGGATGTAGTGACGCTTTGAAATGCCAACTTGATGGAATGGTCTGCGGGCATCTTGTTACGTTTGCAGAGCCCCTGATGCGCCTAAACAGTAGAAACTCCCCACAAGTGACCCCATTTTGGAAAACTAGACACTGCAAAGAACTTATCTAGATGTGTGGTGAGCACTTTGAACCCCAAGGGCTACACAGAAGTTTATAACGCCCGGGCATGAAAATAAAAAAATCATATTTTTTCCACAATCAGGATCTTTTAGTCCCCAATTTTTTTTTATTTTCGCAAGGGTAACATGAGAAATTAGACCCCAAAAGTTGTTGTCCAATTTGTCCTGAGTATGCTGATATCCCATATGTGGGAGAAAAACTACTGTATGGGCACACGTCGGGGCTCGGATGGGAAGTAGTGATCTTTTGAAATGCCCACTTGATGGAATGGTCTTCGGGCTTCATGTTACGTTTGCAGAGTCACTGATGTGCCTAAACAGTAGAAACTCCCACAAGTGACCCCATTTTGGAAACTAGATCCCCCAAGGAACTCCTCTAGATGTGTGGTGAGCACTTTGAATCTCCAAGTCCTTCACAGAAGTTTATAACGCAGAGCCGTGAAAATATAAAATCATTTTTTTTCCACAAAAATAATTTTTAGTCCCCAATTTTTTTCCCAATGTTAACAGGAGAAATTAGAACCCCCAAAGTTGTTGTGCAATTTTTCCCGAGTACGCTGATACTCTATATGTGGGGATAAACCACTGTTTGGGCATAACGTCGGGGCTTGGAATAAAGGGAGCACTGTTTGACTTTTTGAACGCAAAATTTGCAGGAATCAATGGTGGCGCCATGTCGCGTATGGAGACCCCTGATGTGCCTAAATAGTGGAAACCCTCAATTCTAACTCCAACCCTAACCCAACACACCCCTAACGCCTACACACACCTAACCCTAATACAAACCCTAATCATAACCCTAACCCCAACACACCCCTAAATCCCAACTCTAACCATAAACCTAACTACAAGCCTAACCCTAATTCCAACCCTAACCCAAATTCCAACCCTAACCGTAATTCTAACCTTAGCCCTAATGCTAACCCTAACCCTAGTTCTAACCCTAAGGCTGGGTTCATATTGCGTTTTACCAGCCCGTTCAACACGTAGCGTTGACCGGCTGGTAAACGGTATAGCATAACGTGATCGCGTTATGCTATACCCGCTAGCGCAGATGAATCAGCAGATAATCAGCCGCGGATCAGCAGCAAAATCAGTCGCGGATCAGCAGCAAAATCCGCCGCGGATCAGCAGCGAAATCCGCCGCGGATCAGCAGCGAAATCCGCCGCGGATCAGCAGCGAAATCCGCCGCGGATCAGCAGCGAAATCAGCCGCGGATCCGCAGCGAAATCCGCCGCGATCAGCAGCGAAATCAGCCGCGGATCCGCAGCGAAATCATCGCGGATCCGCAGCGAAATCGTCGCGGATCCGCAGCGAAATCAGTCGCGGATCCGCAGCGAAATCCGCCGCGGATCAGCAGCGAAATCCGCCGCCGATCAGCAGCGAAATCCGCCGCCGATCAGCAGCGAAATCCGCCGCGGATCAGCAGCGAAATCCGCCGCCGATCAGCAGCGAAATCCGCCGCCGATCAGCAGCGAAATCCGCCGCGGATCAGCAGCGAAATCCGCCGCGGATCAGCAGCGAAATCCGCCGCGGATCAGCAGCGAAATCCGCCGCGGATCAGCAGCGAAATCAGCCGCGGATCCGCAGCGAAATCCGCCGCGGATCAGCAGCGAAATCCGCCGCGATCAGCAGCGAAATCCGCGCGGATCGCAGCGAAATCCGCCGCGATCGCAGCGAAATCCCGTCCGCGGATCGCAGCAAATCCGCCGCGCGATCCGCAGCGAAATCCGCCGCGGATCAGCAGCGAAATCCGCCGCCGATCAGCAGCGAAATCCGCCGCGGATCAGCAGCGAAATCCGCCGCCGATCAGCAGCGAAATCCGCCGCGGATCAGCAGCGAAATCCGCCGCCGATCAGCAGCGAAATCCGCCGCGGATCAGCAGCGAAATCCCCGCCGATCAGCAGCGAAATCCGCGCGATCAGCAGCGAAATCCGCCGCCGATCCGCAGCGAAATCCGCCGCGATCAGCAGCGAAATCCGCCGCGATCAGCAGCGAAATCGCGCGATCAGCAGCGAAATCCGCGCGGATCAGCAGCGAAATCCGCGCCGATCAGCAGCGAAATCCGCCGGATCAGCAGCGAAATCCGCCGCCGATCACCAGCGAAATCCGCCGCGGATCAGCAGCGAAATCCGCCGCCGATCAGCAGCGAAATCCGCCGCGGATCAGCAGCGAAATCCGCCGCCGATCAGCAGCGAAATCCGCCGCGGATCAGCAGCGAAATCCGCCGCGATCAGCAGCGAAATCCGCCGCGGATCAGCAGCGAAATCCGCCGCCGATCAGCAGCGAAATCCGCCCGCGGGCACAGCGAAATCCGCCGCGGATCAGCAGCGAAATCCGCCGCGCGATCCGACAGCGAAATCCGCCGCGATCGCGGAATCCCGTCAGCGCGAAATCCGCCGCGGATCGCAGCGAAATCCGCCGCGGATCAGCAGCGAAATCGCGCCGATCAGCAGGAAATCCGCGCGATCAGCAGCGAAATCCGCGCCGATCAGCAGGAAATCCGTCGCGGATCAGCAGCGAAATCCAGCGTCGCAGCGAATCGCCGCGATCGCAGCGAAATCCGCCGCGAGCATCCGCAGCGATCAGCAGCGAAATGGGTCCGCAGCGAAATCCGCCGCTCGGAAATCGGATCAGCAGCGAAATCCGCCGACGCGATGGCCGATCATCGCGATAGGCGAAATCCGCCGCCGGATCAGCATGCGGAAATCCGCCGCCGATCAGCAGGGCGAAATCCGCCGCGATCAGCGCGAAATCGCGCGATCAGCGGAATCCGCCGCGGATCAGCAGCGAAATCCGCCGCCGGATCATGCAGCGAAATCCGCCGCCGATCAGCAGCGAATCCGCAGCGATCAGCAGCGAAATCCGCCGCGGATTCAGCAGCGAAATCCGCCGCGGATCAGCAGCGAAATCCCCCGCCAGCGAATCAGCAGCAGGAAATCCGCCGCGGATCAGCAGCGAAATCCGCCGCGGTACAGATCCCACAGCAGCGAAATCCGCTCGCCGATCCAGCAGCGAAAATCCGCCGCGATCAGCAGCGAAATCCGCCGCGGATCAGCAGCGAAATCCGCCGCCGATCACAGGAACCGCGCGATCACAGCGAATCCGCCGCGATCACGGGAAATCCGCCGCGGAATCAGCTGCGAAACGGAAGTCCGCCGCGGATCAGCGGCGATGCACGTCGCCGCGGATCCAAATGCGGCGCAGCGAAATCCAGATCACAGCGAAACGCCGCGGATCAGCAGCGAAATCCGCCGCGATCAGCAGCGAAATCCGCCGCGATCAGCAGCGAAATCCGCTGCGGATCCCGCAGCGAAAATCCGCTGCCGATCAGCAGCGAATATCCGCTGCGGATCAGCAGGGAATCCGCCGCCGATCAGCAGCGAAATCCGCCGCGGATCAGCAGCGAAATCCGCCGCGATCAGCAGCGAAATCCGCGCGGGAATCCCTGCGATCGCGCGAAATCCGCGCCGCGCGCATCGGATCAAGGAAACGTCCGACCGCCGGATAGCACGAAATCCGCCGCGATCAGCGAATCGCAGCGAAAATCCCCGTCAGCAGCGAGTCGCGATAGCAGCGAAATCGCCGCGGATCAGCACGAATCACTGATCACAGAATCCTAGGAAAAAAAAAAAAAATTCTTTATTTTTTTTATTTGTCCCTACCTATGATAAAGGGGGGTTCATTTACTTTTTTTTATTTTGATCACTGTGACAGTTTATCACAGTGATCAAAATAAATTTTTGAACACTGGGGGGCGCACTGCGTATGCGCCGGCCGGCGGGCGCACTGCGCATGCGCCCGCCATTTTCCAATATGGCGGCGCCATGAAGAGGCCCGGGCGGACGCCGGGCCCGATCGTGGGACATCGGTGGATCGGGAGAGGTGAGTAGGGGGGTCGGAAGGCTGGGGGGGGAATAGGAAGTGGGGGCAGTGGACCAAAAGAGGAGGGGAGCTGTAAGTGACGGCGGTGACCGATCGCTGCCATCTTTCGGTGGCGGCGGCCGATCACCGCCGTGACTCGGTGTGGGGGGGGTCAGGGCTCGGTCTCCAGCCATGGCAGATGCTATTGCAGCATCGGCCATGGCTGGATTGTAATATTTCACCAATTAAATTGGTGAAATATTACACATTGCTCTGATTGGCTGTTTCACTTTTAACAGCCAATCAGAGCGATCGTGGCCACGGGGGGGTTAAGCCAACCCCCCTGTGGTGAAGCACAAAGGGTCCTGTAACTGCGGTTCGGGTGACCTTTGAGTGACCCTGGTCTCCCGGCCCGCAGGGACGAGATCCTTTCATGACGCCACATAGGCGTCATGGGTCGGATTGGCACAGGTTTTCATGACGCCTACGTGGCGTCATGGGTCGGGAAGGGGTTAAAACCAAGCACGCCATTGTTTTTCTTGTGAAATTCTCAATAAGATTGATGTGTAATATGGCCCTCTTCCCATTGAAAAAAATAAAGTTGGATCCAAAATGGCTAACTTCAAAATGGCTGCCATGGTCACCACCCATCTTGAAAAGTTTTCCCCCTCCCATATACTAATGTGCCACAAACAGGAAGTTGATATCACCAACCATTCCCATTTTATTTAGGTGTATCGGTATAAATGGCCGACCCTGTATCTTTATACAATAAGGTAAACACCATATGGAAAAAAAATGAAATTACAGAATTAACCCCAAAATTAATAAAAAGCAATCAAAACATTGTAAGCACTCCAAAATGGTATGAATGAAAACTACAGCTTGACAAACAAAAAATAAGTCCATTGACAAAAGAATAAAAAAAATTCACTGGTTTCAGAGAATTGGGACACAAACTATTTTTTCATAGTTCTGAATTATTTAAACCACTAAATTTAAGAAAAAAACATGTTTGGGATCCCTGTAATCTTACTCACCTGATGAATTACTCCTCCATGTCAATTTTAGGCAAAAGAAAGAAAACTGGCACTTCCATAGGTAATTTAAAACTTGATTTTCTTTATTAGTTTGTCCATTAAAAAGTTACATGTTGTCCCAATGTTAACATCTATGATGCGTTTCTGTCCGGAAATGGTTCATACGTTCAGATTGGGACAACACGTGTAACTTTTTAATGGAATAACCAATGAAGAAAATCAAGTCTTAAATTACCTATGGAAGTGACAGCTCTCTTCCTTCTGCATATAACATACTGTCAGCCAGCAGTGAAGAAGAACCCACATATATGAGCACTAGAAAAATGAAATATACCTGGTGAGTCCAGAAATAACTATTTACTTTACTGTTATTTTTACTGTACAATGAACGCCGTAAAAAAACAAATCCCAAAAAATAATGATGGTATTGCGTTTTTTTTTTACTTCACCAGAATATTTTTCCTATTAAATGACAAAATAAATGTTCTCATTCCATATTACAATTTGTCCTGGGAAAAACAGGCCCTCATACAGCTACATTGATATAAGAACACACCAAAAGCAAAAAACCTCATAACAACAAAGTATAAAGAACACGTATATTTTATTGAAAAATAGTACAAACACGATTAAAATGGCAATACCACAAGAACAGGAACAAGTGGGACTCAACCACAATACTTCCAACTAGACCATGTGTGTATAAATCATCATCTCTATGTAGTCACAATGAAGCACCAAAAAACATTTTTTATATATATATAACCAAAGATACCAGGATGAATAAGGTCCATGGTTATCCCATATAAGGTAAACTCTGTTCACATAAGTGCACAAAAGGTCGCATGATAACGCTGATCCTTGGATAGTTATAGATATCAAAATACAGACAGGTACTAATACATATAAAATACAACACACTACATAGTCTAGGAATATAATAAAGGCATAGTTACCAAGAAGGGAAGTAGAATGGGAGACCCACCACTCACCCGACGCTCGTTTCGCTTAGAAATGCTTCATCCAGGGGTGGTTGAGTACTGGCCAGAGAGGGTATATATATGCCTGATAGCCAATGAAAATGCATATGACCGCCATTGATTCAAATGTCGCACAGTGCAGTGATTGGACCAATACATACTCATTATCGATAATTAAGTGCACAGAACTAAACATATATACCAGGCACAGCTCATACATACATACTCCAAACGAACGCCGACGCATGCGCATCACAGACCAGTTGTCAAGGTGACCGCCTGTTGCCGGAGCACGTCACTTCCGGTTTCGGGAACATAGCGTAACGTCACTTCCGGTTACGTCTAGCCGTGGTGGCTCATAGGGGAAAAGAATCTCTCTCTGTTAGCGTCATATTCCGTCTGTGCGTTGTCATGGAAACCGGAGAGCGAAGAGTGGTAAAAAGACAAAAAGTCATTTAATCATATTGTTAATAGCACGGCATGTGCCGGTATGGTAAGTATATGAACAGACAATAGAAAAATGTCCCTAATTGGTCCAAAAACCGCACAAAAGACATCAAAAAGTCTGAATTCTGCTATAAAAGCAAGACAACTGTTATTAATAGACATTATAACACAGTATACAAACATACTTATGACTACAAAAATGTATATGTGTATGAATAAATACATATAGCAGCTGCATACACTACGTTTTTTAAATATAAACGGTAAATAGGGTATGCCATAATTTTAAAGATAGCACATATATATAGAGCAATATACTAAAAAAATACAATATTTGCGACAGAATAATGGTGTGAATGAAGAGCGGAGCTCCAAAATGACTACAAAGAACAAATGATAACCACACATCTGAGAAAACTCATAACAAAAAGAAAATAAATGTAGCAATGACAATAAAAGTGCACCACTCCTACATAGAGTTCTGTATGAGCACTAATCCAGTAGTCTTTATGATACAAAGAGAGAACCAGTTATGTCCATATTGAGAAGCGAATGTCCATGGCAAACAGAATTCCTTGATAAGGAAATTCAAATGCTATAGAATATACAATAATTGCAATGTATAATATTTAAATAAATATAATGTTGACACCAATCTGTGACTCTATAACCTGAACCAAAAAGGATGGCAGACCATCCGGAGATAAGGAACCACCCAGGGTGTGGAAGGGAAAGCCTTAATGGAAGGGAGAAAGACAAAGAGACCAGGAGCACAAAATAAAGAAATAGCCTTTATTAATCAAACAAAAGGGCTCAAGAAAACAATGATAAAACCATATACTGAAAATATATTAAAAAAGACACATCACGACTGATACAATGTAATAAACACACAATGATATGATTATAATATATCAACACACGTTGATTCAATAGACATATGCTGTGTTGAAACAATTTAGCTTGGATATAATAACCAGGAGGGCATTAAAAGATGAAGAAAATGATGAAATAATATATTGTGCACTGACACAGAATAACACTAGTGTGTATACAAACAAGAGCGATAAAAAATTAATGATGAAAAAAATTAATAAAATAAAATTATATGCAATGGCGTACAAAGTACACAAGTGTAAACGTGTATACTGATACACAAGACACTAAAAAATAAAAAAAAATGAAAAAAAATATGAAATTATGTGCAGTGTAGTAACATAATAATTGCACTGGTATGTATCAAATGATCAGCAGAACAATAAAAAATTATCAAAAATTAAAATAAATTGAGTGTACTAGTGCATAATCACTCAGCTCAAATATAGTGACAGAAAAAATTAAAAAAATAAAAATAAAAATTAGTGAACAATGATCACACTAGTGCAATAAAATGACCATATAATCTAAACTGTGCAATGGCACACTAAATGTATTAATGAGGACGTATTACTAACGATGTGCAACAAAAACGTGTGGAATAAATGAAAAAAGTAAAAACTTGCACACCAAATACCGCTAAGTATGTGTGTACTGACCACTGTGGGCAAATGAACAAATACAAAACACTAGAGAAAAATGCCGCTATACCTGGGAGCAAAAGACCAGCGTGAAGTGTCAGAACGCGCCCCGACGCGCGTTTCGGATATAACTCCTTCGTCAGGGGGATGTAAAAACACTGAATAATAGGGCTATTTAAACCCAGCGACCGCCAGCATAAATGCCGTACAGCTGTGTAAAACACAACGGCGCATGCGCCGAAAACGAGAACCGGAACATACATAAACACCATCATCCAAGTTGCAGTTACGTGTATAGCATCACGGCGCATGCGCAGGCCGCAAATGCCGGAAGTGACATGACGGCCAGCGTCATGCAGAAAGACACCGCCTGAAAAACAGACAGATCATCTGCATAAAGACGCCGCTACCACGGCAATATCCAGCACCACAACCCGCGCATGCGCACCGCCAAATATCGTAATCTGCAGTGCTAAAAGGAACGCAGGCAGAACATCCAAATTGTATCGTCATAATAGGTAATCTAACGCTACACAATGCTAATCGATATAAATTGATGCAAGAAGTAGTTACAAAAATATGCAAAGATATTACACAACTCACACTAATTTCATATAGATACAATTATTATACAATAATGTACTAAACTGCATATATACAGTACACAAAACACAATGTCTTTACATAATGTGACACATATGATATCTTCACAAAAGTTAACACAATACATAAATGTATCACAAGAATTTATGTACCAAAAGCATCGAACATAAAAAGAAAACCCACGCCACCAATATCTAAGAGATGGATAAATGATCGGTAAGTAGAAATCTCTTGATGATAGAAATGCGTCGCATGATTGAAACAGCCATATGGTTACTAGAATAAAAATGAACATAGGTTAAAACCATATTAAAAATCTATAAAAATGGGACAAAGGAAATATTTTCATTCAAACCCAACGGGGACACTGTTTGAAGAGTCCATATCCATTTCGTTTCAATTTGAGCAAGCCGTTTACTGACATTACCACCCCTGATCCCACTCTTGAACACATCAATGCCAATCACTTTCAACAATTTGGAATTGCAATTATGATACATCTTGAAGTGCCTAGGAAGGGTCTTTAATGAGGCAACATCAGTCACATCTTTAGCCGCTGCGATGCCCAAAACATGTTCCCGCACCCTTATCTTGAGCTGTCTCGTAGTCATGCCCACATAAATCAGGGAGCAGGGGCATGTGGCATAATATATAACCGCAGATGATGTGCATGAAATGCAGTGTCTGATATCATAAGAACGTGTCTTGTCAGAACTAAGAAAATTGCGGGCCCTAACAACATTAGGGCATGCAACGCAGGAACCGCATGGTTTACACCCAGTCAAAGGTACACTAGATGCCAAAGAATCATTAGTAGGAACTCCTGTATATAGGCTTTTAACCAAATGGTCGCCCAAATTTTGTGACCTTCTGAATGCCATTGATGGTTTATTACCTATAAATTTTGTCAAAACTGGATCAGATTTCAAAATCTGCCAGTGTTTTGAAAGCAGGGCTCTAAGGCAATCACTTTGTCCATTAAATTGAGTAATAAACCGTACAGTATTACTATTGGATTTCAATGTACCAGGCCCATAAAGGGCATCATGGCGGGTAGTGTGCCAAGCTCTATTATATGCACGTTTAATCGACCTACGACTGTATCCACGTTCCAAGAACCTCGCACCCATCAATTCAGATTGTATATCAAAATCTTGGTCACTGGAACAGATACGTCTAAGACGCAAAAACTGTCCCAGTGGAATTGAATTAATTAAAGCACGAGGATGCGAGGACGAAGCGTGGACCAGAGAATTTACAGCCGTATGTTTTCGAACAAATCCGTTTGCAAACAGTTATTCCCATCCCTCATTACACGAACGTCTAAAAAATCAATCAAGTTGGAATGATGAAAAAAGTTAACCTAATATTAATTGAATTTTGATTAAGTGCAATAATGAACTCAGATAGCATATCCGCTGAGTCCTGCCAAATAAAGAAAACATCATCTATGTAGCGTGTCCAAAAAGGGACACGCTCCATAGATTGAAAAATGTCAGATGAAAAGAGGTCCCTCTCCCAAAATCCAAGGAACAGGTTGGCATAGGCAGGGGCAAATGCTGCTCCCATGGCTGTTCCTTGGATTTGAAGGAAGAAGGACCCTTAAAAATAAAAAAATTGTGTGACAAAGTAAATTCTAATAAATTAGTAAAAAACACAATAAATGCACGGGAAAAAGATGAGTGTTGCAAAAAATAAGTGACTGCTGCCATTCCATCTGAATGTCGTATACTGGTGTACAGTGACTCAACGTCACATGTCACCAACAACGAATTCGATTCAACATGCAGACCATCCACCTTCTTCAAAAAATCATTTGTGTCCTTCGTGTATGAGGGAAGCGAAGTAACAAACGGCTGTAAAATGGAGTCGATATATTTATTGACATTTTCTAAATAATTACCTCGCCCTGATATAATGGGTCTACCAGGAGGAACCTCTTGGCTCTTGTGTACCTTGGGCAGCAGATAAAGAGTAGGAATGACGGGTTCAGGAACCTGAAGGGCTAAGAATAACTCATTGGTGATAATTCCATCATCCCTAGAATCCCGTAAAAAGATCCCAAGTTCGTGTTGGAACTTCGATAAAGGATTGAAGGTTAACTTTTTATAACACATAGTGTCATTTAGTTGGCATAATGCCTCAGACTCATACAAATCCTTCGGCCACACCACCACATTCCCACCCTTATCTGCTGCCTTAAAAACCACATCATCAAGTCCCATAAGTCTCTTGAGACACACACGTTCATCAGTACTGAAATTGTTCAAAAATGGATAAACAGGGATGCTATCCAGTTCACTGCTCACAGTTTTGACAAATATATCAATTGCCGGACAAGATGATAACGGAGGGAATCTGTTGGACGGTCTCTTAATAATATCAGGAACCTCACCTTCACGATGGTTGTGTTCCCTGGCCAATTGTTCAAGATTAGCTAGCGCCTCCTGTTTCGTCTCTGTAGGGAAAGATGTGAGGGAATCCGCATTATAAAATATACGTTTAAATAACATCCTCCTTGCAAAAAGATGTAAATCCTTTACTGCCATAAATTTGTCAAAAATTGGCAGTTGGGCAAAACATCAGGCCCTTGGTCAGTAAATCAATCTCAACCATAGAAAATCTATGTGTACTTAAATTAATTACCTTAAGTTGATTATTGCTATTATCCGGAGAATATTCCCTCTTATTTGGTAAAAAACGTAAATTCCTCTTTCTTTTAGGTGTAGTCAAAGAAGCCACAGAGACGGAAGAAGAGGCGATAGATATATCACTGATGGAAGGGTGGGAATGTGAATGTTCGTTATTGGTCGATGGTTTTCTTCTCCATCTATATATTCTTCCATGGATAGATCGTGTTGATCCCTTACCAACTTGGTTGTGTGTTTCTTCTGTATGTCTTTGACCAATACTTCTAAATCTTTATCAAAAGAGTCATTGAATGTCTTAAATTGATCCATAGACAACATGTTTTAACTTTCTCGAATTGTTCGTCCAGTTGTTTATCTACATCAGAAATGGCTTTAGAATTGAGACCGACCAACAGACCCATTAGTTTCCACGATGTCTCGTTACAGATTTTCTCCCAGTTCTTGATCTTCAATGACAAATGATGGAGTGACTCTAACCCTAAGTCCCCTGGGTATAAGTTGTTTTTGTATATAATTCTCCAAAAAAGCCTTCGTCCACCAAATTCTAGTACGTTTAAATAAGAGTCTTTTGATTAATTTGGAAAGTGAGTCAAGATTAGACCCCTCCGTAATACTGCTGTTAGTATTAGTGCTCCCAAAGACATCATTAACTTGACCCTGCCAGAAGGCCTCCCTGGTCTTAAAATCCATAGCCTGGGAAAAAAAAAAAAATTTTGTGCGAAACACAAGAAAAATAAGACAAGGAAATTCAAATGATATAGAATATACAATAATTGCAATGTATAATATTTAAATAAATATAATGTTGACACCAATCTGTGACTCTATAACCTGAACCAAAAAGGATGGCAGACCATCCGGAGATAAGGAACCACCCAGGGTGTGGAAGGGAAAGCCTTAATGGAAGGGAGAAAGACAAAGAGACCAGGAGCACAAAATAAAGAAATAGCCTTTATTAATCAAACAAAAGGGCTCAAGAAAACAATGATAAAACCATATACTGAAAATATATTAAAAAAGACACATCACGACTGATACAATGTAATAAACACACAATGATATGATTATAATATATCAACACACGTTGATTCAATAGACATATGCTGTGTTGAAACAATTTAGCTCGGATATAATAACCAGGAGGGCATTAAAAGATGAAGAAAATGATGAAATAATATATTGTGCACTGACACAGAATAACACTAGTGTGTATACAAACAAGAGCGATAAAAAATTAATGATGAAAAAAATTAATAAAATAAAATTATATGCAATGGCGTACAAAGTACACAAGTGTAAACGTGTATACTGATACACAAGACACTAAAAAATAAAAAAAATGAAAAAAAATATGAAATTATGTGCAGTGTAGTAACATAATAATTGCACTGGTATGTATCAAATGATCAGCAGAACAATAAAAAATTATCAAAAATTAAAATAATATACTGTGCAATGACACTTGAGTGTACTAGTGCATAATCACTCAGCTCAAATATAGTGACAGAAAAAATTAAAAAAATAAAAATAAAAATTAGTGAACAATGATCACACTAGTGCAATAAAATGACCATATAATCTAAACTGTGCAATGGCACACTAAATGTATTAATGAGGACGTATTACTAACGATGTGCAACAAAAACGTGTGAATAAATGAAAAAAGTAAAAACTTGCACACCAAATACCGCTAATATATGTGTACTGACCACTGTGGGCAAATGAACAAATACAAAACACTAGAGAAAAATGCCGCTATACCTGGGAGCAAAAGACCAGCGTGAAGTGTCAGAACGCGCCCCGACGCGCGTTTCGGATATAACTCCTTCGTCAGGGGATGTAAAAACACTGAATAATAGGGCTATTTAAACCCAGCGACCGCCAGCATAAATGCCGTACAGCTGTGTAAAACACAACGGCGCATGCGCCGAAAACGAGAACCGGAACATACATAAACACCATCATCCAAGTTGCAGTTACGTGTATAGCATCACGGCGCATGCGCAGGCCGCAAATGCCGGAAGTGACGTGACGGCCAGCGTCATGCAGAAAGACACCGCCTGAAAAACAGACAGATCATCTGCATAAAGACGCCGCTACCACGGCAATATCCAGCACCACAACCCGCGCATGCGCACCGCCAAATATCGTAATCTGCAGTGCTAAAAGGAACGCAGGCAGAACATCCAAATTGTATCGTCATAATAGGTAATCTAACGCTACACAATGCTAATCGATATAAATTGATGCAAGAAGTAGTTACAAAAATATGCAAAGATATTACACAACTCACACTAATTTCATATAGATACAATTATTATACAATAATGTACTAAACTGCATATATACAGTACACAAAACACAATGTCTTTACATAATGTGACACATATGATATCTTCCACAAAAGTTAACACAATACATAATGTATCACAAGAATTTATGTACCAAAAGCATCGAACATAAAAAGAAAACCCACGCCACCAATATCTTGGAGATGGATAAATGATCGGTAAGTAGAAATCTCTTGATGATAGAAATGCGTCGCATGATTGAAACAGCCATATGGATTACTAGAATAAAAATGAACATAGGTTAAAACCATATTAAAAATCTATAAAAATGGGACAAAGGAAATATTTTCATTCAAACCCAACGGGGACACTGTTTGAAGAGTCCATATCCATTTCGTTTCAATTTGAGCAAGCCGTTTACTGACATTACCACCCTGATCCCACTCTTGAACACATCAATGCCAATCACTTTCAACAATTTGGAATCGCAATTATGATACATCTTGAAGTGCCTAGGAAGGGTCTTTAATGAGGCAACATCAGTCACACTTTAGCCGCTGCGATGCCCAAAACATGTTCCCGCACCCTTATCTTGAGCTGTCTCGTAGTCATGCCCACATAAATCAGGGAGCAGGGGCATGTGGCATAATATATAACCGCAGATGATGTGCATGAAATGCAGTGTCTGATATCATAAGAACGTGTCTTGTCAGAACTAAGAAAATTGCGGGCCCTAACAACATTAGGGCATGCAACGCAGGAACCGCATGGTTTACACCCAGTCAAAGGTACACTAGATGCCAAAGAATCATTAGTAGGAACTCCTGTATATAGGCTTTTAACCAAATGGTCGCCCAAATTTTGTGACCTTCTGAATGCCATTGATGGTTTATTACCTATAAATTTTGTCAAAACTGGATCAGATTTCAAAATCTGCCAGTGTTTTGAAAGCAGGGCTCTAAAGCAATCACTTTGTCCATTAAATTGAGTAATAAACCGTACAGTATTACTATTGGATTTCAATGTACCAGGCCCATAAAGGGCATCATGGCGGGTAGTGTGCCAAGCTCTATTATATGCACGTTTAATCGACCTACGACTGTATCCACGTTCCAAGAACCTCGCACCCATCAATTCAGATTGTATATCAAAATCTTGGTCACTGGAACAGATACGTCTAAGACGCAAAAACTGTCCCAGTGGAATTGAATTAATTAAAGCACGAGGATGCGAGGACGAAGCGTGGACCAGAGAATTTACAGCCGTATGTTTTCTGAACAAATCCGTTTGCAAACAGTTATTCCCATCCCTCATTACACGAACGTCTAAAAAATCAATCAAGTTGGAATGATGAAAAAAAGTTAACCTAATATTAATTGAATTTTGATTAAGTGCAATAATGAACTCAGATAGCATATCCGCTGAGTCCTGCCAAATAAAGAAAACATCATCTATGTAGCGTGTCCAAAAAGGGACACGCTCCATAGATTGAAAAATGTCAGATGAAAAGAGGTCCCTCTCCCAAAATCCAAGGAACAGGTTGGCATAGGCAGGGGCAAATGCTGCTCCCATGGCTGTTCCTTGGATTTGAAGGAAGAAGGACCCCTTAAAAATAAAAAAATTGTGTGACAAAGTAAATTCTAATAAATTAGTAAAAAACACAATAAATGCACGGGAAAAAGATGAGTGTTGCAAAAAATAAGTGACTGCTGCCATTCCATCTGAATGTCGTATACTGGTGTACAGTGACTCAACGTCACATGTCACCAGCAACGAATTCGATTCAACATGCAGACCATCCACCTTCTTCAAAAAATCATTTGTGTCCTTCGTGTATGAGGGAAGCGAAGTAACAAACGGCTGTAAAATGGAGTCGATATATTTATTGACATTTTCTAAATAATTACCTCGCCCTGATATAATGGGTCTACCAGGAGGAACCTCTTGGCTCTTGTGTACCTTGGGCAGCAGATAAAGAGTGGGAATGACGGGTTCAGGAACCTGAAGGGCTAAGAATAACTCATTGGTGATAATTCCATCATCCCTAGAATCCCGTAAAAAGATCCCAAGTTCGTGTTGGAACTTCGATAAAGGATTGAAGGTTAACTTTTTATAACACATAGTGTCATTTAGTTGGCGTAATGCCTCAGACTCATACAAATCCTTCGGCCACACCACCACATTCCCACCCTTATCTGCTGCCTTAAAAACCACATCATCAAGTCCCATAAGTCCTCTTGAGACACGCACGTTCATCAGTACTGAAATTGTTCAAAAATGGATAAACAGGGATGCTATCCAGTTCACTGCTCACAGTTTTGACAAATATATCAATTGCCGGACAAGATGATAACGGAGGGAATCTGTTGGACGGTCTCTTAATAATATCAGGAACCTCACCTTCACGATGGTTGTGTTCCCTGGCCAATTGTTCAAGATTAGCTAGCGCCTCCTGTTCCGTCTCTGTGGGGAAAGATGTGAGGGAATCCGCATTATAAAATATACGTTTAAATAACATCCTCCTTGCAAAAAGATGTAAATCCTTTACTGCCATAAATTTGTCAAAATTGGCAGTTGGGCAAAACATCAGGCCCTTGGTCAGTAAATCAATCTCAACCATAGAAAATCTATGTGTACTTAAATTAATTACCTTAAGTTGATTATTGCTATTATCCGGAGAATATTCCCTCTTATTTGGTAAAAACCGTAAATTCCTCTTTCTTTTAGGTGTAGTCAAAGAAGCCACAGAGACGGAAGAAGAGGCGATAGATATATCACTGATGGAAGGGTGGGAATGTGAATGTTCGTTATTGGTCGATGGTTTTCTTCTCCATCTATATATTCTTCCATGGATAGATCGTGTTGATCCCTTACCAACTTGGTTGTGTGTTTCTTCTGTATGTCTTTGACCAATACTTCTAAATCTTTATCAAAAGAGTCATTGAATGTCTTAAATTGATCCATAGACATACATGTTTTAACTTTCTCGAATTGTTCGTCCAGTTGTTTATCTACATCAGAAATGGCTTTAGAATTGAGACCGACCAACAGACCCATTAGTTTCCACGATGTCTCGTTACAGATTTTCTCCCAGTCCGCAATAAATTCTTGATCTTCAACGACAAATGATGGAGTGACTCTAACCCTAAGTCCCCTGGGTATAAGTTGTTTTTGTATATAATTCTCCAAAAAAGCCTTCGTCCACCAAATTCTAGTACGTTTAAATAAGAGCCTTTTGATTAATTTGGAAAGTGAGTCAAGATTAGACCCCTCCGTAATACTGCTGTTAGTATTAGTGCTCCCAAAGACATCATTAACTTGACCCTGCCAGAAGGCCTCCCTGGTCTTAAAATCCATAGCCTGGGAAAAAAAAAAATTTTTGTGCGAAACACAAGAAAAATAAGACAAGGAAATTCAAATGCTATAGAATATACAATAATTGCAATGTATAATATTTAAATAAATATAATGTTGACACCAATCTGTGACTCTATAACCTGAACCAAAAAGGATGGCAGACCATCCGGAGATAAGGAACCACCCAGGGTGTGGAAGGGAAAGCCTTAATGGAAGGGAGAAAGACAAAGAGACCAGGAGCACAAAATAAAGAAATAGCCTTTATTAATCAAACAAAAGGGCTCAAGAAAACAATGATAAAACCATATACTGAAAATATATTAAAAAAGACACATCACGACTGATACAATGTAATAAACACACAATGATATGATTATAATATATCAACACACGTTGATTCAATAGACATATGCTGTGTTGAAACAATTTAGCTTGGATATAATAACCAGGAGGGCATTAAAAGATGAAGAAAATGATGAAATAATATATTGTGCACTGACACAGAATAACACTAGTGTGTATACAAACAAGAGCGATAAAAAATTAATGATGAAAAAAATTAATAAAATAAAATTATATGCAATGGCGTACAAAGTACACAAGTGTAAACGTGTATACTGATACACAAGACACTAAAAAATAAAAAAAATGAAAAAAATATGAAATTATGTGCAGTGTAGTAACATAATAATTGCACTGGTATGTATCAAATGATCAGCAGAACAATAAAAAATTATCAAAAATTAAAATAAATTGAGTGTACTAGTGCATAATCACTCAGCTCAAATATAGTGACAGAAAAAATTAAAAAAATAAAAATAAAAATTAGTGAACAATGATCACACTAGTGCAATAAAATGACCATATAATCTAAACTGTGCAATGGCACACTAAATGTATTAATGAGGACGTATTACTAACGATGTGCAACAAAAACGTGTGGAATAAATGAAAAAAGTAAAAACTTGCACACCAAATACCGCTAAGTATGTGTGTACTGACCACTGTGGGCAAATGAACAAATACAAAACACTAGAGAAAAATGCCGCTATACCTGGGAGCAAAAGACCAGCGTGAAGTGTCAGAACGCGCCCGACGCGCGTTTCGGATATAACTCCTTCGTCAGGGGGATGTAAAAACACTGAATAATAGGGCTATTTAAACCCAGCGACCGCCAGCATAAATGCCGTACAGCTGTGTAAAACACAACGGCGCATGCGCCGAAAACGAGAACCGGAACATACATAAACACCATCATCCAAGTTGCAGTTACGTGTATAGCATCACGGCGCATGCGCAGGCCGCAAATGCCGGAAGTGACGTGACGGCCAGCGTCATGCAGAAAGACACCGCCTGAAAAACAGACAGATCATCTGCATAAAGACGCCGCTACCACGGCAATATCCAGCACCACAACCCGCGCATGCGCACCGCCAAATATCGTAATCTGCAGTGCTAAAAGGAACGCAGGCAGAACATCCAAATTGTATCGTCATAATAGGTAATCTAACGCTACACAATGCTAATCGATATAAATTGATGCAAGAAGTAGTTACAAAAATATGCAAAGATATTACACAACTCACACTAATTTCATATAGATACAATTATTATACAATAATGTACTAAACTGCATATATACAGTACACAAAACACAATGTCTTTACATAATGTGACACATATGATATCTTCACAAAAGTTAACACAATACATAAATGTATCACAAGAATTTATGTACCAAAAGCATCGAACATAAAAAGAAAACCCACGCCACCAATATCTAAGAGATGGATAAATGATCGGTAAGTAGAAATCTCTTGATGATAGAAATGCGTCGCATGATTGAAACAGCCATATGGTTACTAGAATAAAAATGAACATAGGTTAAAACCATATTAAAAATCTATAAAAATGGGACAAAGGAAATATTTTCATTCAAACCCAACGGGGACACTGTTTGAAGAGTCCATATCCATTTCGTTTCAATTTGAGCAAGCCGTTTACTGACATTACCACCCCTGATCCCACTCTTGAACACATCAATGACAATCACTTTCAACAATTTGGAATTGCAATTATGATACATCTTGAAGTGCCTAGGAAGGGTCTTTAATGAGGCAACATCAGTCACATCTTTAGCCGCTGCGATGCCCAAAACATGTTCCCGCACACTTATCTTGAGCTGTCTCGTAGTCATGCCCACATAAATCAGGGAGCAGGGGCATGTGGCATAATATATAACCGCAGATGATGTGCATGAAATGCAGTGTCTGATATCATAAGAACGTGTCTTGTCAGAACTAAGAAAATTGCGGGCCCTAACAACATTAGGGCATGCAACGCAGGAACCGCATGGTTTACACCCAGTCAAAGGTACACTAGATGCCAAAGAATCATTAGTAGGAACTCCTGTATATAGGCTTTTAACCAAATGGTCGCCCAAATTTTGTGACCTTCTGAATGCCATTGATGGTTTATTACCTATAAATTTTGTCAAAACTGGATCAGATTTCAAAATCTGCCAGTGTTTTGAAAGCAGGGCTCTAAGGCAATCACTTTGTCCATTAAATTGAGTAATAAACCGTACAGTATTACTATTGGATTTCAATGTACCAGGCCCATAAAGGGCATCATGGCGGGTAGTGTGCCAAGCTCTATTATATGCACGTTTAATCGACCTACGACTGTATCCACGTTCCAAGAACCTCGCACCCATCAATTCAGATTGTATATCAAAATCTTGGTCACTGGAACAGATACGTCTAAGACGCAAAAACTGTCCCAGTGGAATTGAATTAATTAAAGCACGAGGATGCGAGGACGAAGCGTGGACCAGAGAATTTACAGCCGTATGTTTTCAGAACAAATCCGTTTGCAAACAGTTATTCCCATCCCTCATTACACGAACGTCTAAAAAATCAATCAAGTTGGAATGATGAAAAAAAGTTAACCTAATATTAATTGAATTTTGATTAAGTGCAATAATGAACTCAGATAGCATATCCGCTGAGTCCTGCCAAATAAAGAAAACATCATCTATGTAGCGTGTCCAAAAAGGGACACGCTCCATAGATTGAAAAATGTCAGATGAAAAGAGGTCCCTCTCCCAAAATCCAAGGAACAGGTTGGCATAGGCAGGGGCAAATGCTGCTCCCATGGCTGTTCCTTGGATTTGAAGGAAGAAGGACCCCTTAAAAATAAAAAAATTGTGTGACAAAGTAAATTCTAATAAATTAGTAAAAAACACAATAAATGCACGGGAAAAAGATGAGTGTTGCAAAAAATAAGTGACTGCTGCCATTCCATCTGAATGTCGTATACTGGTGTACAGTGACTCAACGTCACATGTCACCAACAACGAATTCGATTCAACATGCAGACCATCCACCTTCTTCAAAAATCATTTGTGTCCTTCGTGTATGAGGGAAGCGAAGTAACAAACGGCTGTAAAATGGAGTCGATATATTTATTGACATTTTCTAAATAATTACCTCGCCCTGATATAATGGGTCTACCAGGAGGAACCTCTTGGCTCTTGTGTACCTTGGGCAGCAGATAAAGAGTAGGAATGACGGGTTCAGGAACCTGAAGGGCTAAGAATAACTCATTGGTGATAATTCCATCATCCCTAGAATCCGTAAAAAGATCCCAAGTTCGTGTTGGAACTTCGATAAAGGATTGAAGGTTAACTTTTTATAACACATAGTGTCATTTAGTTGGCATAATGCCTCAGACTCATACAAATCCTTCGGCCACACCACCACATTCCCACTCTTATCTGCTGCCTTAAAAACCACATCATCAAGTCCCATAAGTCTCTTGAGACACACACGTTCATCAGTACTGAAATTGTTCAAAAATGGATAAACAGGGATGCTATCCAGTTCACTGCTCACAGTTTTGACAAATATATCAATTGCCGGACAAGATGATAACGGAGGGAATCTGTTGGACGGTCTCTTAATAATATCAGGAACCTCACCTTCACGATGGTTGTGTTCCCTGGCCAATTGTTCAAGATTAGCTAGCGCCTCCTGTTTCGTCTCTGTAGGGAAAGATGTGAGGGAATCCGCATTATAAAATATACGTTTAAATAACATCCTCCTTGCAAAAAGATGTAAATCCTTTACTGCCATAAATTTGTCAAAATTGGCAGTTGGGCAAAACATCAGGCCCTTGGTCAGTAAATCAATCTCAACCATAGAAAATCTATGTGTACTTAAATTAATTACCTTAAGTTGATTATTGCTATTATCCGGAGAATATTCCCTCTTATTTGGTAAAAAACGTAAATTCCTCTTTCTTTTAGGTGTAGTCAAAGAAGCCACAGAGACGGAAGAAGAGGCGATAGATATATCACTGATGGAAGGGGGGAATGTGAATGTTCGTTATTGGTCGATGGTTTTCTTCTCCATCTATATATTCTTCCATGGATAGATCGTGTTGATCCCTTACCAACTTGGTTGTGTGTTTCTTCTGTATGTCTTTGACCAATACTTCTAAATCTTTATCAAAAGAGTCATTGAATGTCTTAAATTGATCCATAGACACACATGTTTTAACTTTCTCGAATTGTTCGTCCAGTTGTTTATCTACATCAGAAATGGCTTTAGAATTGAGACCGACCAACAGACCCATTAGTTTCCACGATGTCTCGTTACAGATTTTCTCCCAGTTCTTGATCTTCAATGACAAATGATGGAGTGACTCTAACCCTAAGTCCCCTGGGTATAAGTTGTTTTTGTATATAATTCTCCAAAAAAGCCTTCGTCCACCAAATTCTAGTACGTTTAAATAAGAGTCTTTTGATTAATTTGGAAAGTGAGTCAAGATTAGACCCCTCCGTAATACTGCTGTTAGTATTAGTGCTCCCAAAGACATCATTAACTTGACCCTGCCAGAAGGCCTCCCTGGTCTTAAAATCCATAGCCTGGGAAAAAAAAAAATTTTGTGCGAAACACAAGAAAAATAAGACAAGGAAATTCAAATGATATAGAATATACAATAATTGCAATGTATAATATTTAAATAAATATAATGTTGACACCAATCTGTGACTCTATAACCTGAACCAAAAAGGATGGCAGACCATCCGGAGATAAGGAACCACCCAGGGTGTGGAAGGGAAAGCCTTAATGGAAGGGAGAAAGACAAAGAGACCAGGAGCACAAAATAAAGAAATAGCCTTTATTAATCAAACAAAAGGGCTCAAGAAAACAATGATAAAACCATATACTGAAAATATATTAAAAAAGACACATCACGACTGATACAATGTAATAAACACACAATGATATGATTATAATATATCAACACACGTTGATTCAATAGACATATGCTGTGTTGAAACAATTTAGCTCGGATATAATAACCAGGAGGGCATTAAAAGATGAAGAAAATGATGAAATAATATATTGTGCACTGACACAGAATAAAGCGGCGTCTTTATGCAGATGATCTGTCTGTTTTTCAGGCGGTGTCTTTCTGCATGACGCTGGCCGTCACGTCACTTCCGGCATTTGCGGCCTGCGCATGCGCCGTGATGCTATACACGTAACTGCAACTTGGATGATGGTGTTTATGTATGTTCCGGTTCTCGTTTTCGGCGCATGCGCCGTTGTGTTTTACACAGCTGTACGGCATTTATGCTGGCGGTTGCTGGGTTTAAATAGCCCTATTATTCAGTGCTTTTCATCTCCCTGACGAAGGAGTTATATCCGAAACGCGCGTCGGTGCGCGTTCTGACACTTCACGCTGGTCTTTTGCTCCCAGGTATAGCGGCATTTTTCTCTAGTGTTTTGTATTTGTTCATTTGCCCACAGTGGTCAGTACACACATACTTAGCGGTATTTGGTGTGCAAGTTTTTACTTTTTTCATTTATTCCACACGTTTTTGTTGCACATCGTTAGTAATACGTCCTCATTAATACATTTAGTGTGCCATTGCACAGTTTAGATTATATGGTCATTTTATTGCACTAGTGTGATCATTGTTCACTAATTTTTATTTTTATTTTTTTTAATTTTTTCTGTCACTGTATTTGAGCTGAGTGATTATGCACTAGTACACTCAATTTATTTTAATTTTTGATAATTTTTTATTGTTCTGCTGATCATTTGATACATACCAGTGCAATTATTATGTTACTACACTGCACATAATTTCATATTTTTTCATTTTTTTTATTTTTTAGTGTCTTGTGTATCAGTATACACGTTTACACTTGTGTACTTTGTACGCCATTGCATATAATTTTATTTTATTAATTTTTTTCATCATTAATTTTTTATCGCTCTTGTTTGTATACACACTAGTGTTATTCTGTGTCAGTGCACAATATATTATTTCATCATTTTCTTCATCTTTTAATGCCCTCCTGGTTATTATATCCGAGCTAAATTGTTTCAACACAGCATATGTCTATTGAATCAACGTGTGTTGATATATTATAATCATATCATTGTGTGTTTATTACATTGTATCAGTCGTGATGTGTCTTTTTTAATATATTTTTAGTATATGGTTTTATCATTGTTTTCTTGAGCCCTTTTGTTTGATTAATAAAGGCTATTTCTTTATTTTGTGCTCCTGGTCTCTTTGTCTTTCTCCCTTCCATTAAGGCTTTCCCTTCCACACCCTGGGTGGTTCCAGAATTCCTTGATAGCAAATTCTCCAGAGGTAGGATATTGAACGTGGAAAGCAACAACAGCGGTCATTATATTTTCATAGAAACACCCTATCAAAAAATAAATAAAAACAATATAAAAAAATAAAACAATAAAAACCAAACCAGCACTATCAGAAGACAGCAATTGAAAGCGTACGTAAGATTTATATATATATATATATATATATATATATATATATATAAATACACTCAGGTATTTATATGTATCTATGCCTATGTCTCTTTTAGATTGGCAAAAAGAGAACAAAACTATTGTGGTCATTTAGACCTAAGGGTGCCAATGTGTCCAGTCTATATATCCACTTGGCCTCCTTTTGTGCCAATAATCTCTTCCAACTCCCACCTCTAAGGCCAATAAAAACCCTGTCAATGCCCCTAGCTACCAGCCCTTTGGGGTCACAACCGTGTATGGCCTTAAAATGTCGGGGAATAGGTTTTAAATTTTGCACATCGGTCTCAGTTGTAGCATTCTCAATGTCCAAGACATGTTCGCGGACTCTTCGTCGGAGTTCCCGTGATGTCATCCCAATATAAATGAGGCCGCACGGGCAGGTAGCATGGTAAATAACTGCCTTCATGGTACACGTGATGGTATGTGTGATCTTGAAGATTTTATTATTTCTAGAGTTCACAAACTCCGTTGTGTCACAAATGTTTTTATAGGCCACACATTTACCACATTTTGTGCATCTATCGTCCGTTCATATACTTACCATACCGGCACATGCCGCGCTATTAACAATATGATTAAATGACTTTTTGTCTTTTTACCACTCTTCGCTCTCCGGTTTCCATGACAACGCACGGACGGAATATGACGCTAACAGAGAGAGATTCTTTTCCCCTATGAGCCACCACGGCTAGACGTAACCGGAAGTGACGTTACGCTATGTTCCCGAAACCGGAAGTGACGTGCTCCGGCAACAGGCGGTCACCTTGACGACTGGTCTGTGATGCGCATGCGTCGGCGTTCGTTTGGAGTATGTATGTATGAGCTGTGCCTGGTATATATGTTTAGTTCTGTGCACTTAATTATCGATAATGAGTATGTATTGATCCAATCACTGCACTGTGCGACATTTGAATCAATGGCGGTCATATGCATTTTCATTGGCTATCAGGCATATATATACCCTCTCTGGCCAGGAAACGCGCGTCGGGTGAGTGGTAGGTCTCCCATTCTACTTCCCTTCTTGGTAACTATGCCTTTATTATATTCCTAGACTATGTAGTGTGTTGTATTTTATATGTATTAGTACCTGTCTGTATTTTGATATCTATAACTATCCAAGGATCAGCGTTATCATGCGACCTTTTGTGCACTTATGTGAACAGAGTTTACCTTATATGGGATAACCATGGACCTTATTCATCCTGGTATCTTTGGTTATATATATATATATATATATATATATATATATATATATATAAAAAATGTTTTTTGGTGCTTCATTGTGACTACATAGAGATGATGATTTATACACACATGGTCTAGTTGGAAGTATTGTGGTTGAGTCCCACTTGTTCCTGTTCTTGTGGTATTGCCATTTTAATCGTGTTTGTACTATTTTTCAATAAAATATACGTGTTCTTTATACTTTGTTGTTATGAGGTTTTTTGCTTTTGGTGTGTTATGTACTTACCTCATTGTTGATAAAGGGGATATATTTAGGTGTCTTTTTTTTCTCTTTTACATTGATATAAGAATACAAAAATTATGGCTGTTGGAAGAAGGCAAGAAAAAAAAACAAAAATGCAAAAATGTAATTTTCAAAGTACCGTGCTTAATTTTTTAAAGACAAGAAAATGACAAAATTACAATTTTCAAGGTTTATAAAACTTTAGGTAGAAAAATTAAAGCATATTTTACTAAAAAATAAACCACTGGGGTTCAGTTCAGAGTTATAGAAAAAAAATATATTTCAAAGAACAGAATGGCCCATTAAATAGACAGGATCATATAATGAGCTTCTATTGCTATAAATAGGAAAAGTCACAATAGAACCAGTTAGGTCAGTCAATGAACAGTCTGCATGTGCAATGATAGCAGCAAAGCTAACTAGTTCTGTTTAGGTAGAAGCTGAGATCACAACTCTCTGGTGGCCCCAAGATACCTAAGTCCAACAATGCTTCCATTGACCTAATAGCATGGTGATTCATATCAGAAATTACATCCACCTGTTACAAGTCCAGATAGTGTTCATAGGACTTCAAAACCAGGTGTAAAATCTGAATGCCCCGGACAATGGCTATGGCACAACATGGCCTAGTGGTGGCCACTTAAAAGTAGGGAATAAGCATATATTCTAACCCTCTTCCGAAAACCCTGTAAGTTAACTCTTTACTATTCATTCCCTTATCTTACTGAGAAAATTTCCGAAAAAAAATGTAAGAACATATTCCATGAGGTAGTAATGAATGTGTGCTTGTTATTGGTTATTCTGTTCCAGCTATTATCAGTGTTATCTTTCATGTCAGAATCTACTGTAATATCATTAACAGTTAATATTTGATGTTTATTGATTAGTGTTCTTCGCCTACCATAGAGGGCATTGTTATCTTATTTTTTGTAAAGATCTGAAATTGTCATTTCCCACAATGCATTTCTTCCCCTTACTCCACCATTTCTGTAAGCTTATGTCCTGTTTCCTGCCACACCATCTTGATTTGTTAAGAAATGCATCTCAGAGCAAGAGAAAGGATTTTTATTTTAACTCTATCATGTCATTTCTCAAGGTACAAACATTTCTGAAAGCTCATTTATTGCATCTTCCTCATTGGAATGTCTACATGTAACTGGTCTAGCTACAGGAGTAAGTACACCGAGTTCACTATCTTCCATTGCTTGTATAAAAGATAGCTGCTAACATCCTCCAGAGACTTCGCACACGTACATTAATGTTAGGATAGTCAAAGGAAGCCCAAGTTTACAGTCTCAGCATGTATACATTTAGCCTGCTAGTAGGCTTAAAGCCATCCGAAATCTCAGCAAAATCACGTCCACAAAAAACTTTGGGGATCCTTCAGTAACTGGACCAAGGCAAGTGCATCATGTTTCCCATTACACAGTTGTATAGAAAACAGTGTTCACACTTATTGTAGAGAAAAGTGTACGACCCAAAAGTGTGATCAATCTGGCACAACATATCACAGAGATCTTTGAGCCAACATAAGTTGAGTTTTTTGGCAACCTGGATGATTTAACCCCTTCACCCCCAAGGGTGGTTTGCACGTTAATGACCGGGCCAATTTTTACAATTCTGACCACTGTCTCTTTATGAGGTTTATAACTCTGGAACGCTTCAACGGATCTTCGCGATTCTGAGATTGTTTTCTCGTGACATATTGTACTTCATGTTAGTGGTAAAATTTCTTCGATATAACTTGCGTTTATTTTTGATAAAAACGCAAATATGGCGAAAATTTTTAAAATTTTGCAATTTTCAAACTTTGAATTTTTATTCCCTTAAAACAGAAAAATATATCACACAAAATAGTTAAGAAATAACATTTCCACATGTCTACTTTACATCAGCACAATTTTGGAACCAAAATTTTTTTTTGTTAGGAAGTTATAAGGGTTAAAAGTTGACCAGCGATTTCTCATTTTTACAGCAAAATTTACAAAGCCATTTTTTTTAGGGACCACCTCACATTTGAAGTCACTTTGAGGGGTCTATATGGCAGAAAATACCCAAAAGTGACACCATTCTAAAAACTGCACCCCTCAAGGTACTCAAAACCACATTCAAGAAGTTTATTAACCCTTCAGGTGCTTCACAGTAACTAAAGCAACGTGGAAGGAAAAAATGAATATTTTACTTTTTAGCCACAAAAATTATATTTTACAAACTTTTTTTTTATTTTCACAAGGGTAAAAGGAGAAAATGGACAGATAACGTTGTTATGTAATTTCTCCTGAGTACGCCAATCCCCATATGTGGGGAAAAAACACTGTTTGGGCACACGGCAGAGCTCGTAAGGGAAGGAGCGACGTTTGACTTTTTCAAACTAAAATTGGCTGGAATTTAGATTGGATGCCATGTCGCGTTTGGAGAGCCCCTGATGCGCCTAAACAGTGGAAACCCCCACAAGTGACACCATTTTGGAAACTAGACCCCCTAAGGTACTTATCTAGATCTGTTGTGAGCACTTTGAACCCTCAAGTGTTTCACAAAAGTTTATAAAGCCTGGGTGTGAAAAAAAAAAAAAATCAATTTTCCACAAAAATGATTTTTTAGTCCCAAATTTTTGAATTTTCCCAAGGAAATTGGACCCCAAAAGTTGTTGTCCAATTTGTCCTTAGTACGCTGATACCCCATATGTGGGGGGGGGAAACTGTTTGGGCGCACGGCAGGGCTTGGAAAGGAAGTAGTACCGTTTTGGAATGCAGACGTTAATGGGGGTCATGTTCCGTTTGCAGTGCCCCAGATGAGCCTAAACAGTGGAAACCCCCCACAAGTGACCCCATTTTGGAAACTAGACCCCTAAGGAACTTATCTAGATCTTTGGTGAGCACTTTGAACCCCCAAGTGCTTCACACAAGTTTATAATGCCCGGGCATGAAAATAAAAAATCCTATTTTTTTCCCACAAAAATTATCTTTTAGTCACTAATTTTTTATTTTCCCAAGGGTAACAGGAGAAATTGGACCAAATAAGTTGTTGTACAATTTGTCCTGAGTACGCTGATACCCCATATGTGGGGGGGAACCAATGTTTTGGCGCACGGCAGAGCTCGGAATGGAAGGAGCACCATTTGACTTTTTCCAACCAAAATTGGCTGGAATTGAGTTTGGATGCCATGTTGCATTTGGAGAGCCCCTGATGTGCCTAAACAGTGGAAACCCCCCACAAATGACCCCCTAAGGAACTTATCTAGATTTTTGATGAGCAATTTGAACCCCCAAGTGCTTCACACAAGTTTATAACGTAGAGCCGTAAAATTAAAAAATCATATTTTTTCCACAAAAATGATCTTTTCACCCCAATTTTTATTTTTCCAAGGGTAACAAGACTCCAAAAGTTATTGTGCAATTTGTCCTGAGTGCGCTGATACCCCATATGTGGGGGTAAACCACTGTTTGGGTGCATGGCAGAGTTTGGAAGGGAAGGAGCGCCGTCTGACTTTTTCAACGCAGAATTGGCTGGACGCCATGTCGTGTTTGGAGAGCTCCTGATCTGCCTAAACAGTGGAAACTCCCATAAATGACACCATTTTGGAAACTAGACCCCTCAAGGAACTTATCTAGATGTGTGGTGAGAACTTTGAACCCCCAGGTGTTTCACTAAAGTTTATAACGTACAGCCGTAAAATAAAAAATCTTTTTTTTTTTTTACAAAAATGATTTTTTCGCCCCAATATTTTATTTTCACAAGGGTAACAGAAGAAATTGGACCCCAAAAGTTGTTGTCCAATTTGTCCTGAGTACGCTGATACCCAATATGTGGGAGAAAACTACTGTATGGGCGCACGTCAGGGCTCGGAAGGGAAGTAGTGACGTTTTGGATTGCAGACTTTGATGGAATGGTCTGGGTGCGTCATGTCGCATTTGGAGAGCCCCTGATGCGCCTAAACAGTGGAAACCCACAAGTGACCCCATTTTGGAAAATAGACCCCACAAGGAACTTATCTAGATGTGTGGTGAGCACTTTGAACCCCGAAGTGCTTCACAGAAGTTTATAACGCACAGCCGTAAAAATAAAAATCCTTTTTTTTTTTTGCAAACATGATTTTTTCGCCCCAATATTTTATTTTTACAAGGGTAACAGGAGAAATTGGACCCCAAAAGTTGTTGCCCAATTTGTCCTGAGTACGCTGAAACCCAATATGTGGGAGAAAACTACTGTATGGGTACACTTTGGGGCTCGGAAGGGAAGTAGTGACGTTTTGGATTGCAGACTTTGATGGAATGGTCTGGGGGCGTCATGTCGCATTTGGAGAGCCCTGATGCGCCTAAACAGTGGAAATCCCCAACAAGTGACCCCATTTTGGAAAATAGACCCACAAGGAACTTATCTAGGTGTGTGGTGAGCGCTATGAAGCCCCAAGTGCTTCACAGAAGTTTATAATGTACAGCCGTTAAAAACAAAAAAATAATTTTTTTTTGTACAAAAATGATATTTTCGCCCCCAGTTTTTTATTTTCCCAAGGGTAACAGAAGAAATAGGACAAATTGCACAATAACTCTTGGGGTCCAGAGTACGCTGATACCCCATATGTGGGGATAAACTACTGTTTGGACGCATGGCAGAGCTCAGAAGTGAAGGAGCACCGTTTGACTTTTTCAACGCAGAATTGGCTGGAATTGAGATCAGACACCATGTCACATTTGGAGAGCCCCTGATGTGCCTAAACAGCGGAAACCCCCCAATTCTAACTCCAACCCTAACCCCAACACACCCCTAACCCTAGTCCCAACCCTAACCACAAACCTAACCCTAACACACCCCTAATCCCAACCCTAACCCTAATCCTAACTTTAGCGCCAACCCTAACCCTAACTTTAGCCGCAACCCTAACCCTAACCCTAATGGGAAAATGGAAATAAATACATTTTTTTAATTTTATTATTTTTCCCTAACTAAGGGGGTGATAAAGGGGGGTTTGATTTACTATTTATAGCGGGTTTTTATGATTGGCAGCTGTCACGCTAAAAGACGCTTTTTATTGCAAAAATAGTTTTTTGCATCGCCACATTTTGAGAGCTATAATTTTTGCATATTTTGGCCCACAGAGTCATGTGAGGTCTTATTTTTTGCGGTACGAGTTGACGTTTTTATTTGTACCATTTTTGAGCAGGTGACATTTTTTGATCGCTTTTTATTTCGATTTTTGGGAGGTTAGAATGAACAAAAATCAGCAATTCATGAATTTCTTTTGGGGGAGGCGTTTTATTGTTCCGCGTGTGGTAAAATTGATAAAGCAGTTTTATTCTTCGGGTCAGTACGATTATGGCGATACCTCATTTATATCAGTTTTTTATGTTTTGGCGCTTTTATAGAATAAAAACAATTTTATATAAAAAATAATTATTTTTGCATCGCTTTATTCTGCGAGCTATAACTTTTTTATTTTTTCGCTGATAATGCTGTATGGCGGCTCGTTTTTTGCGGGACAAGATGACGTTTTCAGCGGTACCATGTTTATTTATATCGGTCTTTTTGATCGCGCGTTATTCCACTTTTTGTTCGGCGGTATGATGATAAAGCATTGATTTTTTGCTTCGTTTTTTTTTTTTTTTTTAAGGGGTTCACTAAAGGGGTTAACTAGTGGGACAGTTTTATAGGGGGGGTCGTTACGGACGCGGCGATACCAAATATGTGTACTTTTATTGTTTTGTTTTTTTTATTTACAGGAAGAAATGAATTTATTGGGGAATATTTTTTTTTTATTTATTTATTTTGGATTTTTTTTTTAACAATGTTTATTTTTATTTTTTTAACTTTTATACTTTGTCCCAGGGTGGGACATCACTGTATTTTATCAAATCGCTGGTGTGACAGTGTGCACAGCACACTGTCACACCAGCGATCGCTCAGGCAGTGCAGCAGGCTTCTCAGTGCCTGCTCTCAGCAGGCACTGAGGAAGCCGCCTCCCTCCAGGACCCCGGCGCCATCTTGGATCCGGGTCCTGGGAGGGAGGAAGCCCTCAGAACAGCGCGATCACATCGCGCTGGTCTGAGGGTCTCAGGGGGGCGCGCAGGGAGCCCCCACCCTGCGCGATCCTCCCCTGTGCCCCAGTACACCGCGATCATGTTTGATCGCGGTGTGCTAGGGGTTAATGTGCCGGGAGCGGTCCGTGACCGCTCCTGACACACAGTCACGGATGTCAGCTGTGATAATCAGCTGACACCCGGCGGCGATTAGCTGCGCTCCCCTCAGGAGCGCAGCTGATCGCCTATGACGTACTATCCCGTCCATGGGCAGAATGGCACGGGTTTTATGGACGGGATAGTACGTCTAATGTCAGAGAGGGGTTAAACACTGCTCTTCTACACTTTAACAGTGATGCAGCAGTATTAACTGCAGTTTTTAAGAGTCTTTCTTTTTTCCATTATTGCTAGCAACAACTGTCCACAAAGTACACCCCATTGCTAAGTATCACTAATATAGAAAATGCCCCAGCAAAGCTAGTTTAACCTCTTACCAACATCTGACATACTTGTACGTTGCAAATCATGAGCGGGTGTATGGAGCAGGCTCATATCAGACACATAATGGCTGTGACACACAGCCAGCATATGCTTTTTAGGCCGGCATCACACTGGCGAGTTAGATGCGAGTAAGTGGCACGACTTTCTCGCATCAACACCCAGCACGGCCGCCCGCTCTCGGACCTGAGTGTGCGGCTGCATGTATTTCTATGCAGCCGCGGTGGGGTGCATCATCCTATGCACCCATGGGTTGCTATGACACCCAGGGGGCTGTTAAAGACTTCAGTACCTGTCATCATGGAGCTCCACTGAAAACCAGCCTGAGGATGGGCTTCAAGGGAAACCATGATATTTGCGATATAAAGTCATACTATGGTATTGCTGTACTTAGTAGAAGCGATCAGACGATTGAAGGTTCAAGCCCCTAAAGTAGACTAACAAATACAGTAAAAAGTAGAAAAAAAGTTTAATAAAAAAACATAAAACTTTGAATTACCCCTTTTTCCTCCATTACAAATAAAGATAATAAAAAAATAAAATAGTACACATGTGGTATTGCCACATCCATAAAAGTCCGATCTATTAAAATATAAAAATAATTCACCCGATTGGTAAACATCATAAACAGAAAAAAATTGAAAAAGCCAAAATTGCATTTTGTTGGATGCCTCAACAACAAAATGCTGTAAGAAGTGATCAAAATATCAAATCTATCCCAAAACAGTATGAATAAAAATTTTGTCTCACCGCGCAGAAAAACAGATCCTCACACAGCTCCATCAACTAAAAAAATGAAAATGTTAAAGATCTTGGAAACTGACAATACATTCCAAACATTCTTCTTTCACAAATTTCTAATTTTTTTTCACCACTAACATAATAAAAAAAACTGGTCAAGTTTGGCATTGATGTAATCATAGGAAAATCAAGCAATTTTTTTCCTGTTTTCCAGTATACTATGTGGTAAAACTACAACTTGTGCTGCAAAAAACAAGCCCTCGTATATCTTTGTGGACAGATTAAAAAAAGTTATGTATCTTGGAAGAAAGGGAGGAAAAAGCAAAAATGGAAATTGGCCATTTTGGAGATAGGGTAAAAGGAAACTTTCCTCCAAGAAAAGAATACATTAGTCCACTTCCAGAAGATTGGTTGGTTGACATTCATCAATGTGACCTAAAATCACATTTTGATATTCAAGTTCATCTAATTCCAGAAATTCAACATTATTTGAAAGGGCTAAGCAAAACTGAAAGTCAGAGGTAGAAGTTCCTTTGCTAGTAATGAAGCAGAATTGGAAAGTCAAAGAAATGGAATGGAAGGCCCCCAAAAACTCTCTAAATGAAAATCGCAGAACAAGCTGTTTTGGCTAATCCAAAAGTCCTTGATCAAGTATTAGGCCAAGATGTTGTCCTGGACTGCTTAATTCCCTGAGAAGCGTGAGGGCACAATGGCATCACAATGCTTGGACTGGCCATTGGCTCTCCTGACCCAAACGAGACAGCTGCATAGAAATATATACTGTCACCCTCGGGTCAGGAGAGCCAACGGCCAGTCTGAGCATTTTGAAGTGATCATCGTCCGTGTTGTACGGCTGTCTGACTGCTTCATGAAACTCAGCTGATTGAACTACTGGTAAGGCAATCACCATATAGATCAGCAGCACTTCTAATCCAACCATACAGCGAAGGATGTCACCTCCTACTAATCACAAGGTAACTTCCAACCATAACTCTCAATATAAGCTACAACCATCAGATGCTATATACACTAAACTACAGCTTAAACCCATGCTACCTTATTTTGTCCTGATGTATCTCAGCTTTATACACCAGATACCGTATATACTCGTGTATAAGCCGACCCGTGTATAAGCCGACCCCCCCTAATTTTGCCACAAAAAACTGGGAAAAATTATTGACTCGTGTATAAGCCGGGTGTATAAACTGCTCTCCAGCTCTGTGCTCTCCCATTCTCCTCTGTACTCCCCCCTCCTGCTCCGTCCTCTGCTGTGCTCTCCCATTCCTTCTCCGTCCTCCTGTGCCCCCTGTCCTGTTCCGTGCTCCGCTGTGCCCTCCATCCTCCCCTGTCCTGCTCCATGCTTCCCCCGTCCTCCTCCACGCTTCCCCGTCCACCGATCTCCCCCCCGTCCTCCACGCTTCCCCGTCCTGCTCCAGCTTCCCCCGTCCTCCTCTATGCTTCCCCCGTCCACCGATCTCCCCCCCTCCTGCTCCATGCTTCCCCCGTCCTGCTCCAGCTTCCCCCGTCCTCCTCTATGCTTCCCCCGTCCACCAATCTCCCCCCCCTCCTGCTCCATGCTTCCCCCGTCCTGCTCCAGCTTCCCCCGTCCTCCTCTATGCTTCCCCCGTCCACCGATCTCCCCCCCTCCTGCTCCATGCTTCCCCCGTCCTGCTCCAGCTTCCCCCATCCTCCTCTATGCTTCCCCCGTCCACCGTTCTCACCCCCGTCCTGCTCGTGCTCCTTGTCCTCTCCTCCATCATACTCACCCCTCCCCGTGCCATCGCTGAGTGTCCCTGCAATCCTGCATTCTCCCAGTCTTCTTGCAGCTCTCCAGCACTGAGCGGTGATGTAATACCGCTCAGTAAGGCCATGAATATGGAGGCCACGCCCATGGGAGTGGCGTCGCGTCCATATTACATGACCTTAATGAGCGGGTATTACATCACCGCTCAGTGCTGGAGAGCTGCAAGAAGACGGGGAGAACGCAGGATTGCAGGGACCCTCAGCGATGGCACGGGGAGGGGTGAGTATGATCCCAGCCACCGGCTCCTGCCGCGGCATCCCCTCCCACGCTGGTTTCTGCCCTATGACTCGTGTATAAGCCGAGGGGGCATTTTCAGCACGAAAAAAGGTGATGAAAATCTCGGCTTATACACGAGTATATACGGTAATTTACATGTCCTAGGCTAGGGGCACCACAAATTAATTGAGAAACAAAAAGTGGGTTTTCAGACTTGTCTGACTTTGCCGTATATAAGATTCTCAAGGAACTAATAAACGTCATCATCTCAAAGTATAACGACTTTGGACCTGGAAATTGACAGTAGAAGCAATAATCCACAGTCTTTTTTTTTCCAATGTTATCTTTATTTATTGAGTACATAGAGAGATAGAAAAAAAACGAACAATCATAAGGCACTAACCATGCTGAGATATATACAAAAAAACAATTACTGCGAGATGGAAATATCAACCAACACAGTTAACTGAATACGCAAATCCTGAAGTTTATCAGAGCAAAAAACTATTTAAGCATTAAAGAGCAGGAAATACATAGTCAAAATTGCTTAAGCAATTGTAGCAGACCAGACATAAAAGTAAACACAGAAGAAAGAAGAATAAGGCTAAGTTCACACTGGGCATTTTTGCTGCGTTTTTTTTCTGCAGCAAAACCTGAGTGCTTGGCAGGAAAGAAGCTGCGGCAAAAACGCAGGTATTGCTGCATTTTTTGCAGCGTTTTGCTGCAGTTTTGGTGCGTTTCTTTCATGTGTTTTTTCCATTCAATTCAATGGGTGAAAAATGCTGAAAAACCGCTGAAAGAAGTGACATGCTCTATGTCCAAAAAACAAGCAAAGCACAAAATACTGATGACAAAAAACCTAACTATGTGCATGAGATTTCTGAAATCTTATAGACATAGCTGGTACTGTCAAATCCAGCTGAAAATTTGTGAAAAAAACGCATCGAAAAAATGCCATGTGGACTAAGCCTAAGGAGAAAAGCAGAATTGAAAAACAGCAGAAGAAGAAGCACAACGAGAAGAAAGGGAAGGGGAGGTGGAAGGGGGTGACGGCATTATAAAAAAGTGTTCCCAGGTGAGGACCTAAGAAAACAGATCAGTTTTCCCCCATAAAGGCCAAATAGTCATCCGACGCTCAAAAATCCACCAAGTAAAAGAAGGTATTGCGGAAGTGATCATAAGAATTGTTAATTGTGAGTTCTTCCATTAACATCACCTCATTTATTTTAGTAAACCAGAGGGAGATTGTTGGAGCAGTATCTTACTTCCAAAGTAGGGGAATGTACACTCTTGCAGTCATGATTAGATGTCTTAATATCGAATGCCTGTAGGTTTTTAAGTGAATGTCACAGTGATGGGGAACACGCCGGGTTCAAGTCCGAAATAAGATTTGTGATTTTACGTATCACCTGCTGCACCTTCCTATAAAAAGAAGAGAGAAGCCTGAAGAACCAGAAAATGTTTAACATATCACCCTCCTCCTGCCTACATCTCCAACACAAGGGAACTGCCTCCGGAAAGATAGTGCAGGTGAGTCTGGACTCCATATTACCTTGAGAGTAATTTATACCCGGCCTCATGAAAATGGGAGAAGAGAGATGACTTATGCATTCAGGTGAAAATACACTTCCACTGATCCGTCATTAGAGAAAGTCCCAAATCGCCTTCCCATTTGGTTTAAAAATTTGAAAATTGGTGTTAGGCTGGTCTGGAGGTTTGCTCAGCAAGGATAAAGTGTGTCTTAATGGTCTCTTGTCTGAGCATGCAACCTCAAAAGGTGTCTTAACATTCTAAAAAGATTGAGTTTGAAGTGAATGGAAAAAGTGGGAAAGCTAACCAACTCTCCAGGTTTCCAGACTGAGAAGGCATTCCTTTTAAAGCCAGATAAATACCCAATAGAGAGACTCTAAAGAAACCCAAGTTTAGCCATGCACAAAAACTTTGTCCTCTAACCCCTGGGTAAAAAGCAGATTATCCAAAATAAGGAACATAGAGGAATATAACAGTAAGATATGAAAACGGACCGAGGAATCAGTACAAGTGAGAGTGGTCCAATTGTGGGATGAGATTTAAGGATTTTCACCAAAGAAACAACAAACTAAGGAATAGCAGTCAGTAGGATATTGGTAAAGCCTTGCACGATCCAAACCCAGGCTTTCTCTCTCCCATTCCTATACCAATCCAGGATTCTAGAGAAGTGAGAGGCTATACAATAAGATCTGAAATCGGGCAAGGCTATTCTCACTGAGGACTTAGAACTATATAGTGTGTTTCTGCTGATACGTGGAGGTTAGCAGGCCATATGAACTTGATCTGAATTAAAGCAAGACTCCTGACAGAAGAACATGGAAATCCCAATCAAAGGCCTGATGACATTCAAAATCCCTGGAATTAGTTCACTTAAGATGCATTTACCGAACCATGTCAAAGCATTCCTCGTCCCTTTGTGTAGTCCCTAGCCGATTGAAAACTTTAGGAAGTTAAGAGAAATGTGGCTGCAGTTATATTGAAAAAGCAGATCAAACTCATAGTCGCAATCTTGTGAGGGACCGCAAATGTAATCCACGACCCCTTAACTTGCCAAGGAAAAAGTGACTTGCTTATAACGTTTAGGCCCAATCTCAGATTGTATCAAGACATGAAGAGCATTTCTGTACACAATTTGATGCAGGTTTTGCTGCAGCATGGGAGAGACTGGAACAACCTATGGCAGCTCTGAATCCATAGAAATTGTGTAATTTAAGAGACTTCAAAACTTCCCAAAGATTACCAACAAAGACAAATGCAAGTTCCAGAATCTGAGCGATCTGCTAAAGAAACTAATATTGACTAAATTAGACCGATCAACTCCCCACCATTTGCAAGGACTGAGTTATCTTGACACAGATTATGGCATTAATTCAGTAATGTCCAAACTACCACATTACATATAACATGCAGGAAAAATAGGCAGGATCACATAGAAAAAACAGCATAAAAGGTAATTAAGAAAGGAGCCAATTGTCAATACCACTGTCATCGAACAAGGATTCCATTGTTTTACCATGTGACAACTGATCACAGAAACTGACTTAGGTTTCTATGATGCCAAGACAACAGTACTAGCTAGGACTTGGATGAATACTGTATGAAGCATTTTTCCTTCACCTGAAGAAGCAATATATGGAATAATAAAACTCACCTTGTGAGGCGGATTCCTGCAGTGCGCAGGCGCTGGACCTCTCTGACCTTTCCCGCCACCTGCGCACTGCAGTACTTTGCTCTGCCCTGAACAGGGCAGATAAGTATGCCTGTGCAAGAGAGCGATGCCAGGGAGCCTGTGTGGATAATGCGGGGATGCGTCATCCACGTGAAGCAAGCAGAAGGGTGGCGTTGCAAGAAGATGGGAGGCGCCAGACCAGGACCTGCGACACCCATAGGACCGGACTACCCTGCAGGTGAGTATAATAAGTTATTTTTCTTTTCTTGCAGGTCTGATTGGGGGCTTATCTACAGTCTTATAGAATGCTGTAGATAAGCCCTGAAAGGCGGTGGCCATAGCATATATGGGCCAAACCTGGTGACAGGTTCCCTTTAAGCGGTGAATGGGCAAACTGGATACTTGTTTACAGAAAAGATTACACACCAGTAGAACAAAGAAGAAATTGCTTTGCTTACAACAAACAAATGGTTAACTGCAAGACCAAGCCAGGAAGTATAAATGGAACTGAATGTAAAGCTTACTGAATATTCTGCCAGCACCTAGCTGTCTGAGTAGGTATTGGATGATGATGTTAAAGATAGTTGCCAGGTCACATTGGAAGTTAGGACATTATTGGTTAAAATATAGGAAAAAGAAAGAGCTTACCACCTTTGCTGGTATTATAGCTGGGTTCAGGATAAATAACCATGGTTGCCTTGAATTCTGCTGGTATGGCACAGCACGCTCATAGCGAAAGGTTCAAAAATGTGGCACATCCATCTGTGAGTAATAAAATAATTGGTCTTTATTTGAAATCCATTTAAAAGAAAAATGAATATGTTTTGTTGAGACAAATAAAAGACCAATTCTTTTTATTACTCCCAGATGGATGTGCCAAATTCTTGAACTTTTTGCTATTGGTAAAAATAGTCTATGTTGCCCAAACCTTCCCAAATTCCAGCCATTTGAAGCAGGATAAGTGACTGGCAACTAAATGCAAACAGATATGCTGCATTGAGTATACCTATTATTATTTCAATAGATTTTGCCTCAATCAACAAATAAAATGCTGAAGTATGAAATGATTTTCTCCTGATGACAGAAAACAGATTCCCTTCATAATGCAATCAAGATAATTCAGTTGAGGAATGACAGTTATTGAAGCCAATTACTACAAGTTGACAAAACAGGAAGAGAAAGTGTTCCTTATGTCATTCCAAACATCGCTGCCCCTTTTCTGTCCTTCGTTAAGTGTCAATTTTGTTTTGGGCTGAAGATCTAAGTAAAGGTACTGCCACACTTAGTGATCTCGTTAGCGATCTCAATAACGACGCAAGCTAATGAGATCGTTTGTGAGATCTCTTTTAGGTCGCTAGTAGCTGCCAAACAGGAGATCTCATAAACGACTCATCAGCGGTCAGCGATCTCTTTAACGATTTTGGCGGTCGTTAGGATGTCATAAGCATGTACTGAGCGCTTCTGATTCATAGGAATTTCCAGCATCGCTCCTGCTCTCTGCGTCCTGCTAGCCTGCTTTGCAACTGCTGCGATCCTCTCTGTGATGCAAAAGAGAACTTATAGATATTGCGATCCATTCCGTGACGCTAAACCCATATGCGTCACAAACGAGGTCGTTCGCAAAAGGTGCCAAACACAGCGATATAGGCTCACCAGCGGGATGCCAACGATCAAAAAACGGTCCAGAACTCTAGTGAACGATCAACGAGATCACAGCAGGGGCCACATAGTTGCTACATGCCACATACAGCTAAGTCGCTAACGAGATCGCAAAATAGTGACGTTTTAGTGATCTCGTTTGCGATCTCGTTTAGTGTGGCATACCCTTAAGTTGAGACATGTTGCTAAGGAAGTGCTTCTTAACACCCTTTTTGTAATTAGGTTGTCATACATTACTTAAATATTCTTCTGGTAGCGTAATTGGCACTGTGCCCCCAATAGTTGACAAGTAGCTGGGTACAGTCATGCCAGTCCGGGGGAGATATTAATTAGATTAAAAAATATTTGTGGAAAGAAACTCTTTAAACGGCTTCTTTCATGAAGACAACCCATGTCCACATGCCCTATGGCTCTGTATGAAGACCAATGTACTTGACACACATTACCATTTTATCTTTATCTGGAGTTTTTACTCCAGGAATCCTTAATACAACGTTGTTTGAGATCCTTACAGCTAATGTTCACAGAAATAGATTAAGAGTTCATATCATAAAATGGCATTATATGAAATCCAGATCTGCACTGGCCATCTGGCAATTCTGGCATAAGAAAGTCTAGTGGAAATGTCCTGTAGTCACTCAGCATAATTAGCCCATCTTTCATATAAATGTTTAGGTTTTAGACGCCAAAGTAGATTTTTATTTTCTTTCTAGTATTGTACGGACACAGTGTGCTACTGACAGCTGTGGATGGAGACCTCTTTGTTATCTTTGGGTTGTGTTGATCTTTTTTAGATTTTGTAACATACATACATATATTAAGTTTTGCCTTGTGGACAAGTGCTGCATTTTTGTTGTTTATAATCCAAAGCTAACAGTCATACACACACTAACTTTGCTTCTCCAAGAGTCAATCCTTATACTTTACTTGGGTAGGAAATAACTACAGACAGTCAATAAGGCATTACGCACATGGTTTAGCTCGTAGAATGTATTACGCAGATCCCAAATATGGTGCACACCATTTGCCTCTGGTTTTACATGGATTCTGTGCAGACTCTCCTGTATAGGAAGAGAAACTATGGCATGTCCTAAACAACACAGATATGTTCTATACTGTATTAGTGAATACTTATAACATTGAGCTAAAAGGAATTCATTATTTTAATGCTTTATTCCTAGTGTAGGTACGATAGACCATAAATATCTGTTTATGGAAGTCAGAGTCCAAGTCCCGATTGATCACCAGATTAAGTGGCTACTGGTGATGAGCAAGCGTGCTGGAATAAGGTGTTATCCGAGTATGTGCGTGTGCTAATAGAGTATCCTTACTTAGAGATGGAAGTGGATAAGAAACCCAGGCTGCCGAGGATCCAAAATACAATAGGAGACCAGATGCTGTTTTATTTGTCAACGCGTTTCGAGGTGATCATACCTCTTCATCAGGACAAACCACAATGATCTATGCTAGAGTATCCTTGGCATACTCAAATACTATGTTCGAGTCTCCATGGCAGAATGTCTTGCGGCTGTCCGACAGCCACAACACATGCAGGGATTACCTAACAAACAAGCAATCCCTGGATCTGTTTCGGCTGTCGAACAGCCATGAGACATGCAGCCACGGGAACTGAAACATAGTATTCGAGCACGCCGAAGATACTCTATTAGTACACGAGCATGCTCGGATAATACCTTATCCGAGCACGCTCAATCATCACTAGTGGTTACTTTACTCCTGCTATCGATCATGCATCCACTTAATTGTCCACCAGGTCTAGAGTGGTACATTCCAAAGTGGCTGTACTTTGTATTACAGATCAATCCTATTAATGTAAATGGGGATAAGCTGCAGTTTATGTCCAGCACAAAGAATAGCTACTACAAAATGAACTGCACTGTGCTTGGTAAACAATGGATGGGGTGCGCTCAGCCAGCTAATCATCTGAGGTGGTGTCAGTCTGATCCCCACTGCTCAGATGCTGAACAATATTTTAGTTCAGGAAAAACTTTTTAATCAATAAAAATATCTTAGATACACAAGTATCTTCTCTATGCCTTGCAATCTAAAGACATCAGATCTTTCAGTTAATGCCTCACATTTTTTCCTGGGAACTCACCGAATATGGCAGTAGTTCTGGTTGATAATTACATTTTTACATTATTCATTAAAGTTTTTCGTATGAGACTCCCATATTATAGAATATGTACATATAGGGTGCTCCACATGTAGGGACAGCTGACACTTGGCCCCTATGTTCTTCATAGTCAAGAAAGAGTCATCAGAAACTGGGATCAATTCTTTTACATTGTGATCAAGGAAGAGTTCATTTCGGTTCTTCTTCACAATATTCCTGTACAATAAATATTCTTTGATTAATGCTTTCCACAATCCAATTGTGTTAGACAGCTAGCCCCTTAGAATACTGAAGTGCCAACAATTACAATGAGTGGGAACAATCAATTAGAAGCAATTTCTCATTAGAACTGCTATCTGGAGAGAGGAAACAGAGCATTTTATTTTGAAAATATTTTATTCTGATGTTCGCAGTTATTAATGTTAAACGTTATGTCTTCCTTGAGGATTAGTATCCTGATTTTTGTTGTTTGCTCCTCAGTACCTGGAAGATAACCCTGCAGCTGACAGTTCCCACTAAGCATTACTATGAATAAAATCTACTAAAATAAGTTATCACGCCTCACTGCGCCTAATTTACAGTGTGTCATAATGTTTCATTATATTTGGGACCAAGATCAACCTGCTTGACTCAAGAAAGTTAGTAAGTCATGCACTGTGACTTCTGCAGATGATGTTGTCAGTCTGGTTAAGTTCTGAATTGAGAACAGGCCAATGGTCAATGAGACGGAAGAAAGAATTGCAGAGAACGGGTAAGCCGGAGGTCTTGTGGCACTTCTACATGACTGCAGTCGAAAGGCACAGCAGAAGGTGCCAGCACATATTGTCTCAGGGTATTTCTGCCATCTGACAATGACTGCATTTTCCAGCAGCACAAATATGTAAAATAATGAGAAAATATAAATTATAGAAAAACTATAACAATTTGAAGGGAGACGTTTAGTGTCATGAATCTGCATGGATTTCCCTTTATTTCAGCTGGCTAGTTCAAACGTTCTCAGAAATTCTTTGTCCAGTACAGTCGTTCTTGCTTTTGCAGTGATCTTGGGCAATGTAAGGCAGTATTGATTCACAATATTCTAACATAGTGGCGAAACTTGAAGCTTGTAAGGCCTTGTAGGTTTTGGGGCGATTGCAACCCCTGCACCTATTATAGTTACACCCCTGCTCCAACATGCAACGAAGATAGCATTATGTGAGCAGTGATGGATTACCATGAAAGAAAGCCCTAACAAATACTACTGCCCGATATTAGCCAGATTTGTCAGTTTTGTAAGTCAATAGTTATTTCTCATTTTAACTGCTTATGCAAGCCAATATAAATTCACATTTGCATGGAATGTCACAGCATTGAGCAGGGAATAAAAACAGAACCTTTTACAAATCATCACTTTTTCTTAAACTAGTCCATTGTTACAGCCTGTATTTAGAATTCTGCTGGTCGCTCCTGGAACCAGTTTGCTAGCACTAGCAGACCTGCATCTCAGCTACTGGGATAGTTTTATAGTATGTCAGTTTTCAATAATTAAACTTAGTATATTGTATAATGCTTGGTGTATATAAATCATCAGAGCAGACTATTCATAGAAACTGAACAAGCAGATTATGCTGGCGGATTTGAGCTCAGAATTGTAAATCCATAGATGTCATATTTGCTCAGAATTTTAGAATTCAGTATCCTATAACTAATTATATTAAGAAAAAAGTGAGAAAAGTCATCTCACCTTGTAGACATATAGATCTTCCTGAAGTCCAGAACTCGCACGGATGGAGGCTGAGCAGCCGATGTGGAAAGAATGGAATATAGGTTGAATCCAGAGAGAGACTGTGACTTTTAATGAGCCATTTAAAAAAAATAACATCACCGATAGTGCGCCACCAAATATAAGATTGAACATGACAGCATCATACACACAGTGCAGCGTTGGGACCAATGCGTTTCGACTTGCATCATAATCATAGGAGCATGATTAAGATGCAAGTCGACACACATTGGATTCAATCTATCTTCCATTAGTTATATTAAAAGGTTTCAATTCCTTAAAGGGAACCAGCATGATTTTGTAATGTGAAGTAAAGACATGGCTGTGATGTCGCTGTAATACTGATTACATTGATACATTTGGTGAAGAAGTCTGCTTTATGGTTCTTCTTTAATCCTCATTTGAAGTTTCCTGCTAATTAAATTTCGGTGCACATGGGCTGGACTGTGCACTGGGTCTTCTCCTCCTTGTCTGTGATTCCCCAGCCCCTCCGCCTGCCTCCGGTCTGTGAATAACAGGTCACTGCTGAGATCTCAAACAGCGGCAGGAGATTCAAAGGCTGCAGGCAGGCAGAAGCACTTGGGAATCACAGACAGGAGGCAGGCACAGGGGCCAGTGAACCACAAACAGGGAGGAAAAGACCCATTATAGAGTCCGGCCTAAGTGCACTGAAATCTAATTAGCAGAAAACGTCAAACGGTGATTAAAAAACAACAAAAAGGGTTTTTTCACCAAAAATATCAATGTAATCAGTATTACAGCACCATTACAGCCATGTCATTACTTTACATTACAAAATCGTACTGACAGATTCTCTTCAAATTGATGAAATTGCAAAGTGCTTGTAAAGTTAAGCAACTCTGTAATGTACCTCTTCTTAAAAGAAATGGAGGGATTTTTAATCTTATAATTAACTGCTTGTTGCCTAGGTTACCAGCCACCTCTAAAGGCTATCAGAGTTGGACAGTTTCCTAGGCAAAGAGTTATCACTTCTGAACCGTTTACTATACAACTTGCAAACGTATCTCTGATATGCCCGTGCATTTCTTGGATGCTGCAGAAGCCAAAAAAGTGGTACCACCATGCCACTAGTGTGAATAGCCAATCACGCACAGTTCAGAGAAGCAGTGGAACCATGCTACTGGGGTAGTTCACCAATCTGCAGGTGTGCGCAACTCCGCGGTAAGCAGTTAGCAACGTGCTCATCAAGAAAGATGCAACAACCTCTTTAACCTTTAATTGAAATATGCCAATTCTATTTTTAATGACTTTAATATAGTTAATGCAACAATGTAGTAAATTCAACAAATCCTCAATTGCTGCAGTGCAAAGTAATAATGATAAAATGTGACTTATAGTTTTGCCATATCTGGCAAAAAATATTGGTCCAAATATTTCATCTCACTACTCTTCATAATAAAGTCATAAAACAACAAAGATCTTACAAAATTGCATAAGTGTGCAACAGACTATGCCAAATAGGACAGAAGTAACACTACATAACTTATGTATATCTGTCTAAATCAAACATCTTTTATCTCTTTTCTAAGTTAGGATTTGTCGTGCTGGAGGATAGGCTACAAAGAATTAGGAGGTCGCAACATGAAAATTGTGACCTTTCAGCATTTCATTAATGAGAGAATATATTGAGAAAGTGTATAATGAAGCACAGGATGTATTTTATATTCCCTAGAGATAAAATTCACCTCTACAGTAACTTTTTACAATTCAGATTTCCATTGAAATGCAGCAATGCTTGAATTACAGATGTTCCATTGTGAAATGAAATGCCATTAAGATTTACCAGTCTTGAGGGCACTAGTATTCTTCACACACTGAAAGCAGACATATACTGGAACCACTTCTATCAATTTACAGTAAAATGTCTCATCTCAATTGCAGGCGCGTCAGCATGCATTATAAATAGCTCTCTATGCACCCAGTGATCCTGAATTATAAGGGTGGAGAGGAAAAAATGCACCAGTAGCAAGATTAGTCCAATAAAATGTATGTTTTATAATGTGTAAAAATAATGAATCTCCTTTGTGATTTGTAAACATTGTTGAATTATCGGTATTTTGTGTTCAATTTTAGGGGAAGAAAACTTATTGGCAATTTTGAAAAGAAGATGGTGGAAGTATATGTTCTTGGGCATAATAGACATAGAAGCCACATATTTAGTGGTAAAAGCACACCAATATACCACATTTATTAGCATACAGGTAAGTCAATTGGCATCTATGTTGCCTCTTTTAAATTGTGTTAACTTGTGCGTTGGTAGATTGTATTCATTTGCCTCAAGAATAGGAATTAGTGATTATTGTGGAGGAGATCAGAGTAAAATAGCAATTTGGGAATATGATAAATTAGACTGAAAAGATTAAATTAGTTTCATAAAAGAATGAAAGCTATATATTAAGAGGATAAAACGTTGATGGGAGTGCTTCTTTATGCCAAGACCATTCTATTAAGCAATTATCACGCTGTGATGCTCTTCAGTAAGGAAGAGGGGCCTCAAACTGTCCTTGGAGCAGGGACCCTAACTATCCCTGTCCCAGGTGAAGGTGAAGAGGCCTGAGTCTCTGATCTTACTATGCTCCTGTAAAAACACTAATCTGTCCACTCCCCCACCCCATGAGGCATTGGACAGAAATGAAAGGTAAACCAGACACAAGGACAAAACAGGGATAGCAGAAAACCTCTATCATGGACAGGGAGGAATAAACTAAATGGGTAAAGGGAACAGGAGATAAACTCACACGTACAGCAGCAACCTACAGAACACCACAACTCCAAACTTCAACTACTTAACTTTAGCACACAGCACAGGAAGATAAATCTCCAATAGCAACCACCAACTCCTATTTAGCACAGCGTCTCCTAAGAGCAAGGAAGCAGAGCTTTCACCGGCAGGACAGTGAGGGTCTGGCAAGGTTTTATAGGAAGAGTTAACGACCAGAACAGAAGCAGCTGAAATGGAGCTGCATGTTTCTGACCAGCATAGAAATGGTTGTTAACCTATTCAGCACCAAAGGAAACCAAATTCATTTAATATGAGATCCAAATACACAGGCTAAACGTAAGGTCTTCGATTAACAATACCCCCAGATTTCTCAGGTTGGCGTGACACACTCATGACAGCAATGCTCATTCCATTAAGACACACTTGTCAGACAAGGTGCAGAAAGTGTCTAAATCACATAGTGAATATAGTGCAAGTTCTGAAAGATAGATTTTTGGGTGTACATTGCATCCTAATTGTGACATATTTAGCTTGGGCTCACTGAAAAAGGGATAAATCCATAAAACTTTATTTTTATTAAAATATTTAAACAACCATAACAATTCTACTACCTAAAGTTCACTATCTTGAGTGTACCTCCAGGAAAAGGGTAAATACAACACAAAAAAACCCCACACAAATTGGTCTCTAAATGCTGTGACCAATAAGAAGGTACCACAGTTATAACAATCTTTCTCACATCTCAAATATTTAGCTTGATGCGTCTTACTTTTCACAAATAAGTGTAGAGAAGGTCCTTGACAGAATTTATTCTCGGGTCACAAACGGAGTATCAGACGACCACTGCATAATGGACAGGAACAACACAGCTTTCACTTCACCTGGAGTAGTCTCTTTAATCGACAGTAGAAACAATGTATCCATAAATTGTAAAGTCAAAACCCTTTGCAATATATCTCAATGACAGTTTTTTTTATCTAGGTATATACAGTATATATGGTGCATCTTTTGGGTGCTTCTAATTAGGAGTTCAAATGCTTGTATATCTTTGTTAACCTTAAGAAATGTTTATAGCAAGGATCTTTCTGAACACAAGCAGCATATTTATTTTACATAAAAATTAACACAAAGTGGAAAAAGCATTTTTTGAACTTGTAATATATTATGTTATTCTATAATACATTATTAGGTTACTATTTATTTTATGTTAGGATCTATACGAACAATCTAATCATGTTATGTCAGCACCGACCTGCCATGGAAAGAGTTATTAACCTTAACCACTTCGCTTTGGAGCCACTTTTAATTTTTGAGAACCTATAACTTTTTTCCTTTTTTAGCTGACATAACCGTGTGAGGATTACTTTTTTTTGTGGGACAAGTTGTAGTTTTAAATGACACCATTCATTTTACTACAGAGTATACTGAAAAAGGGAAAAAAATTCAAAGTAAGGTGAAATGGTCGAAAAAAGCAATTCCGTCCAAAGTTTTTTGTTTCATTTTTACAGATTTTTGGGTGTGGTTAAAATGACAAGGCAACATGATTCTTCAGGTCAGTAAGATTATGGTGATGCCAACTTATATATATATTTTGTTATAGTTACTGGTTTAACGCCACCATTTTTAAATTCACTATTACTTGTTTATTTGCTTCACCCTATGGGACTTAATCCCGCTACCTGTGGCTTTGCTCCATAGGAGTACCAGATGGCGATAGCAAGGGCCCTAAAAGGCTGCCGTCTGCCATAGTAACCAATAGGCATCCTGCGATCATAGTGAAGAGGGAGACCAGAACAGAAATACCTGCATTGATTCAATGCCACTAAGTGGTTAAACAGCAGCCTTTGGAGCTAGCTCCAATTGCTACTGTTAGAAGTTGTTGAAGGCTGCACAACAGCAGTCCTGTACTGCTCCATATATACACCCCAATGTGTGGTCACATGTCAAGAGATTAAACATGTCAAGAGATTAAACATTATTATACCTGCACACAGTGGCGTATCTTGGTTATGGGCCCCCTCCTGGGCCCCAATGCAAAATTATTGCAAATCTTTAATATCAATGATTTTTTTATATACTTTTTATATAGGAAAAAAGGGACTTTTGGGGTCTCCCAGGCTTCAGGGTCAGGGTGCGATTGCAACCCCTGCACCTATTGTAGTTACGCCCCTGCCTGTGCAACCTGTAGAAAATACTGAATACAGGTAGGAACTAACTTTGATCTACATAGGTAAAAACAGACTTTCACTGTTAAAAGCAGTGCAATGCCATGATGGAGGCAATCAATACCACGTTAAAAGAACAATAAACAAGTCAGTCAACATCGCCTATCAAGAAGGAGCTGACAAACTTTGCGGGCTTTTTTATTCATTTGTGACATGAACGTTCAGCTATTTCATTTGCATGATGCTTTCATTTTGGGACAAATTTAAGTATCATTGCTGAATAGACAGATAATCTTTTGAAACCTTTGTGAATTAGATCATTCCAGTCTTTAAAGGGAACCTGCCATATCCCTCATACCCTCCAACCCACTGGCATTTGTATACAGTGGGTACGGAAAGTATTCAGACCCCTTTAAATTTTTCACTCTTTGTTTCATTGCAGCCATTTGGTAAATTCAAAAAAGTTATTTTTTTTCTCATTAATGTACACTCTGCCCCCCATCTTGATTGAAAAAAAAACAGAAATGTAGAAATTTTTGCAATTTTTTTAAAAAAGAAAAACTTAAATATCACATTGTCATAAGTGTTCAGACCCTTTTGTACTCAAGTAGAAGCACCCTTTTCAGCTAGTACAGCCATGAGTCTTCTTGGGAACGATGCAACAAGTTTTTCACACCTGGATTTGGGGATTCTATGCCATTCTTCCTTGCAACTCCTCTCCAGTTCCGTCAGGTTGGATGGTGAACGTTGGTGGACAGCCATTTTCAGGTCTATCCAGAGATGTTCAATTGGGTTTAGGTCAGGGTCAGGGCTCTTGCTGGGCCAGTCAAGAATAGTCACAGAGTTGTTCTGAAGCCACTCCTTTGTTATTTTAGCTGTGTGCTTAGGGTCATTGCCTTGTTGGAAGGTGAACCTTCAGCCAAGTCTGAGGTCCAGAGCACTCTGGAAGAGGTTTTCATCCAGGATATCTCTGTACTTGGCCGCATTCATGTTTCCTTTAATTTCAAACAGTCGTACTGTCCCTGCAGCTGAAAAACGCCCCCATAGCATGATGCTGCCACCACCATGTTTCACTGTTGGGATGGTATTGGGCAGGTGATGAGCAGTGCCTGGTTTTCTCCACACATACCGCTTAGAATTATCACCAAAAAGTTCTATTTTAGTCTCATCAAACCAGAGAATCTTAGTTATCATAGTCTGGGAGTCCTTCATGTGTTTTTTAGCATCTCCAAGCGGGCTTTCATATGTCTTGCACTGAGGAGAGGCTTCCTTCGGGCCACTCTGCCATAAAGGCCCGACTGGGGGAGAGCAACAGTGATAGTCGACTTTGTGGAACTTTCTCCCATCTCCCTACTGCATCTGTGGAGCTCAGCCACAGTGATCTTGGGGTTCTTCTTTACCTCTCTCACCAAGGGTCTACTCCCACGATTGCTCAGTTTGGCTGGACAGCCAGGTCTAGGAAGACTTCCGGTGGTCCCAAACGTCTTCCATTTAAGGATTATGGAGGCCACTGTGCTCTTAGGAACCTTGAGTACTGCAGAAATTCTTTTGTAACCTTGGCCAGATGTGTGCCTTGCCAAAATTCTGTCTCTGAGCTCCTTGGGCAGTTCCTTTGACCTCATGACTGTCATTTGGTCTGACATGCACTGTGAGCTGTCAGGTCTTATATAGACAGGTGTGTGCTTTACTAATCAAGTCCTATCAGTTTAATTAAACACATCTGGACTCCAATAAAGGAGTAGTACCATCTCAAGGAGGATCACAAGGAAATGGACAGCATGTGACTAGGGTTGAGCGATACTTTCCGATATCCAAAAGTATCGGAATCGGAATGGTATCGCCGATATCACTAAAATATCGGCGATACCCGATACCGATACCGGAAGTCCCATGTAAGTCTATGGGAACAAAATATCGGAATTAAAAAAACCCCATTCTTGCCTTGTTGGTTAATTGTACATGAAGGAAAACAACAAAGAGTAATGTACAATGTATTGTGGAAGGTTGAGGAGACATTAAAGGCATAGATGTTTAACCCAATCAAATAAAATAGCATAAATATTTTTTTTTTTAAAGATGTTCGGATTGACGAAGAAATTGACAATGTTGTTAACGTTTTTTCTATTTTGGCAAATATGTATATTTCACTACTTCCATGCTCTTCACCTTCTTAACTTTTCACACACTTTCTCCTTCATAATCTTCAGCAGCATCATCTTTTTCATCAAATTATTCTTCATCTTCACCTTCTTTATCTTCTTCTTAAACTTCTTGCTATTCATCTTTTTGTTAACATTACTCATATTCTTCTTATTAAACTATTATTCTTATTCATATTGTACTTCATCTTCTTCATCATATTCTTATTTGTGACAGAGAATCCTGTACTTGTAATCTGTCAAAGTATGAATTTTTCATCCTTCCGTTCTTGCTGTCACAAAAGATTTAAATTACAACAGTATTTGTCCGTGTTCAGTTTAGCCTGCAGCAGCAGGCATTTTCCAGGGGCACCACGAGGAGGAACGGACTCACCCCCATACACTGCTTAGTCTTCTGCTTAGAATTTAGAGCATATATTTTGCTCTTCATTTTGGTCTTATACTTCATGTTCTTCTGCTTTTTGATCTTCTGCTTATTGTTCTTAAGTCTCTTGTTCTGTATCTTGTAGTTTGTCTTAACCTTCTTAGTCCTGTTTGGTAATCTTTTATTTCTTCTTTGTGATGGTGTTTAGGCTGGTTGGCTTCATGCTCGTCGTCCTTGTTGTCGTCATCTTCTTCTGGGTGGTCTTTAAGGTTGTCTAATTTCCGAGAACCAGCTGACGTTACTGGAACCCTGACGGGTATCAGATGGAGCAAGAGACAATGGAAGTAACGAGGACCAGCTGACTGTGCTGGAACCGGAGGGGCAGCAGAAGGAAAGAGCCAATGGCACAACCGAGGACCAGCTGACGTTACTGGGACACGGTTACTAAGCAGGAGGTACCTGTGCTCCAAAGCACTACCAAGGACCAGCAGACATTGCTGGAACTCGGATACCGAGATGGAGGCACCTAGGCCAAAGGCACTGCGGAGAACCAGCTGACGGTACTGGAACCCGGACGGGTAGCAGAAGGTACAAGAGCCAATGCAAGTAACGAGGACCAGCTGACTGTGCTGGAACCCGGAGGGGCAGCAGAAGGAAAAGAGCCAATGGCACAACCGAGGACCAGCTGACGTTACTGGGACACGGTTACTAAGCAGGAGGTACCTGTGCTCCAAAGCACTACCAAGGACCAGCAGACATTGCTGGAACTCGGATACCGAGATGGAGGCACCTAGGCCAAAGGCACTGCGGAGAACCAGCTGACGGTACTGGAACCCGGACGGGTAGCAGAAGGTACCCATGGAAAATTAAGATGACAGGCCGCGAGCCAGCCGCAGTTACCGAATCCCACAGTACTACAGTGGATGATTGTCCTATTGTCACAACGAAACAGCCTTTATTTGCATATCCCGCAGCACACATAGGAAGCACCTAAACTCCAAGCACCATAGAGTCGGCTAACCCGACCGCAACACGACAGGACAACTTATTGGAGGCTAAGTGACGTTTACACTGACAGGAAACAGATGGCGTGCTGTAACCAGTCTGGGCAGGAGTGAGTACCCGTGCCAATGACACTTCCGAGCAACAACTGGCGGTGTTCAAGCCCAGGGATGAGAAGAGAACAGGGTGGAGGCAGCAGGACTTTTTGCCGTTATCACAGCAGGGAACAGCTGACATTACTGAACCCCAGTAACACAGGAGCAAGTGTTCACTGTGCTAACAGCACTTCCGAGCTACAACTGGCAGTGTTGTAGCCCAGGGATGAGAAGAGAACAGGGTGGAGGCAGCAGGACTTTTTGCCGTTCACACAGCAGGGGAACAGCTGACATTACTGAACTCCAGTAACACAGGAGCAAGTGTAGACTGTGCTAAAAGCACTTCCGAGCTACAACTGGCGGTGTTGTAGCCCAGGGATGAGAAGAGAACATGGTGGAGGCAGCAGGACTTTTTGCCGTTATCACAGCAGGGGAACAGCTGACATTACTGAACCCCAGTAACACAGGAGCAAGTGTTCACTGTGCTAACAGCACTTCCGAGCTACAACTGGCAGTGTTGTAGCCCAGGGATGAGAAGAGAACAGGGTGGAGGCAGCAGGACTTTTGCCGTTCACACAGCAGGGGAACAGCTGACATTACTGAACCCCAGTAACACAGGAGCAAGTGTAGACTGTGCTAACAGCACTTCCGAGCTACAACTGGCGGTGTTGTAGCCCAGGGATGACAAGAGAACATGGTGGAGGCAGCAGGACTTTTTGCCGTAACACAGCAGGGGAACAGCTGACATTACTGAACCCCAGTAACACAGGAGCAAGTGTTCACTGTGCTAACAGCACTTCCGAGCAACAACTGGCGGTGTTGTAGCTCAGGGATGAGAAGAGAACATGGTGGAGGCAGCAGGACTTTTTGCCGTTCACACAGCAGGGGAACAGCTGACATTACTGAACCCCAGTAACACAGGAGCAAGTGTTCACTGTGCTAACAGCACTTCCGAGCTACAACTGGCGGTGTTGTAGCCCAGGGATGAGAAGAGAACATGGTGGAGGCAGCAGGACTTTTTGCCGTTATCACAGCAGGGGAACAGCTGACATTACTGAACCCCAGTAACACAGGAGCAAGTGTTCACTGTGCTAACAGCACTTCCGAGCAACAACTGGTGGTGTTGTAGCCCAGGGATGAGAAGAGAACAGGGTGGAGGCAGCAGGACTTTTTGCCGTTCACACAGCAGGGGAACAGCTGACATTACTGAACCCCAGTAACACAGGAGCAAGTGTTCACTGTGCTAACAGCACTTCCGAGCAACAACTGGCGGTGTTGTAGCCCAGGGATGAGAAGAGAACAGGGTGGAGGCAGCAGGACTTTTTGCCGTTCACACAGCAGGAGAACAGCTGACATTACTGAACCCCAGTAACACAGGAGCAAGTGTAGACTGTGCTAACAGCACTTCCGAGCTACAACTGGCGGTGTTGTAGCCCAGGGATGAGAAGAGAACATGGTGGAGGCAGCAGGACTTTTTGCCGTACACACAGCAGGGGAACAGCTGACATTACTGAACCCCAGTAACACAGGAGCAAGTGTTCACTGTGCTAACAGCACTTCCGAGCAACAACTGGCGGTGTTGTAGCCCAGGGATGAGAAGAGAACATGGTGGAGGCAGCAGGACTTTTTGCCGTTCACACAGCAGGGGAACAGCTGACATTACTGAACCCCAGTAACACAGGAGCAAGTGTTCACTGTGCTAACAGCACTTCCGAGCAACAACTGGCGGTGTTGTAGCCCAGGGTCAAGGAGGATGTTTAAATACTATATCAAGTATTTTCCTTGTTACGTGTCAATTAAAAATGTCTATACTCCAAACAAGAGAAATATAAACTTTAGTACCATAAGATGATGATTTAACTTAAAAAAATATATGTAAATTAAAAATTTACAAACATAAACGCATACATTAACATGTTGAAAAGCAATGCAAACCACAATTAAAATAGGTTAAATAATCTGCTATACGGTTTAAAATAAAAGCATACAAGTACACATCAGAATCCATTAATGATGGGTAAGTAACAGTATGTACACCATTTTTATTGTGTAGACAATGAATGGCTGACTTAAAAACATAATCAGAATTACAAGTTTTCTTTGACATTCATAAAACTTTACATTTGGTGAATAATATAACTACAATTTTTTAAAAAATATCTAAAATTTCCATCATGTAATACTGATAATATGTGCCAATCATTTATATTAACAAAACGAAAATTTAAAAAGTGCATAGTGCAGAGTGAAAACAGATATTTATGCCTGACTGTGGACTTGCAAGCATGACAACGGATAGATAAGGTATATATAGATGAGACTGCATAGCCACAGATGGTGAATGGCGATGTAATACTGTACCTCAATAAAGTGTGCGTTACTACTACATCCTTTTTTTTATCTAGCTTTATAAAAGGTTACGTGCATGTATGGTTGCGCCTTTGTTTGGACGCACAGACTGGCTTCCTGCTGTGACGCGTTGGGTATTGGAGCGTCTGTACGTCTTATGACGCAGACTAACATTCACGGTGCGCATCGTTCATCATCGCAAGCGTACCGACAACACAAAGGCGTTGTCATGATGACTGCTTTACTCAGTAAACATGCACCTATGATGAAACATACACGCATGTGCCCTATTACATAACAAGCTACAAGAAAAACGAGTGTGAGGTGTGACACAGCTGTTTTGTTAAGGTACAGTATTATATCGACATTGTACAGATGTCGCTATTCAGTCTGATAAATATATATCATTCACGTATTCTATCAGTTGTCGTTCTTTCAGCACCACTTACAGGTATATATTTTGCTATTGTGACTATGCACTATTGACTTTACCAAGGTAATGCATGATTTTTGTAAGCGATTATCATGTTTACATGAAGGACCTTTATGATATGGGCTGTTAACTTTCTAATCAAATATGTATTTTTTAAAATGACACAAATATAAGTAATGTTGAAGAGGACTATTCCTACATGCATTGTTTGCACAATATTACAGGGGTACATCACGTCCCTTAATCAACATTGGATTATTATATTAACTTGTATGCTTTTATTTCAAAGGCAAGAACACTGAAGTATAACCTTCGCACTGCAGCAGTTGTCAAAGTTCAACCCACATTATGCACTTCCAACATTGCAGCATTGGAGTCATCATGATGTGAGTTGGATTTGTCTAAGCTATGGAGTGACAAGGTTGACCATCAGTATCCTATAGCATAAGTAGGATTTTGTGTTTGCATTTGTTTTCGACATGTGCATATCTGTAATAATATGTCACATTTATTTTGTTACAGATTTGTGACAAAGACTAATCATTTTATGGTTTGAAAGTTGACGTTTCAAATGTTTACAGCTTAGAAATCAGGGTGTAGCCTCATATCTATGTGTAGCACTAGACACTTTGAGATGTCAGGTTTTTTTCACCATGATTAGGTAGCTAGCAGTAATTTTTGCCGGACACACAGCAGGGAACAGCAGGCGTTACTGAACCCCACAAACACATCAGCGATTGTTTCATCTGTGCATCTAACACTTCTGAGCAGCAACTGGCGCTGTTGAAGCCCAGGGTCAAGGAGGGTGTAGGCAGAGGCCTAGTATGAGACGTTTGAAGTTGAAGTTGTAGTTAGCAGCAGTAATTTTTGCCAGACACACAGCAGGGGAACAGCAGGCGTTACTGAACCCCACAAACACATCAGCGATTGTTTTCATCTGTGCATCTAACACTTCTGAGCAGCAACTGGCGCTGTTGAAGCCCAGGGTCAAGGAGGGTGTAGGCAGAGGCCTAGTATGAGACGTTTGAAGTTGAAGTTGTAGTTAGCAGCAGTAATTTTTGCCAGACACACAGCAGGGGAACAGCAGGCATTACTGAACCCCACAAACACATCAGCGATTGTTTTCATCTGTGCATCTAACACTTCTGAGCAGCAACTGGCGCTGTTGAAGCCCAGGGTCAAGGAGGGTGTAGGCAGAGGCCTAGTATGAGACGTTTGAAGTTGAAGTTGTAGTTAGCAGCAGTAATTTTTGCCAGACACACAGCAGGGGAACAGCAGGCGATTACTGAACCCCACAAACACATCAGCGATTGTTTTCATCTGTGCATCTAACACTTCTGAGCAGCAACTGGCGCTGTTGAAGCCCAGGGTCAAGGAGGGTGTAGGCAAGGCCTAGTATAACGCTTGAAGTTGAAGTTGTATTAGCAGCAGATAATTTTTGCCAGACACACAGCAGGAGAATCAGGCATTATGAACCACAAAACATAGCGATTGTTTTACATCTGTGCGATAACACTTCTGAGGCAACTGGCGCTGTTGAAGCCCAGGGTCAAGGAGGGTGTAGGCACAAAATATTGACTTATTGCCTTGTTACGTGGCCATTGCAAATGTATGTACTTCAAACAAGAATAAATGAAGTTTTACTAGGACAATAAAATGATGAATTTCAATTCCAAGAATAGAAAAATATTTATACTTGAGAGTCCTCTGTGGTTGATACCGTTTAATGGCTAACTGAAAATATGGTAACAAATTCAAAGCTTTCGAGACTACTCAGGTCTCTTCATCAGGCTAAGACTAAAAAAAAAAAATGGAAGAATCACATATTTGTACACACAACAGGACACAGGAATAGGTAAGACAAGTGAGGGAGGGACAAGTGAGGGTAGACCGGCCAAAAAATGAGAACAAGGATGAATTATCAGCGCCACACGATAAGACAAAAAATAATGGATTTACCTGTGGCAAAACACTTTTGTATGCCCGGTCATAGCATGATGGATATGGAATTACTGGTATTAAAATATAACTTCAAATATGACAAAGATACAAAGGTTTCAGAATATAAGCTCATCATGACCTTTGACACTGTTAGTGATGGAATGAATAGATCACACGGATTTATGTCATTCTATATCAATTAAGGAATCTGCGTCTCTGCCCTTCCAGGGGCATTAAAACACAAAACCAGACCCCAATCAGAGGGCAATAAAACTTTCTATCCTTATCTAGGAACTGTTCCAATATTTATGTTCATCCCTCTGTGATAATGACAGTTCTGCTACACGTCACTTACTTGTCTTACCTATTGCACTATTCCTGTGTCCTGTTGTGTATAGAAATATGTGATGCTTCATTTTTTGTTTTAGTCTTTGCCTGTTGAAGAGACGTGAGTAGCCTCGAAAGCTTGCAATTTGTTACCATCTTTTCAGTTATCCATTCAAAGGTATCAACCACTGTGGACTCTCAAGTGTAAATATTTTTCTATCTAATGGCTAACACGGTACGAAGATACACATGTTTCCTAACTTCAATAATAAAAATAAATACACTGCAAATATAAACGCATATATGCACATGCCAACAAGAAATGGAACAACACACCACCCAAAAAATTGGTTACAAAATATAGTGTTGTAAATTTAAGAATAAAAGTCCATTTTTGTATTTATGAATAATGCTTAAGGAACGCTATGTTAAACCATAACATAGTGAAGACAATGGATTTTGTAATCGTCACTCATCATCATCATCATTGCAATTTAGATGTGACAGTCACAGACATTTCAATTATTTCAGTTAATAAAATCGTTACTTTGTACAGCATGTATGACATGTCCAGCATGGACTCATCAATGTGATGACACAATAATGTACGATAAAAAATAACCATTTAAAAAAACATAATGCATTGTCACAATTTAAGTGTGTGCCTGCAAGTGTAGGTGAAAGAAAGGCTACGGATAGCAAAGGTATATTCTATGTCTGTATCAGACAGTGGACAGCCTCTGATGGGTAATGGCGATGTTATACTGTACGTCAATAAAGTCTGCGGCTGCAATCATGCATTTTTTGCTTGGACAGTGTTGAAGAGGGTAAAAGCATGTCTGGTTGCGCAAGGCTTTATTCGTCAACGCTACCTTCCTACTGTCACGCGTAAGGTAGGGTAGCGTGTGTCAATTAGATGACTCTATAAAATGTGACGTTATGCAGCGTTATTGCGCCCTAGGGATGCCAAAAATACAACAGCAGTAATCATTTACTGTCTAATACTCCACCTATGACCAACAAAAAAAGACCGTTCCCTCTTTAACAATCTACAAGACTAACAAGCATAATGGTTCACGCTGACTTTATTGAGGTACAGTATTACATCGACATTGTCCATGAGTAACTATGCACTGTGATACCTATATACCATTATTAATTTATATCTGTTGTGGTTGTTTCAACAGCACTTGCAGGTATAACTAGTACTACCTATTGTCAGTATGCATGATGCACTTTATAGATGTAATAATTTATTATTGCACATTATTACCAGGTTTAGATGCTGGCCATTTCATATATGGTGTGTGAAGTTACAGTTGGCATCAGTATGTGTATTTTATAATGTCTGTCATAAATAAAAATTCGTGATGATGATGATGAGGATTTTATGATTTGTACATCCATTGACTGCATTATCTTACAGGTACAGATAAATTCCTTAAAAAGCATTAATTGATAAGTATGAAATGTACTTTTATGCATTAATTTCAAAAAGTGAAGACTATGTTTTAGTTTTTGTTACCATTTATAATAGACATGTGCAGATATGCGCTGTGATGACAAATTATTATTTGTCCATATTTGTCATAAAAATTATCATTCTAGGCCTGGAAAACTTCACAATTTCCTGTTTTAAGCATAACAATCAGGGTGACGGCTCTTCCCTATTTGGAGCATGTTCGACATGGTTTTTCTGTGCATGTGTAGGGAACAGGAGACATGGATAACGTTGCGAACCAGTTATTTAATCTGAAAACGGACAGACAAATTCTGGCGAGATCCATGCCTTGTTCATTTTCAGAAAAGTAAGCCGGTCTACATTATCGGAGGATAGTCGCATGCGACGGTCTGTTAGTACACCACCTGCGGCACTAAAGACGCGCTCCGATAATACACTGGCAGCAGGGCAAGCCAGCACCTCCAATGCATACTGGCTAAGCTCTGGCCATGTATCCAGCTTAGAGACCCAAAACTTGAATGGGAAGAGCCATCTGGGAGTACACTGAGAGGGAAAGACATGTAGTCTGTCACCATCTTACGGAAACGTTGCCTCCTGCTGACTGGAGCCGTCTCGGATGGTGTAGACATTGGTGGCGCTGCCACAAAACTTCGCCACATTTGGAACATACTGGTCTTGCCCTGTGCAGAGGCGCTGCTTGTGCTCCCTCTTGTTGCAGAGCTGTCTCCACTGCCTCGACGCACAGAGCTGCTTTGTAAAGCAGTAGCAGCAGCAGTGCTCTCGGCTGGAATGGAGAACATTATGGATTGCACCAGTATGTCTTGGTACTCCCGCATTTTACGCTCCCGGTTCAACGGTGTGATGAGGCTTTGTAAGTTGTCCCGGTAGCGAGGGTCTAGGAGGGTGTACACCCAATAATCAGACGTGGTGAGAATGTGGGCGATGCGGCGGTCGTTTCTCAGGCACTGCAGCATGAAATCAACCATGTGCTGCAGACTCCCAACTGGCCAAGAAACGCTGTCCCCTGCAAGAGGCGTCATCTCTGACTGCTCTGCATCACCCCACCCTCGCTCTACATACTGACTAGAGCGTTGTGTACCTCCCTCTGGAGCGATGTCTTCCTCCTCCATTGACTCCTCCTCATCCTCCTCACAAAGTGAACACTGCCCAGCCCTTTGTGAGGAACCACGTTGCGCTGACTGTCCAGAAGGTGATGGAATTTGTGACTCCTCATCCTCCACCTCTTCCAAAACCTCATCCCTTATTGCTTGCAGTGTTTTTTGAAGCAGGCAGATAAGGGGGACAGTCAGGCTGACTAGTGCATCATCTGCACTCGCCATCCGCGTTGACTCATCAAACGCACGCAAAACGTGGCAGATGTCCTTCATAGAGGCCCACTCAGTAGTGGTGAAGTGTGAACGACGCAAATTGCGAGTTGATTGCGCCTGATGCAGCTGATACTCCATTACTGCTGGCTGCTGCTCACACAACCGCTCCAACATATGTAACGTGGAATTCCACCTGGTGGGTACGTCACATATGATGCGATGTTCAGGAAGGCGAAATCTGCGTTGCAGAGCTGCAATGCGCGATCTGGCCATGCTGGAACGTCGCAAGTGAGCGCACTCTAGGCGGACCTTGTGCAGCAGTGCATCAAGATCCGGATAGTCCCTCAAAAAACTCTGCACGACCAAGTTGAGCACATGTGCCAGACATGGTATGTGAGTGAGGTTGCCAAGGCCCAGAGCTGCCACCAGATTTCGGCCATTGTCACACACTACCAAGCCTGGCTGGAGATTCGCTGGCAAAAACCACACGTCGCTCTCCTGCTTGATGGCATTCCAGAGCTCCTGCGCTGTGTGGCTTCGATTCCCCATGTAAATTAATTTCAGGACGGCCTGTTGACGTTTGGCCACGGCTGTGCTCATATCGGTCGCATCAGGTAAACGTTCACGGGTCCATGTGGAGGTAGACCGTGACGGCTCCTGCAGCGATGATTCTGAGGAACTGGAGTAGGAGGAGGAGTCAATGTGGACAGACTTGATTCCTGCAATCCTTGGAGTTGGCAGAACACGTACAGCGCCACTCGCAAGATCTGTACCCGGCTCCACAACATTGACCCAATGGGCAGTGAGGGAAAGGTATCGTCCCTGGCCATGGGTACTGGTCCACGCATCGGTGGTCAGGTGGACCTTGCTACTGACGGTGTTTAGTAGCGCATGTTTAATTTTTCCCTCAACATGCTTTTGCAGACCAGGGACGGCTTGCCTGCTGAAATAAAATCGGCTGGGCACATTGTATTGTGGGACTGCCAATGACATTAAGTCACGGAAACTGTCAGTCTCCACCAGCCTGAATGACAGCATTTCAAGGGACAGGAGTTTTGCAATGCCAGCATTCAGAGCCTGTGCTCGTGGATGGTTTGCCGAGTATGGCCGTCTTTTATCCCATGCCTGTGCTACCGATGGCTGTTTTGTGGCCTGGGAGTGTGAGGATGACAGGGAACTTGCAGCTGTGGGTGGAATAACACTGGGTCTCTGGACAACAGTTACAGAGGTTCTTCCATGGCGATCCTGTGAGGAAGCCGAACCAGCTGTGTGTGAGCTGGAGGAAGAGGCTCCAACACGAGCTGAAGATATAGGTGCTGCTGTAGGTTGGCCTACATCTCCAGTGTGTCTTTGTAACTCAGCTACGTGCTTTGTCCGTACATGTTTCCACATATTTGTGGTATTGAGGTTACTGATATTTTTACCTCTTTTAACTTTTTGATTACACAGCTTGCATTTGACATAGCAAATATCATCTGCAAGTGTGTCAAAAAAGGACCACGCAGTGCAAGTCCTGGGAGCGCCCGGTTTGGCTGTTGGAAGAGAACTGCTACGAACGGGTGCCAAACTGGAGGGTACAGGCAACCGAGTCTGCAGCCTACCTCTCCTTACTGTTTGGACCGTTGGGCAATCTCTTCCTCAGAGCTGCTACCACCACCTTCCTGTTCCTCACGCCATGTTGGGTCTTGGACCTCATCATCTCCACTACCCTCTTCCAACACCTGCTGCTGTTGGGTGGTCTGGCCAGCACCTTGCTCAACAGAAAATGGCACCTGAGTCTCATCATCATCAGATGCGTTCTGCGGTGTGCTGACCATCGGCACTGGCTCACCCGCCTCTTCACATTCAGAGAGACACAGCTGTTGCGCATCACTGCATACTGCGTCTTCTTCACATTCCAGAATGCTGCTTGGCTGGGCCCCTGTTTCCAAGCCAACAGATTCTGAGAACAGAAGCAGAGACTCAGCTGGCTCCAGTTCATAACTCTCTGACTGCCTGGGCAATTTGGCAGGCGGTGAAGAGACAGATGGTTGTTCAACAGTGCTGTGGTCCTGAGAGGAGGTGGAAGCAATTGAAGTCGATGCATTGGCTGCCATCCAACCAACAACGGCTTCAATTTGTTCTTCCCGCAGCAGAGGGGTACGCTGAGCTCCTACAAAAGTGCGCATAAAGGAACGCTCACGGGGAAAACTGGTGGATGCTGTGTCACTGGGTGCGGCAGCAGCCACAGAATCTCCACGTCCTCTCCCTGCTGAAACTCCCCGGCCACGACCACGTGCCTTACTCCCTGCCTTCTTCATCTTGGTAGATTGATAAAGAAAGTCAGAAAAGTTATAAGGCCTAAGTGTGGTTATTCCTCAGAGACTGCAGTGAACACTGCAGACAACTGTTCAGTAGCTGTGAAAGGCCCCTTTGTGTACTTCTATAGTGTTTGCAACCAATGTATTGTATACGGATGGAAGCGCGTCACACTAATAGATTAGATTTTTTTCAAATATAATGGAGCAGCACCAATTAGTGAAGGATGAGGCAGTGACACACGCTCAGCAGACTACAACCAGCAGTAGTTGAAGAACTAACTGGAGCGTGATCTGCACTCAAAAAATGAAAAGCTCACAGACTACAGTGAACACTGAAACACAACTGTTCAGTAGCTGTGAAACGCCCCTTTGTCTACTTCTATAGTGTTTGCAACCAATGTATTGTATACGGATGGAAGCGCGTCACACTAATAGATTATATTTTTGGCAAATATAATGGAGCAGCACCAATTAGTGAAGGATGAGGCAGTGACACACGCTCAGCAGACTACAACCAGCAGTAGTTGAAGAACTAACTGGAGCGTGATCTGCACTCAAAAAATGAAAAGCTCACAGACTACAGTGAACACTGAAACACAACTGTTCAGTAGCTGTGAAACGCCCCTTTGTCTACTTCTATAGTGTTTGCAACCAATGTATTGTATACGGATGGAAGCGCGTCACACTAATAGATTAGATTTTTGGTAAATATAATGGAGCAGCACCAATTAGTGAAGGATGAGGCAGTGACACACGCTCAGCAGACTACAACCAGCAGTAGTTGAAGAACTAACTGGAGCGTGATCTGCACTCAAAAAATGAAAAGCTCACAGACTACAGTGAACACTGAAACACAACTGTTCAGTAGCTGTGAAACGCCCCTTTGTCTACTTCTATAGTGTTTGCAACCAATGTATTGTATACGGATGGAAGCGCGTCACACTAATAGATTAGATTTTTGGCAAATATCATGGAGCAGCACCAATTAGTGAAGGATGAGGCAGTGACACACGCTCAGCAGACTACAACCAGCAGTAGTTGAAGAACTAACTGGAGCGTGATCTGCACTCAAAAAATGAAAAGCTCACAGACTACAGTGAACACTGAAACACAACTGTCCACAATCTGTGAAAGGCTACTCCTTTGTCTACTTCTATAGTGTTTGCAACCAATGTATTGTATACGGATGGAAGCGCGTCACACTAATAGATTAGATTTTTGGCAAATATAATGGAGCAGCACCAATTAGTGAAGGATGAGGCAGTGACACACGCTCAGCAGACTACAACCAGCAGTAGTTGAAGAACTAACTGGAGCGTGATCTGCACTCAAAAAATGAAAAGCTCACAGACTACAGTGAACACTGAAACACAACTGTTCAGTAGCTGTGAAACGCCCCTTTGTCTACTTCTATAGTGTTTGCAACCAATGTATTGTATACGGATGGAAGCGCGTCACACTAATAGATTAGATTTTTGGTAAATATAATGGAGCAGCACCAATTAGTGAAGGATGAGGCAGTGACACACACTCAGCAGACTACAACCAGCAGTAGTTGAAGAACTAACTGGAGCGTGATCTGCACTCAAAAAATGAAAAGCTCACAGACTACAGTGAACACTGAAACACAACTGTTCAGTAGCTGTGAAAGGCCCCTTTGTCTACTTCTATAGTGTTTGCAACCAATGTATTGTATACGGATGGAAGCGCGTCACACTAATAGATTAGATTTTTTTCAAATATAATGGAGCTGCACCAATTCCACAAAATCAAATAAAAAAAAGAGTCAGTGAGTGACACTTGCAGATGCCTACAAACAGCGGTGGATGCAGAGCAAACTGCAGCGTCACCTGCACTCTCACACACACCTTGCACAGAGCTGTTAAAACAACACTGGCAAAAGGAAGCTTTACACAGCGGTTGGTAAACTAGCCTGCCTAAAGCACAGTAGAGTACACAAAATCGCAATGTCTAACTGTCCCTCAGAGTCAGCACAGCAGCGTTCTGTCCCTAACTGAGTTCACAGCACAGTGACGCTAAAATGGAGGCGGCGCCTTTTATAGTGCATTCTGACATAATTTCAGCAGCCAATCACAGCCATGCCATTAGTTAAGATGACCGCAGCATTACAGGATGTGCCCACACTTCATAAGATTCCTCATTGGCTGACTAACATCACATTGCCTCTCAAAGAATTATGGGAACTTCCGATTCCGGTATACGATATAGGAAAAATATCGGAACTAAGTATCGGAATTCCGATACAGCGAATATCGGCCGATACCCGATACTTGCGGTATCGGAATGCTCAACACTACATGTGACTTAAATATGAGTGTCTGAGCAAAGGGTCTGAATACTTATGGCCATGTGATATTTCAGTTTTTCTTTTTTAATAAATTTGCAAAAATTTCTACATTTCTGTTTTTTTTCAGTCAAGATGGGGAGCAGAGTGTACATTAATGAGAAAAAAATGAACTTTTTTGAATTAACCAAATGGCTGCAATGAAACAAAGTGTGAAAAATTCAAAGGGGTCTGAATACTTTCCGTACCCACTGTATTTATTGCTAAATTCCCTGCCTAACCAGCTCTGACCATGGCAGAGGCCATTAGTAGGCTGCCATGGCAACCAATTAGCATCCTGCCGTGTGGGTGAGAGGGGGCCAGAACAGAAAAGTTTACCATGATTCAATCCTACTGAGTAGTTAAACAGCAGACTTTGGATCTAGCGCTGATTGCTACTTCTAGAACCAGCTGAAGGCTACACAACATACTGTACATACTGTTAGTCACCTAAACCCATGCTTATAAAGAGGCTTTAGAATCTCCATTTTTCTTATGCTAATTAGTCCTTTAACTAGTTAATGGGATATTAGCTTCCCCAGACTAGTCGTCCCTCTCTGAATCTCAAATCTAATGATTTGCAAGAGCTGACATCATTGTCAGCTCTCTACAAATCTTGTGCATGATTACAGATAGCTGCTTCTCTTGCTCCTGCTGATCTTCATCTCCTCCGTGGACGTCAGCCATCTTTTTGGCTTCCGTACATGCACAGTGTGCCTCTGAAGCCGAGAATTATATACCTGGCTTCAGAGGTGCAATGAAGTGGCTCAAGAAAGCCGTGCGCATGCGCGAGATTTGCAGAGAGCGGGCGATGACGTCGGCACTTGCAACTCATGTTATCACGACCACAGTATATTTATTAACAAACAAATCTATTAATTAATCTACACAATCCTATTCGAACTGTTCCATTATTTGCCCAATATTGCCAGCTTTTTGTATGTCTATTGTATGCAATAACCTACATTGATTGCCATTAGGGTTCAATGATTGCACAGCTAATACTGATAACATAGTTGTTTAATGACTGGGAAATACATTACAAAAAAAGTACCGTATATACTCGTGTATAAGCCGACCCGTGTATAAGCCGACCCCCCTAATTTTGCCACAAAAAACTGGGAAAACTTATTGACTCGTGTATAAGCCGGGTGTATAAACTGCCCTCCTGCTCTGTGCTGCCCCCATCCTGCTCCTTGCTCCCCCATCCAGCTCTGTGCTCCCCTATTCTCCTCTGTACTCCCCCCTCCTGCTCCGTCATCCGCTGTGCTCCCCCATTCCTTCTCCGTCCTCCTGTGCCCCCCCGTCCTGCTCCGTGCTCCTCCGTGCCCTCCATCCCCTCCCCCCGTCCTGCTCCGTGCTCCTCTGTGCCCTCCATCCTCCACCGTCCTGCTCCGTGCTCATTGTCCTCCTCCATGCTTCCCCCGTCCACCGATCTCCCCCCGTCCTGCTCCATGCTTCCCCCGTCCTCCGTTCTCCCCCCCGTCCTTCTCCATGCTTCCCCCATCCTGCTCCAGCTTCCCCCGTCCTCCGTTCTCCCCGTCCTCCTCTATGCTTCCACCGTTCTCCCCCCATCCTGTTCCGTGCTCCTTGTCCTCTCCTCCATCATACTCACCCCTCCCCGTGCCATCGCTGAGCGTCCCTGCAATCCTGCGTTCTCCCCGGCTTCCTGCAGCTCTCCCCGGCTTCCTGCAGCTCTCCAGCACTGAGCGGTGATGTAATACCGCTCATTAAGGCCATGAATATGGAGGCCACGCCTATGGGAGTGGCGTCGCGTCCATATTACATGACCTTAATGAGCGGGTATTACATCACCGCTCAGTGCTGAAGAGCTGCAGGAAGCCGGGGAGAGCTGCAGGAAGCCGGGGAGAACGCAGGATTGCAGGGACGCTCAGCGATGGCACGGGGAGGGGTGAGTATGATGTCCCAGCCACCGGCTCCTGCCGCGGCATCCCCTCCCCCGCTGGTTTCTGCCCTATGACTCGTGTATAAGCCGAGGGGCATTTTCAGCACGAAAAAAGGTGCTGAAAATCTCGGCTTATACACGAGTATATACGGTACTTTGTAAATCAAGAGTTCAACTGGAAAGTAACATAATAGGACACAGTCTATAATTACTCTAAGCTGTATTTTGGTATTGGAATATTAGACTTAAGTCACATTTGTAGCCAGTAATATTATACAATAAATTAGTTTTGTTGTAGAAAGTTTCCTTTAATAATTCTAAAAATGAAGAAAAAACACTGAGCTAGCAACTATGGATTACAAAGGACTGCCATTAATGTTAGATAACAACTTTTCTTTAGGTCACATTATTTTTTAAAGGGCATACACTGAAATGTTCCATTGTACTGTATATAGGTAGCACAGCATTGTGATTATAGATCAATAGGTTGTCTATACATACTTTGTTATTATTGTCCATTCAAACGGCATGAGTGACCCTGATACTAAGTATCAGGGCAAAATGACATCATATAAGTTTGACTTCATTCTATCTTATTATTATATTTTGTCCAAAAAAGCAGATGCATAGATGCAGTGAAGTACTTTGTTATACAAATAGCCTCTTCAGAGAGGAAGTTAACAGGAACTCTAGTGTCACATGGATAACAAGTCTCCTTACATTGACTTGGGGTTTTCCACAAGGAAAAACTTTACGCCTTAGATGGCCTGTCAGAACTAAAAAGGTTCTCGTGCTTTGCTCTAATGAGGAGCAAAAGCCTCAAAGCATGTGTCTGCAACTGGAGTTTCTGGTTTGACTTCTTATCCTTATCATGTGTCAAGGCCCTTTAAGGATCAATATTGACATTTATCATTGATATTTCCAATAGGTGGCACTTTAGTTCTTGTTTTCATTCTCTCTGAACAGGTTATTTGCATATTTAATTTCCCAGATGAGCATTGCATAGCCTATGAGTCTCCTTACACTAACTTGGCACTCTCCACTAGGATAAATTCTATCCCTTAGACCCTGAGAAATACTTAAAAGGGTTTTCCTACAAACAAATTATATTGTGCTAATAGATCATGGAATAATAATACAGTGGCTTGCGAAAGTATGCAAACCCCCTATGCTTTTTTGTGTTTTTCTACCTCACAACCTGCTGTGTCACTTTTTTAAGGAATGTTAAGAAATGCCTGCAATTATGAAGATTTGGTTTTCTTTATTATTGAGAAGCACACAACAAATAAGACAAAATAACTGAAAACTATAGATGAGCGAACATCATCGGCTCCCTCCTTATTCGGCAAGCTGTAGCACTTACCAAAGAAGCTGCATCAGGAACCCGGATACCTGGAGCGCTCCAGATAATCAGCTATTCAGCGCCACAGCTACATGTGTCGCGGCTGTGTGATAGTCACAAAACATGCATGGAGAGCCTGTGTGTTGTGACTGTCACACAGCCACGACACATGCAGCTATGGCGCCAATCAGCTGAATATCGGGAGCTCTCCAGGTATCCGGGTTCCCGATGCAGCTTCTTCGGTAAGCACTATAGCTTGCCGAATAAGTAGGGAGGCGACGATGTTCGCTCATCTCTTCTGAAAACTTCACTGTGCATAACTTTTCAACACCTTAAAGTCAGTACTTTGTAGAGCCTCCTTTTGCGGCAATTATAGCTGCATGTCACTTCGCATAAGTCTCTATGAGCTTTCCACATCTTGACAGTGGGATTTTTGCCCATTCCTCAAGGCAAAACTGCTCCAGCTCCTTCAAGTTTGATGGTTTCCTCTGGTGAACAGCAATCTGTCTGACCACAGATTCTCAATTGCATAGAGTTCTGAGTTTTGACTAGGCCACTCCAAAAACATTTACACATTTCCCCTTAATGCACTCAAGTGTTGCTTTAGGAGTGTTCTTTTCAGTTATTGTCTTTTTGGAAGGTGAACCTCCGTCCCAGTCTCAAATCACTGAGAGACAAACAGATTTTGCTCAAGAATATCCCTGTATTTCGCACCATCCATCTTCCCCTCAACTTAGACGTTTTTCCCTGTCCCTGCTGTTGAAAAACATCCCCAAAGCATGATGCTGCCACCACCATGTTTTACTGTGGGAATGGTGTTCTTGGGGTGATGAGCTGTGTTGGTTTGGCGCCAGACATAGTGTTTACATTGGTGACCAAAAAGTTCAATTTTGGTTGCATCTGACGACAGCATCTTCCTCTATACATTTTGGGAGTCTCCCACATGTCTTTTAGCAAACTAAAAACTAGCTTTAAAATTTTTGTGTGTAAGTAAAGTCTATTTTCTGCCCACTTTCTATAAAGTCCACCTTTATGTAGTATATAGCTTATTGTGGTTGTATAGACAGATACTTCAGTCTCTGCTTGAGAACTATGTAGCTCCTTCAGGGTTACCTGTGATCTCTGTGCTGCCCCTCTGATTAAAGCCCTCCTTGTCTGGGTTGAAGAGTTTTGGTTGGCAGCCCTCTCTTGGCAGGTTTGATGTGGTACCATGGTCTTTCCATTTGATGATAATGGATTTGATGGTGCTTATTTTTTTATAACCCAACCTTGACTTGTAGTTCTCAACAAATTTGTCCCTGACTGGTTTGGAGATCTCCTTGGTCTACATGGTGTTGTTTGGTTAGTGGTGCCTTTTGCTTAATGGTGTTGCAGCCTCCGTGGCCTTTCAGAAAAATTGTGTATATTCTGACAGACCATTTGACACTCACATTGCACACAGGTGGACTTCATTTCACTAAGCATGTGAATTATGAAGATAATTGATTTCAACAGAAATTTTTATGGGCTTCATAGCAATAGAGGTAAATACATTTGCACATGCCAATTTTTATTTATTTTATCCCATAAATTTAATTTTTGCCTATATTTTGCTAACTTCACCAACTTTCAACTTAAACTATTTAGTGCTGATGCATCACACACAAATCGGATTACAAAAATATTTAAACACAGGTTGTAGTGTAAAAATAATAGGTAAAATACCAAGGGAGTGAATACTTTAGCATGCCACTGTAAGTTCCACAATTGGATGTGTTAAAAAAAATCTTCCTTTGCTGGGATAATTTTATACATGTTCTCCTCCTATGTACTATGTAATGGCTGTGTTCGACCATGCAGAGCTGCTTCAGATCATGGTCGACAAATAGCACAGCTCCTGGCCAGGAGAGAAGCATAAGTAACTTATGGTAAGTTAGTATACAGATGAAACAGCAGGGGCTCACAGCTGCTACATCCTGAGGTAACATATTTCCATATACTGTATGTTTTATTACAGGAGTGAATGTTCCTTCCACACCACAAGTCTTGTGAGATTATTATAAATCAAGTCAGTGACATATAAGCTCATTGGGCATTGGAGATCCTAAGTCACTGACTTGATTTATGATGAGCTCAGAGGGCTGGAGACATGGCAGAAATACTCGCTGTTGTGATAAAACATACAGGGAAATGTGTTACCAAAGGCAAGGAAATGTGTTACCTCAAAAAATAGTAACTGCCTTGCCTCCTCGTCTTCATCCTTTCTTTCTTTTCTTTTCTTATTCTGTGTTATTAGAAAATGGTTCATTTGGTTTTACTGTTATGGATGGATTCATGTTTTTAAAAGTTCAAGAAGCTGTTTGTGCTCTGGATATCCATCTTTATTTATGTATTTCTCTGTTGGCTATTGCTACTGCTGTTCAACTGTGGCACATTTGTGCCTTATGACTGTATTATTTTTGAAAAATTCTGATGAGTAAAGATACATTTACGCACAAAAAGCAGCAGCTGCAAGCCTTTGCTATTTTATCTGTATACTCACTTATCATAATCAACTTATTTTCCACCTCTAGCCTGGTGCTGTTGTATGTGCTGACCATGAACTGGAGCAGTTCTGCATTTTCAGACACAGCCATTGCACATTACATAACATGGGGCACATTTATAAGATATCAGCACAGGAACAATTGTAGATTTTATTATTATTCCAAGGTCTATTGATGAAAATGAACTTTGTTTGTGGGACAGTCCGTATAAGCAAAAGTGGTGGATAAGCTTTTTTGCATTCTTATCAAATAATAAGGCATCACATGTCTATACTTTTCTCAGGAAACTTTTTTATACGGCAAGAGTCACTTTGAGTAACCTCAAAGGGCACATTTACACTTTTTTCACAACTTTCTTTGCTTTCCTACAAAGGAATTTATTCTAGTTTTCAGCAATAAACATAAAAATTGCTTCATTCAAGCTAAAGGAATGCACCCTTACGCTGGTAGCCTCCTTTAGTGTACTAAGGAAGAATATTAGCTTACTACAACTGATAGCTAAAGAACCATTCTACAATTGATATACAATAAAGGCCCCCATAGACATTAGACTAACGTCAGCTGAACCCGCTGATATTCACGGGTTTGGCCATAAGTCGAACGCTTATATGGGTACCTCATAGACCAATTCTGCAGAGCCTTGCACTTACCAGCTGTTTCAGCAGCCCTGACAGTGAGAGCCAGGAGCCTCTGATGGCCTGTGACAGCTGTACTCACAGCGCCCGAGTGCTGGGCAAGATGACAGCAATACAGCAGCGCTGGAGTGAGCAGAATGCCGGGTGGTGAATATACTGACAGGACCTGTGGTCACATGACCACAGGGGGCGAGGCTTAGCATCCTGCTGCTGGAGATCAGTGCAGGATGCTGCAGGGACGCTGAAGCAGAGGAGAGGGGAAAGGGGGTCACCGGACACCAGGGAAAGGATGGGGCACCATAGGGAGACGAAATCCAAGACAAGCCGAGGTCAGTAAACGTGAGAGGCAACGCGATACACAAGGAGCAGGCTAATCAAGAATAGTCAGGGACGTGGCAGGAGTCAGAAAACCAGAGAAGCATATACACAGTACAGAATCAAAAGGAAAAATCACAACGGGGAACAGAACTGAGTCAGAACCATACAAGCAAGCTAGAACACAGGCACAAGGCACAGGCAAACAGGGTCAACACACTCAGTCAAGGGCGAAAGTATAACTGACAGGGATTGGAGCTTCCCAGGGCTATAAGAAGCTCTCCCCGAACCAAAGAGAGGCCACAATAATAAACCCCAGGTGTGCAGGTCAGAGCCTGCACTGGTATCAAGACATTAACCTCTGGTGTGCAGGCCAAACCTGCACTGGGATCATGACATATACATCACATAGGATTCACTGAAACTCTGCTCTGTACATCACATATGCTGAGACACTGAGACTTTGTTGTATACATCACATAAGATACATTAAGACTCTTGTAAATACATCAGGGGACAGCAGTTCTATTTAACTGATCCATCATTGACTGCCTTTATATAGGTGCAAAAGAATTGTGATGAAACTGGTACTATGGGAAATGTAGTCTACATTAAAGGAACTAAATTAAAAGGGAAAATGGAATCAAGTTGGTGAACAACCTAGGTGTTGCCCATTAGATGTCAAAGGTATACTCAAGGGCCTCTGCCTAGTAGTCTAGTCTTTAGTAAATAGACAAAAATGATTTCCTAGAGTACTTCTTCAGTTTGAGACTAAAAACCCTCCTGAACTTCTCTATGAGGTCCAAACCATAGGAAAAGACATATTTATTTGCTATAAGTAAATAAATAAATAGTTATGGTACATATAAAAAAAAAATGTAGGGTACTTAGTTGACACTATTTTGATTAAAAAAAAGCATAAAAGCCATCCCACCGCAACAAGGTGTACCTAATCAGGGTGGTCCCTAGCTCTAGTATTTCATCTCGCTATGTGTAAGTAGGCCTCCAATTAGAAGGGACACAGCAGAACCTAGAGCTGATTGTTCCACACCTACCAGTGGAAAGCTATAAAGACAAGATGTACAGCCCAAAAAGTGGGTCACGTCCCTATATATACAAAGGACAAAGAACTAAAGCAAAATCAAAAGACGTGAGCCGGCACAACTGTTGGTATAAGTACAATGTATAGGTGCACATGACTCCTCAAAACCTTTACTAAAGGTTCCAATGCCAAAATGATCAGCAGGGGTAAAAAAGAACATTCTTGTTAAAGGGAACCTGCCACTCAATTCATGCTGCCCGACCCATCTGTATATAGGGAGAGATCTGTCAATCAACTGGAGTGGTGCAAAGAGAAGTTGGGCGAGGGCCGCGCATGACTAGTCCTGTCTCCCCCTATAGTCCTTGGAGCGTTTCAAAGAAAAGCATACATGGCTCTGATTCCTACTGTGCATAGTTTGGGCAGCTTGAATCTTGTGACAAGTTCCCTATACAACCACTCTGGCTGTAAGACAAGGTCAGTGCTAAATGTACATGCTCAATGTTCTGCAATCACAGTATGTCAAATGCCAAGATGCTGTGCTATTTTCACAATATTACAGCCACAAAGTGATGCTTTCAGCAGAGCTGAAAATGTCATCTAAAAAAAAGTAAAACATTGTAGGAAAAAATAAGTTGAAAAGTACAGAAAGAAGTTAAAGAAGCACTCATAACAAAGTTTTTATCTTCTCAATATATTGCAATCAACATATTACATAGCACGGTGTACTTACAATTGCATGGTAGTCATGCAAAATGAGCAATTGTAAGTACACCGTGCTATATAAAATGGTGATTGCAGTATATTAACAGGATAGAAACTTTGATGCCAGTGCTCCTTTAAAGCCCTGCCCTAATAGAACCACCGAGATACAAAATCATTTAGCTGTCCCGATGAATTACTACATCACTTGCCAACTCATTACATCATAGTAACTTTGACTTGACTTTGACTTTAATTTTTAAAGATTTATTTCAGCCGAATGCTTAGAACCAGATTAGACTGATCGGTTTAAACAAGGCAGAAATATTTGAATGTCGACTTAAGTCAAGCATTCCTTGGACAAACCTTTAATAGAGCTTCATGTAAGACATAAATCAGTCATTTCCAAATACATGGAAGAATGGCTTCACTTACATAGTAGGGTCCAATAAGCATGTTTTTTCTTCCTGCCGTACAGTTATTGCCTTCCATATGCTGCTCTATTTATAAGCTCTCCTTGCTTAGTAAGTGAATGTGTTATAACTGAAAATATAGAAAAAATAATTAAATTGTAGAAAGCTAAAAACGTTAATATATTTCAAGATAGACGCTGGAATGCAAATAAAAATATTAACACTCATATTAATATATGTAATCCCAAAATAAGAAAGTAGTCTCATTTCTCATCTCATTTTGGAACATTTTCATATAAGAGTTCCAGGCATCTTATTTTAGGGGCTGAGGCATCGCTATCATTTATATAATATTACCTATGTTGTATTAATTAGTGCATTTATTTAGCTTTTTCTAGACACTGGTGTAACAGGTTTACTTACCACGGTATCCTAAAATTTGAAAAAAACAGATATTAACTTACCAGACCCCATCGTTCTGCTGCATACACCACTGGCTGTGTCCCCCACCAGTCTCCTCATTTACTCTTCCGATGGGTAATCTCATAGGACCACTTCAGCCAATCAGCAGTCAGTGATTGGCTGCAGCCTTGATATTTCATCCGAGATGGACGATAAAGGTAGAAGACTTTTTTCTTTTAGCTCACACATAACGTCATGGCTGGAGTAAATCAGTGGTCACTGATCAGCAGGAGCCATATGATGTCCACCGATGGGTGAGTATCTGTTTTTCTTTTTTTTCAAACCAACATGGAGTTAATTTTGGAAGAAAATGCAATAGTGGACAACCCCTTCAATTGTGTGCTGAGAGAGTAGCAACCTAGGCTTCCCATGCATCTGTGTCGACCCGCCACCACAATTGTGGATTACCAGGGCAATGGGGTACTCAGAGCCGAGCCCATGGAAGTCTATGGGGTTTGTCACAGGTAGCGGTGGCTCGGTCTGTGGCCCTGGCGGTCTGGCGTATGTTGGGGGAATATTTACAGGGGATAGATATATTTACAGTTCGTGACGCCACCTGTAGTCTCTGGTAATTTGTACCAGCGCTGCTGTAGATCTCTGAGGGGATGGTGAGGCAGCTAGATGTCGGGTCCCCTACAGGTGGGACTCTTCCCTCAGGTCGATGGTTATGGTGGGGTTGTGCAGGCATGCAATTAAATAACTCAGTCTCACACCGTCAGCGTCTTTCCATACCTTTTACTTGTTAGATGGTACGGCAGGTCCCAGGGAGGCTGATGGGGTTGATGGAGGATGAGTTTTGAGGCAACGGCTGAGCAAGGCAGGGGCCTCCTTTACTTTCCAATGATGATGAGTCCAACCAGCATAAAGCGTAGTTCACTCCTGAAACTTCAGCTATTTCAAAGCTGTACTGCCCGGTCAGTTTTGTGGTGGAGCCTTCCAGTGATGAAACTAGTTCTTCTATGCTTGGCCTAGCTCAAAGTTCCTATTCCACCTGACCCCTGTTACGTACTGACACTTCAAGGGCTGCTTTCTGTTACCTAAGGTCCAGTAAGCCTCTGGTTTTTCTACCACTATGCGTGAAGCTATAGTGATGCTTCGGTCTCCAGTGACCGGTGACAATGTGCAGGATACTTCAATCCTAAAGCACTTCTGATTTCCTTCCACTATGCCCTTCGACTTGCTCACACTCTCAATAGCTGTCTCAGTCCGTCTGCCAGTGGGGCACAGCTCTGACCAGGCTGAGGTAATCTTGCTCACCTTTACTGGCCTCCACTTTCTGAACTGCACAACAGTCGGATCACTCAGTTCTGAGCCACCCGAGCTAGACTCTGCTCCTTCCTCCTCACAGGTCCAGGCAAACTCACTGACTGACCCTGAACACTCCCTGTGGGTGTGTCTAAGTGTATGTGATGTCATGAGGAGCCCTTAACCTTTACCTCTCCACTCATCCTCCTGGTATTGTGTACCTTAAATACCAGGGCTACACATTCCCCCATGGTAAACGACAGCACTCCCGGGCTGTGAAATACAAAGAGACAATTTTGTTTATGCATTAAACATTAACATTAACTCGTCCCGTCCGGGAGGTAAGGATTTCTTGAACGTTGCAAACAAAACATTAAATATAGAAAAATACAAAATATTAAATAAACATGTTCATATAAATAAACGACAATATTCTTGTGAAGGACCCGCACCAAACCTTCAACGTGGGTCCTGGGTGGGCTGCAGGACATATGAATGCAGACCTCACTCAGTGCCTCACCACACGGGTTTTATGTTCAGAGGTAAGTCAAGGCTTCGTGTGAAACCATTATAAGGCACCTTAGTGCAACTATTTACAAGATACAGTTTTTGGGCTGGCTCAGTCCTCAGCCTCTGAGTCCATTATAAGACACAATAAGGAAAAGACACATATATATATACTTTTTACAATATTCACATTAATTTGTTATAATTACTGCTGGTATCGAATGGGTATCTTCCCTTTTGTGATTCGCTCTGATCTACGTGGAGTAGCTTCAGGTATATTAAGTTGTGATCTGTCTGCACTGCGTAACGGCAAACTATAGAACTGCCTCAATCTTTCTATGGATCTGGCAAGCGTACTGATGGCTGGGCGGTGTGAGTCAGCTTCACCAAGGGATCCCATAGTATGGGGCGCTGCTTCTGATGATCCTTCTTGAGATTCCGTAGGTTGAGGTGTTGCTGGGATGGGTAACTCCTGAACGGACTCAACTGGCACCACGGGCACAACTGGAGGTAGAACTTCCTCTTGTGGCTGATAAAACTGCAACACCGGAACTATTACAGCATCTCCCAGTCGGGGCCAATCCGCAGGAAAATCTCCCAGATCCGTGTGTATGACCTCTTCCTTTCCTTCTTCTTGATTGATGACAGGGTTCTTTTCACAAAGCTTTAAGGGTTCTGGACACAATTTCAAATGGTCTCTGGACACAGTGGTTATTGTTCTTCCTCCGTCCTTACTGATGATACAAACTTTTCTGTTGTCATATTTAGAATCTTGTACAACGTAGGGTTGTTGTTCCCACTGGTTATCCAATTTGTGCATTTTCCTTTTCCTTTTTAATACCACTTCTCCAGGCATCAAAGGCTTGGCAGGAGCATTTCTGTTGTAAATATCTTCCTGTTTCTCCCGTGCCTTGTTGAGACTTTCTTCTACACAGATTTGCACTCGTCTGTACTGCTCTTGCCGATTGATGTCCCAGTTTTCAATGGCGTCGTCTGCCTCCGGTTCTACCACTCCAAGTTCTAAATCCATTGGTAGTCTTCCGGGCCTTGCTCTCATAAGATAGGCTGGAGTGCAGTTAGTGGAACTTACAGGTATATGGTTATACAAGTCAACCAAATCAGGTAGTAAGTCCGGCCATCGATTTCTGTCTTCCAACGGTATGGATCTCAACAAGTCAAGGACAATATGGTTCATTTTTTCGCAAAGACCGTTGGTTTGAGGGTGGTATGGCGTTGTTCTAATTTTCTTGCACCCGTACATGTGACAGAATTCCTTGAATAAATCAGCTTCGAAAGCAGGTCCTTGATCGGTTAATACTTGCTCCGGATACCCATGCGGTCTGCAGAAGCTTGCTTGAAAGGTTTTCGCGGCCGTCACTGCGGTCTGGTCCTTAACTGGAACAACCACCAGAAATCTGGAATAATGGTCCACCATGGTCAGGGCGTATGAGTATCCAGATCTACTTGACGACAGTTTGACGTGGTCCAGGGCCACAATCTCCAGGGGGCGAGTCGTCCGGATAGGTTGCAGGGGTGCCTTCTGACTACCGTAGTCCTTCCTTCTGAGACCACAGGGTCCACAGTTCCGACACCACCTCTCAATGGAGCTGCGCATCCCTACCCAGTAGAACCGGCATCTCAACAAGGTCTCCAGCTTTCTCCAGCCAAAGTGTCCTGCTTGATCGTGGTATGCTTCCAACACCATTGGGACGTCTGCCTTGGGGACCACGATTTGCCAGACCATCTCATGGGTTCTGGGGTTGACGTATCTCCTGCACAACTTCTCACGGTATAGGAACAACCTGCTTTTCTCGTTCCACAGGAGCTTGGCTGACATAGGTGCATCCTTTTCCAAAGAGGAGCCTTCCTGTCTTAACAACTCCTTGATGCGGCTGACCACTGGATCACTGTCCTGAGTCTCTTTCCAGCTGTGATGGGGTAAAGGATTTAATGTTGCACCATACTGCTTTCTGTTGACTCGATGCTCGTGGACTACCCCATTTCGATGGAACGCAGGTAGCTCAATTTCTTCCAGGTCGTCCGATTCTTCTTCCGTATCAGAGTCATGCGGCATTCGGGACAATGCGTCAGCATTAGCATTCTTTCGACCTGCCCGGTACTTGATAGTAAACTGGTAATTGGACAACCGAGTCATCCATCGCTGCTCCATGGCATCCAGCTTGGCGGTTTCCAGGTGCGTTAAGGGGTTGTTATCTGTAAACGCAGTGAACCGATTGGAGGCCAGATAATGCTTAAATCTTTCAGTAATGGCCCAGACCAGCGCCAGAAACTCCAGCTTGAAGCTGCTATAATTTTCCGGATTCCTTTCAGTTGGCCTGAGTTTTCTGCTGGCATATGCGATGACTTTTTCTTGGCCATTCTGCTTCTGACTGAGAACTGCTCCCAACCCTTCATTACTGGCGTCGGTGTACAACAGGAACGGTTGGCTGTAATCAGGATAGGTTAAGATCTCATCACCTGTAAGGATCTCTTTCATCTTTTGGAATGCTTCAGCCTGTTCCTTACCCCAATTAAAGGGAGGGTTTCTGCTCTTTAGGGATTGTCCTACTAGGAGGTCCTGTAAAGGAGCTGCCTTCTTCGTGTAATCTTTCACGAATCTCCTGTAGTAACCCGTTAGTCCCAGGAACTGTCGCACTTCCTTAAGGTTCTTCGGCTCCGGCCACTTCTGGATGGCAGTGACTTTCTCTGGGTCCGGCGCTACTCCTTCCGAACTGACGATGTGCCCCAAGTATTGTACCTTCTGTTTGAGTAGATGGCATTTTGAGGGTTTTAATTTCATCCCGTACCTGGACAGGGACTTGAATACTTCTGCCAGGTGCTTCAGATGATCCTCATAAGTCTTGGAATACACGATGACGTCGTCTAGGTATAGCAGCACGGTTTCAAAATTGAGATGTCCCAGGCAGTTCTCCATCACTCTCTGAAATGTTCCTGGGGCACTACTGAGCCCAAACGGCATTCTGTCGAACTCACAGAGCCCCATTGGGGTGGTGAAAGCCGTTTTCTCACGATCCTCCTCAGCCACTTGCCAGTAACCACTAGTCAGATCAAGGGTAGAAAAGTAGTTAGCCGTTTTCAGAGCAGCTAATGATTCCTCTATGCGTGGTAACGGGTATGCATCCTTGTGTGTTATGCGGTTCACCTGCCTGTAATCCACACACATTCTCATACTACCATCTTTCTTTTTAACCAGAACTAGAGGGGCTGCCCAGGGGCTACAACTATCCCTTATCACCCCGGCCTTCTTCATATCATGCAACATTTCTTTAGCCTTCTGATAATGGGCTGGGGGTATAGGCCTATACCGCTCCTTGATGGGAGGATGACTGCCTGTAGGGATATGATGTTGGACTCCCTTAATTACCCCAAAATCAAGTGGGTGCTTGCTAAACACTTGGGCATACTCTTGCACCACCCGTAATACCCCTTGCTTCTGGTGAGCGGGAGTGGTGTCCGTCCCAACATGGAGTTGCTGACACCATTCCGCCACCTGAGTTGCTGGGTCATTGTCCTCCGCTATTTGACAGGAGTCTAAGGACTCAGCCGGAAGAATAGAATTATTGTCGACAGCATGTAGTTTAGCAATGGTTGCATAACGGGGTAAGTTTACCTCATCATCTCCCCAATTGAGAAGCCGTACCGGTACTCTTCCATTCACCACTTCTACTACTCCCCTAGCAGTCATAAGTGTAGGTCTATGTTCTGAATGGTGGGGTTCTACTACAGCTTGGTAATTCTGTCCTCTCAGACCTATGGCTGCCCTGCACCAGATAATCATTTCACTCATTGGGGGTATCACAATAGGATCCGAGTCAGTGACCCGTACATTACCAATTTCGCCGTCTGTAAGCTTCGCTTGCTGCTGACACACCAGGGCCCGGATCTCTCTTTGGATTACTCCTTTCTGCCTTGGTCGGGCAATCTCAGCGAGCTGTTGGAGCAAGAACACAACTTCTCCCAAACAATTACCGATAATGTTAGTGCCCAAAATTATATTTAAACCGTTCTCCTCATTTGCAGTCTTTACTACCAGAAGCCCCTGGTCTTTCAACTCCTCTCTGCCCACCTTTACATCTACACATTTTGTCCCGAGTACTTCTACAGGAAGACCATTAGAAGCATATACGGTAAAGTCAGGGCTCGGGGGTTTAAGACTGTCCATTGACCAGTACTTAGTATATAGGGCATCAGGTATTAGGGTCACTTGGGACCCAGTGTCTAACAATGCCGGAACTGCAATACCATCTAGGATGATAGACAGGTAGGGTCGCCCACCCACATACCTGCGGTTCCAGTCTAAGGGGCCTGACGGGTATTCTCCTGGGTGTTGGCCCTTGGACCCAGGTTCTGCCCGTTTAAAGGACACTGTGGAGACATATGACCTTTCCGGTTGCATCGATAACAGATGATCTCTCGACGAGGAGGGTGTTGATCAGAGGTCGCTCCTGGGGGTGGCGTTGTCCTCCTCCGGGGGGGCGACGTCTTCTTTCTTCTCCGGTGCATCCACGGGACGTCTTCTGGGCAGTCAGCTAACAAGATCTTCCCTTCCTCCTCTTTCCGCAGCTGCAGGGCACTCATTACAGCAGCCAGATTTTTAGTCAGCTGGCGCACCTCTGAGCGCAGACAATCCAATTCACTGGGAGGTGTCACCTGCGTTTTGGTTTCGGCCACTAACGGGGAACAGGGGGTTACTGCCGGTTCCAGAGTGACTTCACCCTGATGATGTTGGGTTGCCACCTCAGGTTTGCCCAGGGGCCGCAGCCCTTTTATTGCCATGTCTTTTAGGGCATCAAAGGTAGCATCCGGATGATCTAAGGACCACCAGTTTACAGTTCTGCGTTCCTCTTGGGATCTCAATCCCTGGATAAATTGTTCTTTCAGCATTTTATTCTCATCGATAGCATTTAAATTATTAATCTGCTTAAGAGCTCTCAGGGCTCCTTGTAGTCGGCAAGCGTAGTCCCGGATGCTGTCACCTGGCTGTTGTGAACAGTGATAGAAGGCCATCCGGAGATCCGTTTCTGTGCGGTCTTCAAATATGGCATGCAGCTTAAGGAAGATCGCAGGTACCGACTCCTGATCAACGGTATCCCAAGTCTCCACTTCCCTCTCAGCAGCGCCAGTTAGCTGCCCTATTAGCACAGCAGCTTTTTGTCTCTCAGGCATGGAGTACATTTCTAGGATGCTGCATAACTTCCGCTTGAAGCCTGCTAATGTGCCTGGCTCACCGCTGTACTGAGGAAGCCATTTTGCCCCAGGCATATATGGGAGCGTTAGTGGCATGATCGGGACTACCGGACTGGGTGCTGGACCTGCACCCCCATCTGGCGCTACAATACCAGGCGGTGCGGGATTGGGGCCTCCGGCCGGGGCCGCACTGTCAGCCGGTTGTTGTGACATCTTAGCGCCCCCTTGGTTAAACGGAGCCTACCGGTTTCAGATGCTGCTACTTCACAGGCACAGCAGTGGGAACAGGACCTTCGTCGCAGGCGCTCTGATGTCAGAGCGTTCACTTCCTGTTGCAGGACCTGCCGCTGAGTCAGAGCCGGGGGCGTGTCCAAGACTTTGCGCGCTCTTTCAGGTACGCCCACCTTCTTCTCCAGCGCCTTAGGGCGCGAATCTGGCGGCAAATATGGCGGTATTTGGCGCCAAACAATAGCAACAGTCTTTTTCACCAAAACACTCCACAGGCACACAGGGCTCGCAATGCTGCAAGTTTCGTATCCTGTTCGTGACGCCAAAGTTTTGTGTCGACCCGCCACCACAATTGTGGATTACCAGGGCAATGGGGTACTCAGAGCCGAGCCCATGGAAGTCTATGGGGTTTGTCACAGGTAGCGGTGGCTCGGTCTGTGGCCCTGGCGGTCTGGCGTATGTTGGGGGAATATTTACAGGGGATAGATATATTTACAGTTCGTGACGCCACCTGTAGTCTCTGGTAATTTGTACCAGCGCTGCTGTAGATCTCTGAGGGGATGGTGAGGCAGCTAGATGTCGGGTCCCCTACAGGTGGGACTCTTCCCTCAGGTCGATGGTTATGGTGGGGTTGTGCAGGCATGCAATTAAATAACTCAGTCTCACACCGTCAGCGTCTTTCCATACCTTTTACTTGTTAGATGGTACGGCAGGTCCCAGGGAGGCTGATGGGGTTGATGGAGGATGAGTTTTGAGGCAACGGCTGAGCAAGGCAGGGGCCTCCTTTACTTTCCAATGATGATGAGTCCAACCAGCATAAAGCGTAGTTCACTCCTGAAACTTCAGCTATTTCAAAGCTGTACTGCCCGGTCAGTTTTGTGGTGGAGCCTTCCAGTGATGAAACTAGGTCTTCTATGCTTGGCCTAGCTCAAAGTTCCTATTCCACCTGACCCCTGTTACGTACTGACACTTCAAGGGCTGCTTTCTGTTACCTAAGGTCCAGTAAGCCTCTGGTTTTTCTACCACTATGCGTGAAGCTATAGTGATGCTTCGGTCTCCAGTGACCGGTGACAATGTGCAGGATACTTCAATCCTAAAGCACTTCTGATTTCCTTCCACTATGCCCTTCGACTTGCTCACACTCTCAATAGCTGTCTCAGTCCGTCTGCCAGTGGGGCACAGCTCTGACCAGGCTGAGGTAATCTGGCTCACCTTTACTGGCCTCCACTTTCTGAACTGCACAACAGTCGGATCACTCAGTTCTGAGCCACCCGAGCTAGACTCTGCTCCTTCCTCCTCACAGGTCCAGGCAAACTCACTGACTGACCCTGAACACTCCCTGTGGGTGTGTCTAAGTGTATGTGATGTCATGAGGAGCCCTTAACCTTTACCTCTCCACTCATCCTCCTGGTATTGTGTACCTTAAATACCAGGGCTACACACATCCTTCCTGACATTGGACGTAATAGTACATCCTATTTGGCATGGAGTTCCCACAAATAGACTTACCAGTGCATCATGGTGAACGGGCTGGCAGAAGAGTTGTGCCGAGCAATCATCGCCACTGGGTGCTCGGCTTAACTGATAGCCAAGCTTCTGCTGTAACAGCTATTGTCAGTGCCAGAGTTACCCCTGGCTGTTTAACCTTCTAAATGCCACAATAAATTGTGAACGTAGCATTTAAAGGTTATGAGAGAGAGGAGGCTCCCTCTCTCACCCCATTGGAAACCCCCATAACGTAGTCACAGAGAACCAATAGTTGTCATGGAACCTGAAGGATAAACAAAGACCTCCGAGTCTTCCAGGTATGGTGGCCTGTTGGCCTTGTCATAGCAGCCATTATAGAAGTATAACACTGACTGATATATTACTCTGCCATTGATCAGCAAATAAAAATTGAAGCCCCATAAAGGCCTAAATAATAAAGTAAAAAAGTAGTTAATTAAAAAATTGTAAGATTATAAAAAAATACAAAACAAAAAAATAAAAAAATCAGGAAAAAATGTTTTGTAAATAAATATACAAATCTATGTAAAAACAAAAATAAACAAAATGAGCCCACATATTGTCTCCTATATACAGTGTGAGCCCCTGTATAACCTCTTGTATACAGTGTGAGTCCCTATATAGCCTCATGTATAGAGTGTGAGCCCCTATATAGCCTCTTCTATACAGTGTGAGGCCGCACATTGCCTCCTGTATACAGTGTGAACCTCTATATAGCCTCCTGTATACAGTGTGAACCCCACATAGCCTCCTGTATACAGTGTGAGCCCCTATATAGTTTCCTGTATACAATGTGAGCCCCATATAGCCTCCAATATACACTGTGAGCCCCTATGTAGCCTCTTGTATACAGTGTGAGCCCCTATGTAGCCTCTTGTATACAGTGTGAACCCCACATAGCCTCCTGTATACAGTGTGAGCCCCTATATAGTTTCCTGTATACAATGTGAGCCCCATATAGCCTCCAATATACACTGTGAGCCCCTATGTAGCCTCCTGTATACAGTTTGAGGCAGCCCATAGCCTCCTATATACAGTGTGAGCCCCTATATAGTTTCCTGTATACAATGTGAGCCCCATATAGCCTCCAATATACACTGTGAGCCCCTATGTAGCCTCTTGTATACAGTGTGAGCCCCTATACAGCATCATGTATAGAATGTGAGCCCCTATATAGCCTCTTCTATACAGTGTGAGGCCGCACATTGCCTCCTGTATACAGTGTGAACCCCTAAATAGCCTTCTATATACAGTGTGAACCCCACATAGCCTCCTGTATACAGTGTGAGCCCCCATATAGTATCCAGTATACAGTGTGAGCCCCTATGTAGCCTCCTGTATACAGTGTGAGGCCGCACATTGCCTCTTGTATACAGTGTGAACCCCTATATAGCCTCCTGTATACAGTGTGAACACCACATAGCCTCCTGTATACAGTGTGAGCCCCTATATAGTATCCAGCATACAGTGTGAGCCACTATGTAGCCTCTTGTATACAGTGTGAGCCCCTATATAGCCTCATGTATAGAGTGTGAGCCCCTATAGAGCCTCTTCTATACAGTGTGAGGCCGCACATTGCCTCCTGTATAGTGTGAACCCCTATATAGCCTCCTATATACAGTGTGAACCCCACATAGCCTCCTGTATGCAGTGTGAGCCCCTATATAATATCCAGTATACAGTGTAAGCCCCTATGTAGCCTCCTGTATACAGTGTGAGCCCCTATATAGCCTCCTGTATACAGTGTGAGCCCCTATATAGCCTCCTGTATACAGTTTGAGGCAGCCCATAGCCTCCTATATACAGTGTGAGCCCCTATATAGTTTCCTGTATACAATGTGAGCCCATATAGCCTACTATATACACTGTTAGCCCCTATGTAGCCTCTTGTATACAGTGTGAGCCCCTATATAGCCTTCTCTATACAATGTGAGCCCCCGTATAGCCCCTATATACAGGACGAGTGTTGAGGTCTCATACACATGTTAATAAAAAAAACTATACGGACATACTTACCTCGCTCCCGTTCCCCTGGCGCTCCGCTGCGGTCCCCGGGGCTCCACTTATGGTCTGGCCAACACGTACATGCTAGCATGATCACATCATCCCGCCGGCAACAGCTGATAACGTCATCACACTGGCACAGCAGAGGTGACAGGAGCTCCCCTGGAGCTGTGCTGCTATTCTGCATCGTCTGCAGCGCAGCGTCAGGAAAACTCTGTGCTGTGATAAGTAAGCCGCAGATGGCGTAGAAAAAGATTATAATGAGGGCAATCTGGCAATGTGCCCCCCCACAGCCTTGGGCCCCAGGCGGTAGCCCAGATTATGGCAACCTCAAACCTGTAATGAGCTTGGCACTGAGCTTAACCAGTAGTTTCTGACCACATATGCGGTACTGGCACTCTCAATAGAAATTCAGCATAAATTGTGTGGTCCATTTTCTTCTATTATCCCTCTTGAAAGTTAAAACCTTGGGTCTAAAGCAACATTTTAGTATAAAAAATGTAATTTTTAATTTTCACAGCCCAATGCTATAAACTTCTGTGAATTACGGTACCTGTGAGTGATGAATTCTTCAAGCAGTGTAGTTTTAAAAATGGGTTATTTGTGAGGGGTTTATGTTGGTTTTTTTTTTGGCATCTCAGGGGCTCTCCATGTGACATGGCGTCCACAATCCATTCCACCAAAAATTGAGCTCCAAAGTCTAATGCCACTTCTTCCCTTCCAAGTTCTGCCGTGTGCCCAAAAAGTAGTTTCCAACCATATATTGTGTATACGTGTACTCGGAAGAAATCGCACAACTAATTGTTGGGTCCATTTTTCCCTGTTACCCTTGTGAAAATGAGAAATTTAGGCTAAAGGAGCATTTTCAAGAAAAAAAGTAATATTTTATTTTCATGGCCCAATATTTTAAAATTCTCTGAAGAACCAGAGTTTCAAAATGGTCATCACACCACTAGATGAATTCCTTGAGGGATGTTGTTTCCAAAAATAGGTAAACTTGTGGGAGTTTCTGCCTTTTTGGCATTTTGAAAATCTGCAAATTTGACATGGCAACTGCTATCTGTTCAAGCCAAATTTGCACTCATGTTGTGTTTTTGCTAAAAATTTTCAGGATTTTTAAGTCCTTTTTATCCTTGTCTGTGAGCTATGTATATTTATCCCAACGAGTACATGATCCACAAATTGGTAAGGTTCCTATATCAGCTGACAGACATGCAGGTCTAAAGAAGTGTTAAAAAAAAAATTTTTATATATAACAGTAGACAGGCTAATAAAGATGACACTATGATATTACGCCAAGCCTCGACACAGCAGGAGCTCTGGATGTGCAGTATATCATCACTCCAATTACCTGTGGCATGTTCTTCACTCTTAGCACCTGTCACCAGAGAACAGCTCCGGACTTATTAAGAAGCTTTTGATGTCAGAGCAGTAGCTTTGGATTTTTATTTGATGCTTCCTTACAATGGATCTACTTTGTTACATCTATTAACTAGACTCCGAAGTTTCAAACAAAACAGGTAGAAATTATGCCTTTTCCCCTCATTCATTCGGCTTGTTGCCACGGAAACAGTGTCATGATAAATTAATTATACAGTCAATGTATCAAGAATATTCTATGAAAAGCTTTACCAACACACTGAGCTTCTGTAACTATTCACTAATTAAATACTTAACAGCAAAAAGACTAAATATTCCGAAATACCATTATAAAATGTTATTACCATTATTTGGAGGTTGCCTAAATGACTGTTGTTGGTTGAAGCGATCATAAATTCCTTAAGCAGCTAATTGCATGCATTAGGTTTCCAGTTGGCTACATAGTGTGGTGGACTGGTTTCAGATGGCCTTAATGCTAAATGTAACAAAACCCGGGGACTGGACAGTTCTACTGAACCAAACTTGCTCTCTGTTTTATGGTGACTTACAATTAGTGGGAGCTGAGGACATATTGTGTCTGACTGAAATTGGCATCAAATGCTCAAAGTGTATATCCCTTTCAGAAAATCTCTGTCTTCAGGTGCTGTTTATTATGAAAAAAAAAATGGTTTTGGTTTTGCGAACCATTCCCAGGTCCAGCGCTGAGTCACCACAGCTACTTCCGGTGTCTTTTATTGTCTGCAGCACTGACATCACATCACACAACTCTGAGGTGTCACAAAAATAATGTAACAATTGGCGGATTTACACCAGTTCTGACCAGTTTTGTCAGAGAGGGGCGGTATGTAACGTGGAGCATTGTGAAGCCTGCCATTCAAATTAAGCCTGCAGAAGTGGCGCACTCCATTCATAAAACGTGTCAGTGGTATGCACCTCTTGGGCCTCTTTCACACATCCGTTTTTTAGTATCAGGCATGATCCGGCGTGTTGGTAAAAAAACGGATCCGGTACCGGATGCGTTTTTTTACCATTGACTTTCATTAGCGCTGGATCGTGCCTGATGTCATTGCGTTGTATCCGTTTTTGTCTGGATCCGGCGGAAATGTACATTCCGGCGGCCGGACAAAACGGAGCATGTAACGTTTTTTTTGTTTGCCGGAGCCGCCTGATGTGCCTGAAGCGGCGCATCAGGCGGCCGGAAACAATAGAAGTCAATGGAACCGGATCAGACTTTTGTGCAATCCATCAAAAGTCTGATCCGGATTCTGGAAATCAAGGTCTACTACACTACTACTACTACTACTACTACTACTACTACTACTACTACTACATTTTCAGTGTCTCCGGGCATCCAAAACCCTCTTTTTCTGGGTTCAAAAGTTCAGGTCGGATCCAGCAAAAAAACGGATCCGTTGCATCAGTTTTTTTATTTCAGGGCCGGATCCGTCCCTTCAGGTGTTCGACGGATCATGCCTGATACAAAAAAACGGATGTGTGAAAGAGGCCTTAAAGTGGATCTATCCTCAGGTTTTGCACCTAAAGTGAGATGTCATGATCCAGAGCGGGTTTTGGTCTTGTCTCTCCTTTCCCAGTCTGGTCATGTCAGGAGTTAACTTTCTCTGCCTCGTTCCTGTTCTGGGTCTGCTATATCTCTGCTGCATCCTGTAGGCAGTGCCAGTTATATTTCCTGCCTACGGCGTATGTAGCTGGCTCTGGTGAGGCACTGGTTTGTCCTGCTGCACTCAGCTGACTTTGCTGTGTCTGTATACTCCTCTCCTACCCGTCCCATCTCTGTGTGTCCATGTGTGTTTGGATTCCCCGGTACTCAACTCTGCTTTGGCTCTAACCTGATTATGTCACTTCCTTCTGAAAACCTCTGCTACGGACCGGCACTGACCTTTTGGCGCTCCTCTGACTCTGTGTTTGGAATTCCCCTCTGTACTAGGCTACTCTCTGGTATCGACCCGGCTTGCTGACTATTCTGCTGCCATCTGGTGGTAGCTTTGCTGCAGTTCTGCTGGTCTGCTCTGAGCAGGTTTTCAGCTCACTCTCCACTCTGCTGCCATCTAGTGGAGTTTGCGTTACTGTGCATTTACCTGCAGTGCTGCAGCATGACATGAGAGTAGCATAATGTAGGGGCAGCTATGTATCATTTACTGGGCTGCTTGCGCAGGTTTGATACGATTTAATCTGCTGAAGATCTACGAGTTTTCTGAATATTGAACTCTGTATAACCCCGTCCATACCACTGATTGGCAGTTTTCTGTCCAGGTACAATGTACACAGAAAGCTGCCAATCAATGGTCGGGGTGAGGTTGTATAGAGTCCATGAATATACTTGACTTCCTGGCTGCAGGTTTACTAGTCCTAGAGTGATAATCTGCTACTAATTATGCAGCCTAGTAAGTGACACATTGCTGGAATCAGGGTCTCTGCACTATGCTACTCTCAGACTAGGTGGCAAAAACATGGTGACATTAGATGGCTGTCAGCATAATGCTGCTTCGGCTGATCATTTGGCCGACATCCGTCTCAGCCAACACTGCCACACAGGAGCACTTGCTCGGCTGAGTGATCCTGTGTTCTCTAAGAGAAAGCCGCCATCCTACACATCAGCGACTGAGATGTTATCTCAGTGAGAACAATGCGATCAGAATTCCAAAATAGGACATGCACGATCGACATCTCTCCCCACCATCAGTTGTCCGGCACCCCATACAGACCATCAGCCGAATTTGCCAATGTTGGTGTGTTCAACTGACAGTCTAATTTGTATGGGGGCCCTTAGGCACGTTTTACTCTAGTTAAAATCAATTAGGTACGGAAGAGAGGCATAAGGCGTATAAATATAAATTGATTATATATGTGAACCTAATCAAAAATAGTACATAGAAATATGCCAGGGGACTGAAGTGCAAACCACTCAGAATTGATAAAGAACCAAAAAGAAGGAACCCGAGAGCTGGTCAAAGATTTATTGAAGTGTCTATGGGTATGTGGTGTCACAGAAGGCGGTCACACAGTTAAAACAATAAGTAGCAGGTCAAATACATCAAAAAGTTATTAAATACAGAAGCATAATGTAAGGCAGGAAAAACATGATTGTAGAGATCTCTATCCAAAATGTATTAATGCTAATAATAAATTAATGCTAGATAGCCCAGCAAAATACATAATTATCAATCATAAATACACTGGTGTCATCAAACATAAAGATTATATAAGGGGGAAAAATATAGACGATGACTATACCACGTGTCAAGAAATTGGACAATAAAAGACAATCACAATAACATTATAATGGATAAATAGGATTAAACAAATATACCACTGACAATGTAGGTAGCTGGTAGTGGTGTGATGCCAAACCCCAACGCATGTTTCAGAACTAGCCTTCTCCAGTGGGTTATATATACTGTATGTGCTTCTGCAGCAGTTAAGTTGTATAGGACAGAGGAATGTCGGCATATCTGATCCTAGGAGGACTCGGAAATCAGCCGGCACCCGCGTTAAGTGGCCGCCGACGTCACCGACCACATGATGCATCAGCTGACACATCACATGACTGGGTAGTCAGAGCCTCATAAAGATGCGGGCACAGGGAGACCCCAGGACACAAGGAGCGCATGCGCACATCTGCCCACCGTATTCCAATGACCAAAACAAAAATTGAATATGCAGTTATCAGAATGTTTGTAAATAGGAGTGTGTCAATATTTTTCTCTATAAATAGGTAGGTATTGAAATGTTTACTTTAGCAGTCCTTTCATTGAAACTGGTGTGCACAGTACTAGTCTTAAAGAGAACATGTCACCAGGATTTTGCTAAGCACACACATGGTCATATTGACACTGATACTGATTAAAACAATACCTGTGGTGAAGAAATCTATTTTGTGGATTTTGTTTAATCAAGATTTGAAGTTTTGTTATATTCATAGCTTTGTGCATCGGGGCGGGACAGTGGGTAGGGTCTTCGACTCGGCCCCTCAGCTACTCCTGGTGTCTTCATCTTCCTGGTTTAAACTTTGCGCCAGTCTAAGGAGGTGGCGGAGACCCTCACATGCCTTCTCTCTCCTGAATACTGTTCTCATGTGTGACATGCGGCACCTCAGCATTTATTGATGTATTGTTATATACTGCAATGTGATGAATTTGTCATGTACTGTAATGTGGATGTCTTTAATATGTGTTCTGCATAGAGTTAGGCTTAGATTAGGAAGTAAAGGAAACATTACCCTGTGTGAACTGTGCTGCCAATGTGATGGATGCCTTGCTGTTTAGTAAAGTTCAACTGTTGGAAAAGGACTGTGACTCTGCAGTGTTTATTGGAACCAGGAAACTTGAAGCTAGAGTGACAGAGACTGAGAGAACTCCAGTGACTAAAGTGAGTACACTGCTGCACACATCACATACACAGCAGAAAGGACTTTTTGTTTTATCTGTGAGGCGTCAGGATGTGGGAACCATACAGACTGTTGCCACGACTACCACTCTGACCACCTTACAGAATTGGCGTAGTCGGCAGGATTGCGATGCCTTGTGTACAGAGAGTGGAGGAGACTAGAAAACAGCAAAGATGGTGGCCCTGAGAGAGTTAAAGATGGCACTGAACACTGACAAGAAGATGGTGGTCAGTGGCGCAAAAGCTGAGAGTGGTGTCGCCCTTCATGGGCATTCTAAGCAGAAAAAAGCGCAAAGATGGAAGAAGCAGTGACCTGAGCTGAGGCCACATCCCATAGTGACTGGTGCCTGCCTGAGATGGGCGCGGTCGAAGAAGAAGCCCCAACCCTACAGCAGAGTTTTGAGGAACAGGTGGGGAAGCTAGAAGTAACTCCACCCACGAAAGGGTGGAACCCAGAAGAGCAAGACGGCGTGTCCGGAAAAGAGAAGCCATTATCTTGTGAGATACCTATCCGAATGCAGTGGAGGATCATCGGGAGAAGGAACACCCCTGAAGCGGAGAAGCTGGAACCGGAAGAAGAGATAGAGAAACCGGAAGTCGTGGAAAGAGAGACCGTCACGGCCGTGATCCCAAGTTCACGCGGCCACAGTGGAGGATCGTCACAGCTGGATGCAGTCACGGTGAGTGTGTCATCTACCCTCACCTCAGTTCCTGCACCGACTCCTGTTCCATCACCTTCCCAGCCTCTGCATCTCCCCGCGGCATCTACCTGGATGACCTGGCTCTCACGGCAGAAGAGGCCCTGTTTGATAGTGGGAGTGATTGAACACAAGAAATGGCGGGAGCGCCAAATTTTAAAGGAGCTGCATGCAGCGCCCCAGTGAAGGAACCATGTGTGGCCGGATGATGCGCAGCCCCTACAGAAATACAGAGGACAGAGGTGCCCTTAAAGGAAGCGATGGCCACAGGTGGGTCACGAGAGCAGGAGGCTCCGAGTTTGCTGAGTCAGCCATTGCAAAAGGAAAGAAGTCGGAGGAACAGTTATGAGTTGTTCTCCAGTGGATCTTCGGGCCATACTTTTATCCAGGGTCAGAATGTGACTCACTACGCTGGTGTTCAGCGGCCCTGTATTGACTAGGAAGGATACCTTTAAGAAAAGAAGAGATGTGCAGGTTTCACCAAATGAGAGACTGTTCTGCATCTCTGGAAGGGCAGTGAGCCCTGGACGGCAGCAGGACTGAGTGCAAGTGGGTGAGCCATACGGTCACAAGTAAAGGATTGTTGTTTTTGTTTTCCCCTTCCTCATCTAAGTTTCATTTGCACACATTTGCGCATCCCCTGAAGGATTAGGGGACTGTAACCCTGAAAGAGTTAATCATGATGGACTGTGTGTGCGGTTACTGTAAGAACTGTGTTGTTTTAACCCTACATCTTACCTGTATTTGCCCCAAATTTTACCTATCATAACCTTAAACTGTTCCTTGATAAAGCCGCCCACGTGTGTTTAAAGAACCCGTGATCCACTAAAAGGAGGGAGGGAGAGAAACTTGTGCAGGAGGACTCGAGGAGCGAGCCGGGTCAGGACTAAATGGATTGTTGCTAAATGGGCCACTGGGCCAGTGTGTTTGCTTATATGGACTTCCTGTGTTTTGATACCCAGAGCAGGAAAGAACTGACCTACGGGCCTGAAGTGTTGCAAGTGTTGCACAATGCTGGTGTTGGACCAAGGGACCAGGGTCAGTCAGACATGAGTTAAAAGAACTTGAACTCTTTGTTATAGGACTCCAACCGAGTGGAGCCAGGGTCACAGATAACCCATAAGAAACGTTCAGATAAAGACTGCCTTAAATTGTATGCATGTTTTAAAAAAAAATTCTTAACAGTTTTACATTTATAGGTGCTACCATGGTCAGGGATGACCATATTCTAGGAGGGAGGAGTGTAAGGAGGTGGTGGGGACCCTCACATGCCTTCTCTCCTGAATACTGTTCACATCTGTGACATGTGGCACCTCAGTGTTTATTGATGTATTGTAGTATACTGCAATGTGATGCATTTGTCATGTACTGTTATGTGGATGTCTTTAATATGTGTTCTGCATAGAGTTAGGGTTAGATTAGGAAGTAATATAGGACTGTAGGGAGAGTAGAATAGAGGGGGGCACATTAGAGATAGAGAATAGGATAGATAAGAGTTTTAGGTTAGGCACAGGAAGCAAGGGGTTATTCAGTGAGGAGGTGTTACAGCAGAGCAGCACAGAGCAGGGAGGTATAGGACAGGCACTTCCTGATTAGAGTCAGAAGGAGCCCGGGCAACCTGCCCTAGGGCAGGATGTATGCAGTGCAGGAGATAGTTGCAGGCCGTAGGGATAAAGCTGCGGATGGCAGTAAGGGGCGCCAGGCTGGAGAATAGTGCAGTTGGGCATCAGCTCAACAGGATCATCCCCAGGAAGTATCTGGGGTCTAAGACTAGGGCGGGAGCAGCTGAGATGACGTTCCCGACACCTTTCCCAATTGGAACTGGACAAGGGGCTGACAGGGAGCTGGTGACATGGAAGGCACAGATGGGACACGGACTGTCCAAAGACACTGCCCAGATGGCAGGGAAATGGAAAGCACAGACAGAACCCAGTCTGACTAGAGGTACGGCCATGAACACCAGGAGCAAAGAAAGAGATATTATAGAGAGAACAGAGTCTGCCCGAAAGGCAGGGAAAGTACAGGAAGCATTGCCTGTGTGAACTGTGCTGCTGATGTGATGGATGACTGTTGGAAAAGGACTGTGACTCTGCAGTGTTTATTGGAACCGGTAAACTTGAAGCTGGAGTGACAGAGACCGAGAGAACTCCAGTGACAGTGAGTACATTGATGCACACAATCACACACACAGCAGAAAGGACTTATTGTTTTATTTGTGAGGCATCAGGGTGATGGAGGCATACAGCCTCCTGCCACGACTACCACACTGGCCGCCTTACACCAGCACACATTGATCTCCTGGCAGCTGTAAGGAAAATGGTGTCACTGACGGCATATGCACAAACTGACCTCCCAGCGGTCTTTTGTAAAGTGGCGCCGGTGGCGGCTCATGCACATATTGAGATCTCGTTATCGTCATTGAGCTGAGATTTAAATCTGCGCATGTGTCACCACCGACGCCATTTTCCTGAAAGCTACCAGGAGATCAATGTGTGCAGATGCCGCTGGTGCAAAGTTTAAACCAGGAGGACGATAAAGTCAACAGGAGCCGCGGATGGGTCATAGCAGCGCTGAAGAACCTACCCACAGTCCTGCCCCACAGTCCCGCCCCGATGCAAGAAGCTATAATTATAAGAAAACTTTAAACCATGATTACACATAAACCACAAAATAAATTTCTATACCACAGGTATCACTTTAATCAGTATCACAGTACCAATGGCCATGTGTGTACTTTACCTAGTAAAATACTGCTAAGAGGTTTTCTTTGTTCTTAAAGGGTTTTCCTATGAATGACATGCATCACCTATTCACAGGCAATAATTGACCACTGAAATCCTCATGATCACTAAAAAAACTGATGAAGAAAAGAGCATCAGGAGCCAGAGCTTTCCACGCTTTACTGATTTAATATTTGTGGGTAGATGTTTTGTGGGGTTCCCTCATAGATACAAAGCTGTTGACTGATTTAGGTAATATAGGTAGTATATAGAATTTGATATAAGTTCCCTGTTTCTCGAGCATTATGTGTAAAGTATAGGCTATGCTATGTTCATTTGGGTTATGAAAAAATCTCTTGGAACTATTTCTATCTACAGCTAGCTCTAACTTTACAATGTCCTTGATTTACAGTAATGCAGTAATTATGATGACTTATCATGCTAATTATACAATGTTGTGATCATCATTAACTGAGCTTTCTCAGTGTACACTGTGTGCACAATTATTAGACAATTTGTATTTTCCATGATTCATTTTATTGTTGCATAACTACTGTTATGTTGGTCAATCCAAAAGGTTAATAATCCTGGATTTTTAAGAAAGTAAAAATTGAGTTTTGTCTTTCTTAGGAGAATACTGCATGTGTGCATATTTATTGGGAAACTATTAGTGTGTAGAATTGTTTTGCAACTAACTGAAAACAATTTTCTTATTTAAATTGTTTATTTTCGTCAGTTAAAGTGAGAATAATAACCAAACAACTCACAATGTAGAAAAATACATTTCTAACTTCTAACTAAAAATATATCAGTATCCAATATAGCCACCCTTATTTTCAATCACAGTTATAAGCCTTCCATCTTCGAAGTTTAGGTGTATGCTGAACCAAGGATGAGCTCATCCCTCTGACCGTCAACAGTCACTGTCATCTCATCAGTCCATAAAACCTTTGGAAAATCAGTCTTGATTTTTTAACTTCTGTGCCTTTGTCAATGCTGTAGGGATTTCAGCATTCCTTCCTTTGACCAAGCACTGAACACCTTGTACTTCTGGGCACTCTAGGGAGATTGCAGATCTGGAATGTGACTGCCCTGGAGGATAATAGATTCCTGGTAGCTTCATGTCTGATTGTTCTCAACATTTTTTGTGATCCTGTTGACTATTTGCAGCAAAACTTTTGATGGTTCTGTAATCACACCCCAATATCTTAGTATTTTCAAGAGTACTGTATTCTTCTGTAAGATTTTTAACAATTTTTGAGTTTTCAGAGTCAGTTAAACCTCTTTTTTAGCCCTATTTGCCCAAGGAAATCAAGTTGCCTAATAATTCTGCATTCCTCGATAATGCCGATTTCCTTAGGCCTCATCCTCCCTCACTAAACCAATACACATCAACTGATCTGCTTCATCCAATAAGCATTCTAGTTTATACAACTTGGAAAATATAATAATAATCTTTTATTTTTATATAGCGCTGACATATTCCACAGCGCTTTACAGTTTGCAAACATTATCATCGCTCTCCCCGATGGGGCTCACAATCTAAATTCCCTATCAGTATGTCTTTGGAGTGTGGTAGAAAACCATAGTACCCAGAGGAAACCCACACAAACATGGGGAGAACATACAAACTCCTTGCAGATGTTGTCCTTGGTGGGGTTTGAACCCAGGACTTCAGAACTGCAAGGCTACAGTGCTAACCACTGAGCCACCGTGCTGCCCGCATAAAAATGATGATATAGTCAAAATACTCAGTTGCCTAATATTTCTGCACACAATGTACAAGTGAATAATTCCTTCTCATACTATAATTAGATCATGTATAGAGATGAGCGGATTGACCAGTTGAAGATCGAGTTCAAGTCAAATTTTCAGAAATTTGCTGTTTCACGAGAATTCCGTTTATTTTGAGATTCGATTTGTGGTTTGCCAAACCAAAAAACTAGCCCGGCACCATTTTTCACACTGCTGAAGAATCAGAAAATCGGCTACTATTATTTTGTGTTGCCATGTCGGCTTCCCCATAATGCCCAGCATCTATGACATCTAGCAGATTATCATATCTAGTACAGTGGTGGTCAGTACCTCGGCCATCACAGATCAGTGGTACCCAGAGGAGCACGTCAAAGTCGCTTTCCATCTCCAGAGTCACTGGGTAAGTCTCTTTCTCCGGTAAAGTGAGCTTTTAGTCAGCGGGATCTTCTCTCTCACCTGTAGAGTATAAGCTCTTATGGTCAGCGGGTTCCTCTCTTTCCTAAGAGTGTAAGCTCTTAAGCTCAGCGGGCTTCTCTCTCACCTGTAGAGTGTAAGCTCTTATGGTCAGCGGGTTCCTCTCTTTCCTGGAGAGTGTAAGCTCTTATGGTCAGCGGGCTTCTCTCTCACCTGTAAAGTGTAAGCTCTTATGGTCAGCGGGTTCCTCTCTTTCCTATAGAGTGTAAGCTCTTATGCTCAGCGGGCTTCTCTCTCACCTGTAGAGTATAAGCTCTTATGGTCAGCGGGTTCCTCTCTTTCCTGGAGAGTGTAAGTTCTTATGGTCAGCGGGCTTCTCTCTCACCTGTAGAGTATAAGCTCTTATGGTCAGCGGGTTCCTCTCTTTCCTATAGAGTGTAAGCTCTTATGCTTAGCGGGCTTCTCTCTCACCTGTAGAGTGTAAGCTCTTATGGTCAGCGGGTTCCTCTCTTTCCTATAGAGTGTAAGCTCTTATGCTCAGCGGGCTTCTCTCTCACCTGTAGAGTATAAGCTCTTATGGTTAACAGGGTCCTCTTTCCCACCCCTCCGTGTATTTTCCAAGCAAATACAAGCTTTCCATTATTAAGATTCATGCAAATTTATTCACCGCAAATCTAATTTTGGAGGAAAAGTTGTCGAACTCAAATTTCAAAACATCCGCTCATCTCTAATCCTGTATGATACGATGTAATAGTGAATTGGAGCTTGGCTACTAATCTTATCAGTTGCCATATCATATTATATCTATAATACAGTATAAACCAACTAAGCCTTATTGTAAGCCAACTATTTACAATGTTTGTTATAGATATTGTACAGTAACTACTATTCTGTTTTCTTTTTTGCAGTTACTTAATTGTTTTGTGATTCCTGTCGTCATACTACTGTCCTGGTTTTTCTTACTGGTGCGATATAAGATTTTACACTTCATTGGGGCAGTAGCTTGTATCTTAGGAATAGGCTGCATGGCAGGAGCTGATGTGCTTATGGGAAGGCAACAAAAGGAAGGTAAATCATATAGTTACATTTATTCATGCTCTTACATAACTGCACTACAATGTTGTTATATACAGTGGCGACCAAAAGTTTAGTATTTTTTTTTATTAAAAGTGTGATTACGTCTGCCTTGTTGATGTAATGCCATTTTCTTAGTGATGAATTGAAAGTACATGAAGTTGTCATCATGCAAGTCCTTAATTTTAACCAAAATGCTTCAGAATATAGGTATGGTCATTTAATGAAAGAAAACTGACTGACAAGTTTTGCATATACTATTTATTGATCTCAACACAGAGAGTAATTCATTGTTACAATGCCATAGCTTAGTATTTTATAGCATAACCTCTTGCTTTAATTACCGCACCACACCGATGGAGCATTGAAGCCACTAGGGTACTCAAAATATCCTGAGGGACCTTGCTCCATTCCATTTGCAAATCTGCAAACAATTCATCTTCATTGCTATTGGTACGGGCCCCAACTCGTCACTGTTGTGAATGTGTTAGAAATGAATTCTGAGCAGAAGCTCCCTCTGGTGGTTACAAACAGTACTGAACTATTCAATGAAGATTGTGAAGATTGGCAATCAGGTGTTACAGACTGGTCTTATATAAGGGAGGTTCCCTCCCATCAGGGTTGCCGGTGATCAATTGTTCTTGTCTCAACTTTGGTTCCTGGTTCACTTGGAAGCTTGCTGTGTCTTGCCTGCATCTTCTGCTAACAGATAAGATATTTTCTGCTTTTATTTTTGTGCTTGCTTTTTGCATCTTGTCCTGCACTTCTGTGGAGGTCAGCCAGGTCCCCTGCGGGGGCTTGTGCTCCTCTCAGTTTATCTGAGCCACTGTTATTTGTTCATTTGCCTTTTCCAGTTTTTTCAGTGGCTGCTGCTTAGTTTTGTTACACCAGAGAACTAATTTAGGTGGTAGAGGTCGTGTGATCTCAGGTGTTTTTGCAATTAGTGAGTTGGTATTTTTTTAGGGTTTTTTGGAATGCAGTAAGTGTCCTTCCTATCCTTTTCTTTCTAGGAAGATTGGGCCCCAACGTTTGCTCATACTATTTTCTGTCTGTGTCTGTATTTCCTCTTGTCTAACCGCCATTACATGTTTGGGGGCTTCCTATGTTCTTTGGGGATCTGCTCCGGGGCAGATAGTTTTCCTCTTTCTATCTTTAGGTGTAGTTAGCTTCTCAGGCTGTGACAAGGCGTCTAGGACCAACGTAGGTACGCTCCACGGCTGCCTTTAGTTGTGGTGGTTAGTCAGGGTACTGCAATCCAGTAGATTCCAACCTCTCTGGTGTATTGCCTTTTTTGCCTGCTCTCCTCAGCTACCAAATCATAACACGTCACCCTAACTCATCCCAAAGGTGCTCTATAGGGTTTAAATCAGGTGATTGGCTTTTGGTCATTGCAACGGGCGAACATTTTTCTTTGCTAACCAATTTTTTACTAAATTGGATGTGTTCTTAGGATCATTGTCTTAGGCCGGTTTCACACGTCCGTGTCTCCAGTACGTGTGGTGACAGTTTTCACACGTACTGGATACACGTACAGACATTGACACAATATAATCTATGTGTCTATGCACATGTGCGTGTTTTCACACAGACCGTTTGTCCGTGTGCCAAACACGTTGACATGTTCGTTTTGACACGGACACACGGACCGGAAAAAGTCCCGCACACGTGCACACGGAGAACTGTTCACATAGTCCTACGTGTGCGTGGACGGCCGCTGGGAAGTCATGGCTACTGTAAGCCGCTGTCCCACTGCAGCTGATGCTGAAGCCGGCTGTGATTCTCCCCTGCTCTGCCTGCGAGCAGAGGTAAACGAAGAGCGGTGTATTAATATACCGCTCATCGTTCTCCTCTGCTCGCAGGCAGAGCAGGGGAATTACAGCCGGCTTCAGCACCAGCTGCAGGGACAGTGGCTTACTGTAGCTGCGACTTCCCCGGCGGCCGTCCGTGTGTCCGTGTGGTACTGATGCGGCACACGGGTGGCACATGTGTGGCAAGCGTGTGCCGCACATAGTACACACACAGACACATGGACACTGATATCTCCGGTACCGGTATTTCCAGTACCGGAAATATCAGGACGTGTGAAACAGGCCTTACAGGAATTTCCAGCAGCTACCTACTTTGCTTTTACCATGTTGCAGCATTACATTCGCCAGTATATCCTTGTACATGGTAGCATTTATATTTCCATCAATTCTATGCAGAGGGCCAATAGAAGATGCAGAAAAGCAGCCCAAAACCATGACATTGCCACACCATGTTTCACTGTAGGTGTTTGGTACCTTACATCGTTACATTTTCCGATTGGGCAGTATATTTAGTGCTTGCCATCACTATCAAACAGTTTGAACTTGGAATCATCCAACCACAACACTTTAGACGAATCTGTCTCTTTCCATCAGCAGTGTTCCTTGGCAAACTCAAGTCAGACCTTCCTGTTCTTTGCTGAAATGAAAGGTTTCTTGACTGGAACTCATGCATTAAACCTTACTGCTGTTAGCAGTCGCACCACAGTTTGGCGACTCACTTTGACCCCATATTCTTAGTTTATTGCTTGCAAAATCTGTACAGCACTTTTATGAACATCAGATTCTGACTTCTTCTTAATAATGTGATCAACTTTGGAGGAAGTTTTCTGTGGTCATCCACTTCTATGTGTGTCAGCTGTTCCATAACCTTCTTTTTCTTTCATTATTATACCTGACACTAGACTCTGAGAACAATTGAATTCCATAGCTATCTCATTTTGGCTTTTGCCTGACTTCCGCTCAGAATAATAAGCTTCCTGACATCTGCTGACAAATTTGGCTTTGTTTTTGCCATGTTTTAACCTCAAAACACACGCAAAAAATTTCTTAGGCAAAGTTTGACTACTCATGATGACAAAATATGCAAAACGTTTAGTCCAGCAAACGTTGAAAACTAACACATAAAGGAATAAAACAATGTCAAACACAATTTTCATTCCTATACCTGACAACCAATTGCTTCTGGTTTATTAATATCACCAGGAAAATGGCATCACAATAACCAGACAGAAGTAAAAATATTTAGACTTGGGAGTCCTCAGTGGTTGATACCTTTTAATGGCTAACTGAAAAGATGATAACAAATTGCAAGCTTTTGAGACTACTCAGGCCTCTTCATCAGGCTGAACTCTAATACAAAATCTGAAGATTTACACATTTATACACAGCACAGCACAGAAACAATGCAATAGGTTTAGACAAGTGATGTGAAGCAGAACTGTCATTATGGGAGATAGAGATGAACATAAATATTGGAACAGTTCATAGATAAGGAGTGTGAAAGTTTTCTTGTCCTCTGATTGGGGTCTGGTATTGTTGTGATGCCCTCAGAAGGTCTGAAGAGCAAATTCCTTAATTGATGTAAAAAGACATAAATCCATGTGACACATTCATTCCAGCACTGAGTGTGTCAAAGGTTGTCATGAGTTTATATTCCCAGACCTTTCTGTCTCTCTCAGACTTAAAGTAAGCTTTTAATACAAGTAATTTCATGTCCATCATGCTATGACCAGGGATACAAAAGTGTTTGGCCACAGGTAGATTCATTATTTTTTCTCTTATTGTGTGGCGATTAGAATTCATCCTTGTTCTCAGTTTTTGCCCTGTCTCCCCCACATACAGACCCCCAGTTGGACATTTAGTATAAATAATTAGGTACACCACATTAGATGTACCTAATTATTTGTACTAAATGTCCAACTGGGGACTGTATGTGGGGGAGACCGGGCAAAAACTGAGAACAAGGATGAATTTTCATCGCCACACAATAAGAGAAAAAAGAATGGATCTACCTGTGGCCAAACACTTTTGTATCCCCGGTCATAGCATGATGGACATGAAATTACTTGTATTAAAAGCTTACTTTAAGTCTGAGAGAGACAGAAAGGTTTGGGAATATAAACTCATGATGATCTTTGACACACTCAGTGCTGGAATGAATGTGTCGCATGGATTTATGTCTTTTTACATCAATTAAGGAACTTGCTCTTCAGACCTTCTGAGGGCATCACAACAATACCAGACCTCAATCAGAGGACAATAAAACTTTTACACTCCTTATCTATGAACTGTTCCAATATTTATGTTCATCTCTATCTCCCATAATGACAGTTCTGCTTCACATCACTTGTCTTACCTATTGCATTGTTTCTGTGCTGTGTTGTGTATAAATATGTGATTCTTCAGATTTTTTATTAGTTTAGCCTGATGAAGAGGCCTGAGTAGTCTCGAAAGCTTGCAATTTGTTACTATCTTTTCAGTTAGCCATTAAAAGGTATCAACCACTGAGGACTCTCAATTCCAAATATTTTTATATCTACTGGCTAACACGGTACAAAGATACACATCTTTCCTGTATCAGACAGAAATAGTCACACTTTAAAAAAATAAAAACTTTTGGTCGCTACTGTGCTTCCCATGCACCACTGCTTTGGCTCTATGCTTTCTTGGCTTGATTACCCACCTGAACTACAATGTATCCACAGAAAAATGCATCCAAGGCATCAGAACATTCCCATAATCAAGTTCTTTATTGGTCAAAACACATAAGCAGGCAAAAAGGTAATGTTTTGACCAAAATATTGTCTTTGTTAAGCCAAAATATAAAAGACAACAGTATTAAAAACAAACATGTAAGGCTATTGATCCAAGGAAACTGATGGGCCACTGCTTCTTCCCCCTCCAATTGATCTCTCCTCTGTTGTCCATGATGGATTTTTTTGAAGGATTTGTGTAAAAAAGAAACTCATAGAAATTCAGTTCTACTATATGATAGTTTTCATCCTTCAACAACTATGAAGTCCCTCTCGGATAACCAGTACCAAAATGATGAATACTAACGAAATGTGCCTGATGTCCAACGTAGAGCAAGACACAAGGGGGAAATGAAGATACATTTTAGAGTGAGGGGGTACCCACAGGATGAGTTGGAAAAAACTTTAAGATCCTTAGATGCGGTGAAAAGTTGAGGAGAAATAAATTCCCTTTGTCTCTACATTTGATTAATATTGTAGTCAGATAGTCACATCCTTTGTCGATTGATCAATAGTGCACCCCATTAAAGAGTGGAAGGTAACAGGGGTTGAATGTTGAAAGGAAGGGAAATTATGTGGATTAGAAGGTTGGGCAAGGTGATCCCAAATCATCTCAATGTGGAATACAAGATATTATCCTTTACCTAATGTTGTTTACTCTATATAGTATATTTTTCAGGTGGAATTAAGGTAGTAATTTTGTACTGTAACTATGAAGGGGAATGTGATCAAAGTGAAAAGTGTAGCACTAAAAGTCCATTTTTATTGGACTCGTTTGGTTGGTATATAGGAATTTGTTCTGTGTTTTCTTGTCCCCCATTCCACCTTCTTTTGTTTATCGTCTTTTTTTTTCCTTTTTTTATGATCTAATTACCCTTTCTGTCACTATATCATATGCTTAACCTAAAATGTACATTAAGATATCACTCTTCTCAGTGCTGTTTTATTATATTTGTTTTTGACAGTATCAGTGTAGGAATGATGATTGGTGATTTGTCCTGTTATTCAGGGCCGGCGTTAGGGGCACACAATCGAGACACTTGCCTCCAGCAAGTGGCGTGCGGCTAACAGTGCACACCACGCCATCGCTATGGGGCCCGTGAATCCTGGTGGCCTAGCGCCGCCCCCCCCCCCACATCATGCATTCAACTGTATCGACATCGTAGATGCCGATACAGTTGGAAGCAATGATGGAAAATGGATTGTAAGCAGATGCTCCCTCTCTCATCATTCCCCCTCTGCATCTGACACAGCGGGTGTGATGATGTCACTTCATTGCGCACCATGCCGCTGAGGAGAAGCGCTGCAGAGACCAGAGTAGCAGGGGAATGGGGAGAGGGAGTATGTATTTATTTTTTTTATATCTGTGAGTACATTGTGGTGGACATAATACCGGAGGAATATAGGCCTGCAGTATACTATATGAGGCTGAATTATACTATATGGGGCTGCATTATACCATATAGGACTGCATTATACCATATGAGGCTGTATTATACTGAGGCTGCATTATACTATATGGGGCTGCATTATACTATATGAAGCTACATTATACTATATGTGGCTGCAATATACTATAATGGGGCTGCGTTATACAAAATGAGGCTACATTTTACTACATGAGGACAATGGGGAGTGCATTATACCTTATGTACTATATGGGGGCTGCATCATACTATATGGGGGCTGCATTATACTTTATCAAGGATAGTAGGCTGTGTATTATATTGTATGTACTATATGGGGACTGCATTATTCTGTATTGAGGACCAAGGGATGCATTGTACTGTATGGAGGACTAAGCGGTGCATTATACTGTATGGAGGACTATGGGGAATGCATTTTACCATATGGAGGACTATGGGGAATGCATTATACTGTATGGAGGACTATGGGGAATGCATTATAGTATATGAAGGTCTATGGGGTACATTATATTATGGGGAGTGTATTGTACTATGGGAGCATTATATCATATTGAAGACTATGGGCTGTGCATTATTCAGTATGGACGTCTGTCTAGTGTATTATACTATATGGAGGACTATGGGGAGTGCATTATCCCTCTATGGAGGACTATGGGGTGTGCATTATACAGTCATGGCCAAAAGTTTTGAGAATGACACAAATATTAATTTTTACAAAGTCTACTGCTTCACTTTTTCTAATGGCAATTTGCATATGCTCTAGAATGTTATAAAGAGTGATCAGCTTAACAGCAATTACTTGCAAAGTCAATATTTGGCTAGAAAATGAACTTTATCTCCCAAAACACATTTCAACATCATTGCAGCCCTGCCTTAAAAGGACCAGCTAACCTCTTTTCAGTGATTGCTCCATTAACACAGGTGTGGGTGTTGATGAGGACATGGCTGGAGATCAATCTGTCATGATTAAGAATGAGACCACTGGACACTTTAAAAGGAGGCTGGTGCTTGGCATCATTGTTTCTCTTCTGTTAACCATGGTTATCTCTAAAGAAACACGTGCAGTCATCATTGCAATGCACAAAAATGGCCTAACAGGGAAGAGTATGGCAGCTAGAAAGATTGCACCTCAGTCAACAATCTATTGCATCATCAAGAACTTCAAGGAGAGAGGTTCCATTGTTGCCAAAAAGGCTCCAGGGCGCCCAAGAAAGACCAGCAAGCGCCAGGACCGTCTCTTAAAAGTGTTTCAGCTGCGGGATCGGGCTACCAGCAGTGGAGAGCTTGCTCAGGAATGGCAGCAGGAAGGTGTGAGTGCATCTGCACGCACTGTGAGGCGGAGACTCTTGGAGCAAGGCCTGGTCTCAAGGAGGGCAGAAAAGAAGCCACTTCTCTCCAGAAAAAACATCATGGACAGACTGATATTCTGCAAAAGGTACAGGCAGTGGACTGCTGAGGACTGGGGTAAAGTTATTTTCTCTGATGAATCCCCTTTTCGATTGTTTGGGACATCAGGAAAACGCCTCATTCGGAGAAGACAAGGTGAGCGCTTCCACCAGTCTTGTCTCATGCCAACTGTTAAGCATCCTGAAACCATTCATGTGTGGGGTTGCTTCTCAGCCAAGGGAATCGGCTCTCTCAAAGTCTTGCCTAAAAACACAGCCATGAATAAAGAATGGTACCAGAATGTCCTCCAAGAGCAACTTCTCCCAACCCTCCAAGAGCAGTTTGGCGATCAACAATGCCTTTTCCAGCATGATGGAGCACCTTGCCATAAAGCAAAGGTGATAACTAAATGGCTCAGGGAACAAAACATATAGATTTTGGGTCCATGGCCTGGAAACTCCCCAGATCTTAATCCCATTGAGAACTTGTGGTCAATCATCAAGAGACGGGTGGACAAACAAAAACCTAAAAATTCTGACAAAATGAAAGCATTGATTGTGCAAGAATGGACTGCTATCAGTCAGGATTTGGTCCAGAAGTTGATTGAGAGCATGCCAGGGAGAATTGCAGAGGTCCTGAAGACGAAGTGTCAACACTGCAAATAATGACTTGCTGCATTAACTCATTCTAACTGTCAATATAAGCTTTTGTTACTCATATGTTTGCAATTATATTTCTGTCTGTGATAAAAACATCTGTCAAACACACACATAAAAACCAGAGGGCAGCAGATCATGTGAAAATATAATATTTGTGTCATTCTCAAAACTTTTGGCCATGACTGTACTATATGGAGGTCTATGGGGAGAGTATTATACTATACGGAGGACTAGGGTGAGTCTATATACTATATAGAGGACTATGGGGAGTATATTAGACTATATGGAAGACTGTGGGTAGTGTATTATACTATATGGAGGACTATGGGGAGGGTATTATATTATATGGAGGACCAAGGGAAGTGTATTATACTATATTGAGGATTATGGGGAGTGTATTATAATATATGGAGGACTATAGGTTGCACTATGCTAAACAAGCAAAATGCTGCCTATTCATCGAGTGATTGGATTGTTTATGCCGGAACAAAAATCATCGTTCTCAGCAGCACATCGCCCGGTGTAAACTCCAGATGTACTGCTGATAACATGATAGTTATAGGGACAGATTGATCTGCTAGTGATCGTTCTGTCCCCATCATTCTTCCTCAGCCGGTTTAAAGAGGCTGGGAAACAAGCAAAGAACGACTCAAATATTGTTGAGCATGCTTGTTTAAGGGCCTGAACTCAGCGCATGTAAATACAGCCGAAAAGTGTGATAGTGCAATATGTTAGCATTTGGGGCTCCATTTTAAAGTTTTGCTCAGGGCCCCAGTTTGTCTAAAACCAACCATGCTGTTATTTGGTTACTAGGATTGTTCTTAAGCCAATGGACTTGTGTCTGAATTCTGTTGTCGCTGATTGGCTTTTGCAACTCCTTTAATGAAGCACGGTACCAATGCATTGTTATAATGGTTATATGTCAGTGTTGTTAAAGCAAGCATACAGTGGGTATGGAAAGTATTCAGACCCCTTTAAATTTTTCACTCTTTGTTTCATTCCAGCCATGTGGTAAATTCAAAAAAGTTCCTTTTTTTCATTAATGTACACTCTGCACCCCATCTTGACTTAAAAAAACAGAAATGTAGAAATTTTTGCAAATTTATTAAAAAAGAAAAACTGAAATATCACATGGTCATAAGTATTCAG
>JARQOD010000005.1:328695399-328719896 GCA_033576555.1 Oophaga sylvatica
CAAACGTGGGTCTTTCAAAGAGCAGGGTTCAGAGTCCACAAGTGCTTCAGAGTTCCTCAGTAGGAATAGCTGGAGTACAAGGTCCAAGGCTTACAGGAGTCAAGTCACAGGTTCACTGCAGGCTAGATTCTGAAGCACTGATTGCTCAGCTGTGGCTGCTTAAGAAGCAAAGGAGAGAATCAGGGCGGGAACATGCAAGCTGGAATCTCCATTTTGACTGAGGGCAAGATAGCTGCAGCAAGACAGAAAGTAAAATGGCTGACGAACAAACTGAGTTTCAGGAATATATACATAGAACCTTACACATGTATTCTTACCTGTAGTAACTAATCAAAACCATATAGTTTAATTCTTTCTGTAAAGTTTATAAATCATATGCTCCCGTTAGTCAGCCATTGTACCTTAATCAACAGCTCTCAACAAAATATGATGCCCCAGAGTTTCCATACTCAGTATGATGTCCCCACATAGCATCTCACATAGTATGATGTCCCAATGCAGCCTTTGAAACAGTATTTTGTTCCCTCAAATAGTATGTCCCAAAATGCTCCCTGTATGATATCCCAACAAGGCCCCTCACACACTATGATGTTCCCACACAGCCCCTTAAACCGTATGCTGTCCCCACAAACCCCCTCACACAGTATGATATCCCCTCAAAGCCTCCCATACTGCATGATGTATCATAGTACATCAGGGCCGGACTGTCCATCTGGCAATTCTGGCAAATGCCAGAAGGGCCTGTCTGGTCATGGGCCGCTTTATCTGCTACGTTGGTTAACAGAAGTGGTGTCCTCAATACACCCATACTGATAACAGTGCTGGCTCCGTCACTTACCCCAGCAGGCCGCGGCATCCCTTCTGTCTGCATCCTGCTGGAGGCCAGCACATAGCAGGGGATGTCAGTGGTGCAATGATGTCACTGGATCGCGCTGCCAGCATCTACTGCGAGAATGGATAGAAGAGGAGACAGATGCTGCAGAGGATGAGGAATCTGGATTAGGAGAGTATAGGGATTTTTTTTAATTTTTGGGGAGCTGTGGGGTAATATCACACTATGTAGGGCACTGTGAGTTGGACCATCATAGTATATAAGGGGTTGTGGTGTGGACCACCATAACCATACTATATAGTGTACTGTTGAGGGGACCATCATACTGTATGGGGGACTGTGGGGTGGACTGTAATACTATATAGGGGGCCATACTATATGGGGGGCTGTTGGGGGTACCATCATGCTATATGGGGGCTGTGAGTTGTACCATCATAATATATAAGGAGCTGTGGGTGGACCATCATACTATATGAGGGTATTGAGGGGACCATCATACTATTTAGGTGGCATTCATACAGTAATGGGGCTATGGAGGATCTTCATAGACTATGGGGAATCTATCATACTGTGTAGAGTGGTTGTGGTGTACATCATACTGTGTGGGGTGGCTGTGGTGGACATTATACTGTATGGAGGTCTGTGTGGTATGTTATACTATGTTGGGGGCTGTGGTGACCATCATACTGTATGGGATGGTTATGTGAGACATCATATCGTATGGGGGCTGTGGGTCATCATACTGTACGGGGGGCTTTTGTGGACATCACACTTTATATAGGGTCCTATGGTGGACATTATACTGTGTGGGGGTCTGTGGTGCCCCTCATACTGTATATTGCGGTCTGTGGTGGATACCATACTGTATGGGAGGCTGTGGTGACAATCTTACTTTGTGGGGTTCTGTGGGACATCATACTTTATGTAAGGCTTGTGGGGTAATCATACTGTGTGGGGTCATCATACTTTGTGGGGGCATAATACTCTACGGGGGTCATGAAAGGGACATCATAGTGAGTGAGACAACTGAGGGGCTTCAGTAGGGGAAAAATTACTGTGTAAGTGCTGCAATACATTTCCTTCTCCGTTTCTTAAAAAGTTAGGAGATAGGCTAATTTTCACTGTGATGTGATAGGACTTTCTCAATGGGGCACCCGTTATTTCTGTATACGCCCCAGCTCAGGAGCACTATTACAATAAGTAGGCCCTGAGGGTCAATATTAAAAGGAGGCAAAATGGGGGGGGGATTATAATTTTTAGGGGAAACAGGGAGACATTATTATTTTAATAATATAAGAACGCACAGGGAATATTTTTTATTATTATATGGAGGCATAGGGTCTTTATTATAAGTGTTCAAGGGGGAGCATTATTGAAATAGGCATCGGGGAATTGTTATAAGAGATAAGTTGTGGTTTATGTAGAGGTGGTAGAATGTAAGGAGAGTTCTGGAAAATCAGTAAAGTGAAGATGTATGTGTGTTACATTTTACAGGGACAAGCTATGGTTGGAAGAAAAGGTCATGGTGGTCTGGACCGAATGCATAGGGAAAGGAAAAATGAATGACACCAATCCATCGAGAACGTCACTGGTGAGAACCTGCAGAATATACACATATATGGTCTGCAGAGCACTGATGTAAAACTGATATTACCTTTATATTATCACTGTATAGTGGTAATATCAGTCATAGTACAGTGTTTTGGTTAAAGTAGCTGTCGAAGCTTGAAGTTAAGATCTGCAGTGACGATTTGTAGACTTCTGAATCCTCAAGAGCTTGCGTGCTGTGAGGATTCTCTGGTGCTGGCAATGGGAGGAGGTGATCATGTGCAGTGGGGTAACTTGAACAGCAGAGGCCTCAAAGCAAAGCTCCAATGGGGCCCCCAATTATTTTAAGTCATTAATAGCATTGGTCTTTTAATTTAGGCCAAAGGGATTTTAAGCTCTTTCTAGGCTCCACGCCCTGATCATGTTACCGCAAGCATGCAATTTGCATACATGAGGTCACCTGCTAACTAGACGTTCACGGCCTCGCTCAATACAAGTGAAATTAGCAAAGCCGAGTACAATTAGTCTGAATGTGGCCGGAAATATGAAAATCACATACTTGTGCTCACATGATGGCCGCTCCCAATACTGGCACCGGAGGTTCCTCACAGTGTGTGCTATGAGGATTCAGAAGTCTGAAGTTACATAGACGTTAACCTCAACCCCTGTAATGATCAGTATGGTGGTGTTATCAATACTGTATATGCTGGTAATATTTGGTTATGGTTTGTTGGTATTTGTCTGTAATATTGCAATATTATTTTGATATTATAATTATTTAATCGTATATAGTAATATTATTGATATTATTAGAAATATTGGTCTTGTAGTAAATCTTGATTTCCTCCAGGCTGGGTAATATTAGTAATAGATATCCCCATCTGGTGCTCGGGGGTGAGGACAGTGTGGGCCTGTGAGATTTCAAATGCCAGGGCTGAATTTCAGTCCCAGTGCGTCCCTGTAGTACATGTAAAAATGAAACGACTATTTATAAAATAGTTTTATGTGCCCATTCATTAGTTAATTAGCAACACTTCTAATGATTTGCAATAGTTATTGCTTCAAATGTACAAGAGTACCTCCATGGGTCCTCGGTAATGAACAAAACGATCCATTCTTCATAAAGTGTTTATTATAATTTTATAACAATTTACAGGCATTACATTGCCACAGTCAGTCCATTTAGGTGCATGCAAATATCAAAAACAGAGAAGGGTTTGTTTTATTAATGCAGGACCTGTATGGTTCTCTTTTTTTTTGTTCAGATTTTTACTTTTCGCCAAAAGGTGTGTGCTTTTTGTTCTCAAGGCCATCCTTTTGGCAAATATTGGGTAGATTTCCATAGCAAACATTTAAAAATAAAAATAATACGAACAGCATTGAACAGGACTTTAAAACATTACATGGCATGGGTAATATGTCCAAAAATTCATCCATTTGCAATTATGATAAAAGAGACTTTATTTACTTCAAAGGCTTGGTCTCCCAAATCGTTATTGCCTATTATAAAAAATGTTATCAATTAAGATATTCATAAGAGTGTTTATTAATTTGAGTGTTTGCTAACTGTAATTAGCTAGGGAATAATTCACACTGTGTTTGATTGATATGCTCCGAGGAACCATTTGAAACTGTCACTCAGATGTACGGATGGTGGTAACCCACTGTATGCCTACTACAACCAGTTTGTACCTGACTGCGATGGATAGAGATTTTTGTTGTTACATACAATTGTATTGAATCATAATTTGAATGTCCATTTTGATATAATTGAGTCTGCAAGATCTCAATATATTACAGGCAAACATATGCCAAGTGGACAGCGCCAGCAATAACTTTGCTTGATTTAATCTATGGGCACATGCATATTTATGCTGTAAGGGTTTCCCAATGTATTTGCCAACAGTTTGCCATAAACATAGTTTGCATCATGTCAAACCTAGACAACAGAAAAATAATATTAATAGCTGTGGTGTAAATTGAGAAGGAAAAACTAAAAAAGTCAAATCAGATTTTTTCCTGTTTTTAATGTTGACATTTAAAGAGGCTCTGTGGCCAAGTCAAAAGAGGCCAGTTTTTGATCTTATTTTATCCCGTTGTTTCCCTGAGTATTCTGTTTTTTTTATTTTTTAAAATCCATGGTTTTGGGACAGAGATACGGGCCTTTTTCATTTAGTGTAAATTTTTGGGGTCATTACTAAGGGGGCACAACTCACAGAGTGATTATGAGGCGTGGTCTAAATACACGCCCCCGAGAATCCTGTGCGCCGCACCCCCTTAGTAAAGACCATAAAAATTAGCCCTAAATAAAAAGAACTATATCTCTAGAACCGTATCATCAATTTAAAAAAAGCAAACAAAAACTGGATTATCCAGGAAAACAGCATGAATATAACAATAGCAGAAACTAACCACTTTAACATCTGTCTGAACAAGCACAAACAAGTCATCACTAGTTTCCTCACAACGCTTTCATCTCTAAATACAAATTTCTGTATCAGCGAGGGACTACAGTGATCTATTTGCACCTTATGTTGCTCAACAAAATTGGGTTATACATATGACTGAAACAGCATTTTCTATGGCAGAAATTATGTTGTTATTATCGAATAGTGATCATACATTTGTAAATTCATCAACGATGTCTTCAGTGATTTCACAATTTTTAATTTATTTTAAAACAAAGTCTACTCTAAGACATGTATACTAGCCATAAATATGGTGTCGATTAGATGTAGGAAAATAACAGTTGCGCTTTTCCCCGTAACCTGGTTATACGATATCATCCTAACTACCGATACCTTTTGTATTTTTTTCAATTGGAGGAGGCTGATGGACATGTGGACAGAAGATGTGCAGTCTGTGATGAAGACTGACCTAGTGAGCAGGTGGAACTTTACAAAGGAGAACATACACACGGTCAAAATTGTTGGTATTGTTGGTACCCCTCGTTTAAGGACAGAAACACCCACAATGGTGATAGAAACAACTTGAATCTGACAAAAGTAATTATCAATTAAAAATCTATGAAAATGAACAAATGAAAGTCAGACATTGCTTTTCAATCATGCTTCCACAGAATTAAAAAAAAAATAAAACTCATGAAATAGGCCTGAACAGAAATGATGGTACCCTTAACGTAATATTTTGTAGCACAACCTTTAGAGGCAATCACTGCAATCAAATGATTTCTGTAACTATCAATGAGACCTCTGCACCTCTCGACAGGTATTTTGGTCGACTCCTCAAGAGCAAACTGCTCCAGTTGTCTCGTGTTTGAAGGTTGCTTTTTCCAGATGGCATGTTTCAGGTCTTTCCAAAGATGATCAATAGGATATAGGTCAGGGTTCATAGGAGGCCACTTCAGAATAATCAATGTTTCCCTATTAGCCATTCTTTGGTGTTTTTAGCTATGTGTTTTAGGTCATTATCCTGTTGCAAGACCCATGACCTGAGCCTGAGACCAAGCTTTCTGACACTGGGCAGCACATTTCTCTCTAGAAACCCTTGATAGTCTTGAGATTTCATTGTACCCTGCATAGATTCTAGACACCCTGTGCCAGATGCAGGAAAGCAGCCCCAGAACATAACAGAGCCTCCTCCATGTTTCACAGTAGGAACAGTGTTCTTTTCTTAATATGCTTCATTTCTCCATCTGTGAACATAGAGCTGATGTGCTTTGCCAAAAAGTTCCATTTTTATCTCATCTGTCGATAGGACATTCTCCCAGAAGCTTTGAGGCTTGTCAACATGTAGTTTGGCAAATTCCAGTCTGGCTTTTTATGATTTTTTTCAACAATGGTGTCCTCCTTGGTCATCTCCCATGAAGTCCACTTTGGCTCATACAACGACGGATGGTACAATCTGACACTGATGTTCCTTGAGCTTGAAGTTCACCTTTAATCATTTTAGATGTTTTTCTGGGCTCTTTTGTTACCATTCGTATTATACGTCTCTTTGATTTGTCATCAATTTTCCTCCTGCGGCCACGTCCAGGAGGTTGGCTTCAGTCCCATGGAGCTTAAATTTCTGAATAATATGTGCAGCTGAAGTCACAGGAACATCAAGCTGCTTGGAGATGGTCTTATAACTCTTACCTTTAACATGTTTGTCTATAATTTTCTTTCTAATCTCCTGAGACAACTCTTTCCTTCGCTTCCTCTGGTCCATGTTGAGTGTGATACACTCCATGTCACCAAACAGCACAGTGAGTATCTGTAGCACTCTATACAGGCCCACTCACTGATTCCAAATTGTAGACACCTGTGATCCTAATTAGTGGACACACCTTGATTTAACGTGCCCCTTTCGTCACATTATTTTCAGGGGTATCATCATTTCTGTCCAGGCCTATTAAATGAGTTGTTTTTTTTTAAATTCTGTGGAATCATGGTTGAAAAACAATGTCCAACTTTCATTTGTTCAGTTTCATAGATTTTTGATTTATTATTACTTTTGTCAGATTCAAGTTATTTCTGTGACCATTGTGGGTTTTTCTGTCATTAAACGAGAGGTGCCAACAATTTTGACCACGTGTATACAAGACTTATATGTCAGTAACTACCACAGTAATGTCTCCCAATATATTTGTTATAAGAGAGATAAAAATAAAGTGTACAGTTCCTTCTAAAGGGATGCTATCATCACTAAGTGACCTATTATTTTAAAAAAAGTCATTGCATTACATTTGTTTAAAAGTTGTAATCTTGTAATTCTCGCACTGAACACTGTTAGTTTTTCGACTCACACTTCCTATCCTTTTAGGAAGTTTTCAGTAAGGCTCCATATTATACCAGGTAGGATTACAATGACTGGTAATAAGCTCATTGTGCCTTCACAAAGTCATTAGATGCTTCAATATAAAAGATATACATGTACATCTATTATTTCCTAAAACAACAGGAATCTAAAGTCTAAAAAAGCCCAAGTGGTCAGTGTGAAAATTATAAGATCACTATTTAGTCAGTAGGTAATTTTCAGATAATAGCTTCCCTTGAAGAACATGTTATTTTATGCATTATCAATACCCCAAATCACTTACTAATAGATAAATGTACCGTTTCATTTTTTTACTCCCTATTGACCAATATTGAATTCTCAAGTTATATTCACAGCAGCAGATTTGTTGAAGAAATGTCTGTGATTGCCTCATTTGTCTGAACAGGGCTTCCAAAAAATCCTTGTGCTGCCAAAAGAACCCCATTCGATAAAATGAAACTGATTTTCAGCTGCAGAAATTCCTACAACAGATCTGTTGCATTTGATATATCCTATATAAATTGGTGTTACGCAATATTCTACTGCCATGTGTGGTATTCTAAATCAAGATGCTTACAATACACATCAGTGTGGAATATGGCTAATCTCCTATTCTGTGTATATGTGAGAAATGTCTGCTGGAATTAATTACTGGATGTCATGTACTGAATTCAAAGTGCACAAATGTGATTAGTGACATTGGTTTCTTAATACATTTTGATACTGTCAAACTGAACATAAAGTGTAATTTTAGTTGAAATTATATTTATCGTGGGAGTAAAAAAACAGCTGCAGACTTATGCTGTGCAGGGACTGTAGTTTTGAGTTTGTTAATACTGAAATGTGTGACTTTTCCAGATTTTTTGTGTGTTCTCTTTCTGTAGTTCCCCATGCTGTGATGATGCAGTTCATGTTTATGGGCTGTCCCAAGTAAAACGGATCATTCTCCCATAATGTATGACAATTCTGCTGAAAGACAGAATTCTGCAACATATATTTTTTATTAAAAATACTGTATATGCATGAGTATAAGCCGACCCGAGTATAAGCCAACCCCACTAATTTTGCCACAAAAAACTGGGAAAACTTTTTGACTCGAGTATAAGCCTAGGGTGAAAATGAGGCAGCTACTGGTAAATTTCAAAATTCAAAAAAGATACGAATAAAAGTAAAATTAAAGTAGGTTAAATGTTTTTGAATAGCCATATTGAATCAGGAGCTCCATATATTATGCCCCATATGCTGCCCCATATATTATGCCCCATAAGCTACCCCATATATTATGCCCCATATGCTGCCCCATTTGTTATGCCCCATATGCTGCCCTATGTATTATGCCCCATATTCTGCCCCATGTATTATGCCCCATATGCTGCCCATGTATTGTGCCCCATATGCTGCCCCATATTCTGCTCCATATATTATGCCCCATATGCTGCCCATGTATTGTGCCCAATATGCTGCCCATGTATTATGCCCCCATATGATGCTCCATAGATTATGCTCCATATGCTGCCCATGTATTATGCCCCCATATGATGCTCCATAGATTATGCCCATATTCTGCCCCGTATACTGTGCCCTATATGCTCCACAGATTATGCCCCATATGCTCCACAAAATATGCCCCATATGTTCCACAGATTATGCCCCATATGTTCCACAGATTATGCCCCATATGCTCCAGATTATGCCCCATATGTTCCACAGATTATGCCCCATATGTTCCACAGATTATGCCCCATATGCTCCATAGATTATGCCCCATATGTTCCACAGATTATGCTCCATAGATTATGCCCCATATGTTCCACAGATTATGCCCCATATGCTCCATAGATTATGCCCCATAGTATAGGTCCCTTATTCTGCCGCTGCTGCTGCAACTAAAAAAAAAAATGACATACTCACCTCTCGTTGCTGGGGGCCAGGTGCCGGTGTCCTGAGCAGACGAGGACACCGACGCGCTATGGGGGACAGGTGCCGGTGTCACTGCTGGCTCAGGGCCCGGCACCTGCAGTATTCACCAGTCCCGTTCCACCGCTGAGCGCCGCTGTCTTCTGGGTCCTCCAGCAGTGAATGCTCAGGCAGACGGCGTGGCGCGCACTAACCATGTCATCGCGCCCTCTGACCTGAACATTCACAGCTAGAGGACGCGAGGACACAGCAGCGCTCAGCGGTGGAATGGGGCCAGGTGAATATGGAATATATTCACCCTCTCCTGGAGTGTCTCTGCAGCCCCTGCTCTTCTCCCACGGTCTCCGGCGCTATGCCTAACTTCAGCGGTCACGTGGTACTGCTCATTAAAGTCATGAATATGTGCATATTCATGACTTTAATGAGCGGTACCACTGATGGCTGAATACAGGCGCCGGAGACCGTGGGAGAAGAGCAGGGGCTGCAGAGACCGCTGCAGCCCCTGCTCTTCTCCCACGGTCTCCGGCGCTATGCCTAACTTCAGCGGTCACGTGGTACCGCTCATTAAAGTCATGAATATGTGCATATTCATGACTTTAATGAGCGGTACCACTGATGGCTGAATACAGGTGCCGGAGACCGTGGGAGAAGAGCAGGGGCTGCAGAGACCGCGCCAGGAGGGGGTGAGTATATAGGACAGCTACGCCCTCCCTCCTGCGCCGACCCCCTGGTATATGACTCAAGTATAAGCCGAGAGGGGGACTTTCAGCCCTAAAAAATGGGCTGAAAATCTCGGCTTATACTCGAGTATACACGGTATATGTAATGCAGAAAAAGAAATATAACTGATGGTTTAGAGGCAGTTTCCCAATATGCACACTATACAGTTATAGTTAGTAAGAGTTATTTATGCATCATCAGTTGCACAGGAGCCTGGAAATGCAATTTTCAAAATAAATGAACAAATGCTTTGCTAGCATTGATGTTGTAATTTCTTTTTTTAGAATTAGCTTTAGAAATGTAGTAGCATCCATCAATGTTGTGAGAGTGTGGCACATACTATCTGCACCACAGCTGAATATCTGCATGGTCAGATCATTGATGTACAGACCTGGATTAGACGGTCACGGGTAATGAATTCAAGGTCTTCTTTAGAGATGGTGTGATTTGTGTCCCCTATTAAATGGATTTAGTTTCCTCTGGGGCTGAAGAGGTTAACAACCCTTTCTATGCTGGTCAGAACATGCAGCTCCATTTCAGCTGGCGCTGATCTGGTCATTACCTCTTCCTATAAAAACTAATCAGAATTTCTTGACCCTGCCAATGAAAGATTTTTCTTCCTGTGCTATGTGCTAAAGCTAAGTGGTTGGACTACAGTTGTTGTAGAGGTGTTCTGTGGTTTGCTTTAGTACATATGTGTTTATCTCCTGGTTCCTGTTACCATTTAGTTTATTCCTCCCTGTCAATATCCTTCTCCCTGGTGTTGGTTAGTGCTTTTGTATGGTAGATGTTTCCTGTTATCTCAGTTTTGTCTTTGTGTCTTGTTTACCTTACATTTTTGTCCCATGCCTCATGGGGTGGGGGAAGGGATAGATCAGGTTTTAATAGGAGCATAGTAAAGTCAGAGACATGGGCCTCTCTACCTTCAACAGTACCCCTGGGAGTGGGATAGTTAGGCCTCTTTCACACATCCGGCAGGCGCTTGCGCCCGGCATTCCCGCAGCGCCGCATCTGAAAATCTGATGCGCCGCATGCGGCTTTTTTCGCATTGACATGCATTAGCGCCGGATGGCGCCGCATGTCAATGCGTTGCATGCGGTTTTGTCCGGATGCGGCGCAAATGTACATTGTGGCGTCCGGAAAAAACGCTGCATGTAACGTTTTTTGTTTTTGCCGGATGGTCTCTTATCTCTCCAAGCATCAGAAACCATCCGGCAAAAAACCGCATTTTGGGCGCCGGAAGATGTGAAAGCTTTTCACATGCGGCGCTGCGGCAAAATGCCGGGGGCGCCGTTTAGGCGCCCGCCGGATGTGTGAAAGAGGCCTTAGGATCCCAGTTCCATGGAAAGTTTGAGGCCCCCCTTCCTTGCAGAAGACAGTCACAGCATGACAATTGACAATAGTAAACTTTGTGGCATTTGGAGATATGCCAGCTTAGCATAACTTTTTCAATGATATTCACAGGTTGAGCACTCGTGGCACACAGTCTGAGTTCCAAAGCCATAAATTTCTGTGTAGAACAACATTAACAATACCCAATACAGAATGTGTGCGAGAATTGATGATGGTCACAATGCTGGGCCATGAATAGAACTAGAAAACACAACTTAAAGCATATGGACTATACTGTAGATTAGTACAAAAAGTATACATTAAAATCATTTCATCCAAAGTAAAAAAAAAAAGAAACACAACATCTTACATGAGTTGTTTCAACTAAATACATACTTCCAAGTATAATAAGCAATTTGGCATAATAAAAATAAATACCAATACTGTAGTTAGAAAGAGTTCCTTCCCTTGTGGGAGGCAGTAACAGTCTTGGTGTGAGCCATGATATGCATGTATCCTTGGTAAAACACTGCAGCCTGGACAGTATGTGAGCTGGTAAGCGCATTGAGTAGAATGAGAAGTAGGAGTCATATAACCAGGGACATATTGCTATCCATAAATTTTATAAATCTTTCGCCCTAGCAAGCAGAGAACTGTGGTCAAATGTCACAACCTTTGCATTGCAATATTGTAGCCTCATAAAGTATTCTACTTGTCCTCTATACAATCTTTGACCCTGTATATATTTTGTGCACAATGCAATTTTTATATGTGTGGTGAGTCTAACTGTGTATCCCTGGCAAAGGTCAAAATGTAATCAATATATTCTATTATCCCTGAGTTTGGCCTGGTAGTGTGTACATGTCAGTATTGCTCCTTGATTAAAAGACAGCTGTGCTGCAAAAGTAGGCTTTTTCTCAACCTCTGGGGCTGTCTGAATTGACTTTGTAATTTAAACTAGTATATATATATTTTTCCCAATTTTAATATCCTAGATTTTTATATTAACCAATAGCTATGTATTCTATTTTCATTTATTGCTTAGCCAAGAGTATTTTGGGACCTTGAGGAAAAAATTGTACAAATTTCTCATGAGAATTGGTGGATAGAAATAAAAAATGCTATGTCGACTTTTACAACCATTTTTATTATACCAGTGTATTCAGGATAAAAAATGAAACAAATCTGAAATAGGTCTTGAAAGTTTGCTATTGGTTTGTTTTTCTAGCTATTATGCTGATTTACGCGAAAACAAACTATGGTATGTTCTCTGATACTTAAGTCTCATTCCCTATGTAAAATACAAACACATGAGCCATGCACACAGTGAACAAGCCTGTAGGGACATTGTTCACACCACCAGAAAACTGAAACACAAAAAAGCACAGTAAAACAAACGTATAAAAATACTCTGTTGTAAAAAAGTAACAGTAGACAGCAAGTGCTGGCAAAAGATGATAAAACACAGGATATTTGGTTGACACGTTTTTTGCAAAAAATGTATACTAAGCCGCTCTACTAGTTAGCAGTCCAAGGGACTAATCTTGACTTAATATTCCCTTATACCCCAGTCCTCCCTCTCTGTGGAATAACCGGCTCTGTTGAAGTAAGGGGGATACTTAGGGCTATTAAGGGATAGCCGACGCTGAGCGGGGGCACCAGTACAAATTAGGATGAAAAGCTCCATTGGTAAAATAATGTGTTTTTTTTTCAGCTACTGATTGCACCTATATTCTGTGTGTTTTCTGTTATTTTGATATTTGGTGGTTGGAGATTATTTTCCACATCCTTGGACTCCTTACTGTATTAGATTGAGCATCCTATTATTTTCTTGGTGGCCTTGATGTTTGCCCTTGTTAATAGGGTTTAATAGGGACATTAGGGCCAGCCACCGTTGAACGGGGACGCCATTTGCGTTCCAAGAGGGTGCCAACCTCCGCTGTCAGAAAGGGGTGTTTGATAGGGCTCAAAAGGGCCATATAGACCCATTTCATTCCTGATCACTGCACATATTGTTGTGTTGTTTTGATCAGCAAATTGGTTGCTTGGTTTTTCAAACATTTTTTCCTCATTATTTTGGATTTAAATCTATTCAATAAAGTGTATATATTTTTTATTAATTCGTTTTTTCTTGTATGAGCCTAAGCTGCTCTTCCCAATGTCAAGGTAAACCTGTATCAGAGCAGTCCCTGACTAATGTATGTAATCCCTAACTGTTATATTTAAAAACCTGCACTGTGTGCATGGCTCATATGTTTGTATTTAACTCGTTTCTTGTTTCTGCAAGATAAGGGAGGTATTCCACCCCTCCTTTGTGAGCCAAGCACATAAAGGCCGTTCTCCACATTGGACATTACTTTTCTGAATCCGGCTCATATAGGTACTATACACATGACCAGGTTTTTAAATATAAAAGTTAGGGATTACATATATTAGTCAGAGACTGCTCTGGTACGGGTATACCTTGACGTTTGGTAGAGCGGCTTAGTATACATTTTTTGCAAAAAACGTGTCAACCAAATATCCTGTGTTTTATCATCTTTTTACCAGCACTTGCTGTCTACTGTTACTTTTTTACAACAGAGTATTTTCATATGTTTGTTTTACTGTGCTTTTTTGTGTTTCATTCCCTATGTAGTCTGATCCTGAAGTCACATTCCCTATTATCTGTCCTCTACCTCTTGCTAATTTAGGGAATGTATGTAGGGAACAGATAAAAGGGTATATTCAATAAAGGATATTTTATGGAAGAATTGGGAATTGTAGGGTCTTCCGAATATTAGTCTATGCAGTGGAAAATTACAGGAAATATTTACTGGGTTGCTAATATGGCCTTGAATATGTTTGAATGTTTGGCGCAGAGAGATTGAACTATATTGTAGTGAATACTGAACTGATCTGCTTGTGATAGTAACAAAATAATGATCATATTGGAATGTGCTTGTATAGGTTATTCGTGATTATTGATGGCACTGGAGGAGTTGTGTAGCACAGTTATATTGATCTGTAGCACTTAGGTTCCGCAGGACAAAACCATTAGCTGCTTTAGGATATTCAGTTAAAGCATGAAAAATTAGAGTACTATTTACTTGGCAAATGGACGGTACAAAAAGACGTATAAACCTAATGTTTTATAAAAGTTCTGTCGGAAACTTATTTTGCTACCGACAGTCTGGGTGATTGCCTGGGCTAAAGAGCGGAGGCAGCTGGCAGTGAACCAGTAGGAATGTCATTCGTTATACTCAAGTCACTTTAATTAAGCAACCACTCGGTTGTGTAAGAAAGGGAACGTTCTGTGAAAACTACATAATGTAAATTGTACTAAAATAAAAATCTTGGCAATATATCACATGAAGACATGTGCAAAAGTAAACATTGAGGTAATATCACCTTTTACAACATTTTTTTTCTACCCTCCCTAAGAGAATACACACTCATGAATAAATAGTGCAGTCATATCTATGACTCCAGGTGTTCCCGCGCCTGTTGGTGTTGGACTTTCCTTGCATCCCTTCAAAACCCTTTTCATGTTCCTGCTGTCAAGTCCCTTCATGTAAATGTATCTGGCAAATGCCTTGTCTCTATGCACAATACAGAGATAATGGACATATAGAGTCACTGAGACCTCAACAGGTAAAAAAAATGCTTGATTTAGGCAACTCTAACGCGTGGCTCCTCTTCTGTCTCTTGGCCTAGACTTGTGTATGTCACTGAAGGCTCCATCTGTGCACTAGAGGGCAGTTCTACTACAGGTCCTGACGGATTGCGGAATTGCTTGTAGACCCTAGGATCCTGGGCCACGTAAGTTGTGGTAGAGAAGTAAAGCACCAGTCCAACCAGAATTGTGCCAATGGACAGGAGATAAAGTCCTGAAAACTGAGTAGAAGAAGAAACTATTATTTTAAGAGCATGCTAGCAGATGGCATTATGATTTATTGAAAGAAATTGAGATTAAAAAATGTCAACAGCAATTTTCAACTTTATTCTAAAAATAATGGTCATGACTTATCAAGACCATATCATGCCTTAAGTCCAGTAATGTATCTATCTGTAATACAGTGCTGTATCATGCGACAACTCACAAAGTGCCTACAACTGAACAATAATACACTGCAGAAAAGATGTGGATTCCAGTCCGCGCTGCCAAAATAATACTTTTCCCAGACGTAGTAGCAGTTAAGAAGTGGTTTAATCTACGTGTTTCAGTGTGAATACCACCCCTTCCTCAGGAAAATGCCACATATAGCTTACATATGTTCTAACAGTACCTTGCTTAAATATATCTAGGATTCAAAAAAACAGGCGCCAGGCAGTCAGATGACACATGTCAAAGTTCAAAGTTGATCAAGGGTTAATACAGCAGTTTTGGAGAAATTATTTTCTATACCAAAGAAAAATATTCTAATACCGTGTTTGTTTGAATTTGCAGTTTGAAAGATAAAGAATATTTCAAGAATGAAAAAAACAAATTACAGAAAAAAAAAGAAAGGACTTTCAAACTATATCTTTCAAACTGCAAATTCAAACAAACATGGGGCCACCATTAACTACTGTGCAGCATTATATGGGGCATGTTCTATTATGGAGCATGTTATGGGGCCACCATTAACTACTGTGCAGCATTATATGGGGCATGTTTTATTATGGAGCATGTTATGGGGCCACCATTAACTATTGTGCAGCATTATATGGGGCATGTTTTATTATGGAGCATGTTATGGGGCCACCATTAACTACTGTGCAGCATTATATGGGGCATATTTTATTATGGAGCATGTTATGGGGACACCATTAACTACTGTGCAGCATTATATGGGGCATGTTCTATTATGGAGCATGTTATGGGGCCACCATTAACTACTGTGCAGCATTATATGGGGCATGTTTTATTATGGAGCATGTTATGGGGCCACCATTAACTATTGTGCAGCATTATATGGGGCATGTTTTATTATGGAGCATGTTATGGGGCCACCATTAACTACTGTGCAGCATTATATGGGGCATTTTTATTATGGAGCATGTTATGGGGACACCATTAACTACTGTGCAGCATTATATGGGGCATGTTTTATTATGGAGCATGTTATGGGGCCACCATTAACTACTGTGCAGCATTATATGGGGCATGTTTTATTATGGAGCATGTTATGGGGACACCATTAACTACTGTGCAGCATTATATGGGGCATGTTTTATTATGGAGCATGTTATGGGGCCACCATTAACTACTGTGCAGCATTATATGGGGCATGTTTTATTATGGAGCATGTTATGGGGACACCATTAACTACTGTGCAGCATTATATGGGGCATGTTTTATTATGGAGCATGTTATGGGGCCACCGTTACTACTGTGCAGCATTATATGGGGCATGTTTTATTATGGAGCAGTTATGGGGCCACCATTAACTACTGTGCAGCATTGCAAGGGCGTGTTTTATTATGGAGCATGTTATGGGGCCACCATTAACTACTGTGCAGAATTATATGGGGCATGTTTTATTATGGAGCATGTTATGGGGCCACCTACTGATGTCTCAATTAATTTTACTTTTATTCGTATCTATTTTTATTTTTGAAATTTACCAGTAGCTGCTGCATTTCCCACCCTAGGCTTATACTCGAGTCAATAAGTTTTCCCATTTTTTGTGGCAAAATTAGGGCCTCGGCTTATGCTTGGGTAGGCTTATACTCGAGTATATACTGTATTTATTATCATTTGTAGATAATATATGAAGGTACAATCTTCATATTGTTATTTACATCTGACGAAGCTGCCTTAGGTGGCAGTGCAATGTGTCGGTCATTTTCTTCTTACATGGCTCCGGTCTCCTTTTCCGCTTTCTTAAGTGTTGGATAGTTTTCTTTTATGTTGGAATCTCTTTGGAGGACTCATTTATTTTAATTGTTGACCTTATTTTAAAAATTTTTATTGCCATTTTGTGTTGCACTTTTTTCATTTATCTTATATGGTGATTCTTTATTGCATGTCTGAGAGAGGATTCCCTGTATTAAATGGAACGGGTCCTGTGTCTTTTCCTCTAATGATTATATTGCACGAGCTTTATTTTTGGTTGTGTTTTTAACTGATTTTAGATGTAAGTATGCCTATATACTTAACTTAATAAAAATAACACATTTTTGTAATTTTTGGAAGTTCCTAGGTCAGAACAATTCTATTGCATGTGGGTAAGCCTCAAAAGGAAAGCATCTGTTTATGATATATCTCATAACTGTCTAACCTTCATTGTAAAGGCTGAACATGTTTCAAACAAATTCTAAATGAGCATTGATAACCATGAATGACAAGTTGGATGTAAAAAGGTATACTTTTTTAATAACTAATGGATCACAGTAAATCACACTGTAAAATGATCAGGAAAGATTAGATCATGGCTCAACTATGACTTTGCTAGAACAGGATCCTTTGGAAACTGATTTTCCTAGGAGAAAACATACCCATCATCCCCTCCTCCTCATAGCACAATTGTGGAGTGCTAGTGCATTGATATGGCAGCCTGAGGGTCTACTGAGGCCCCAGTCACCACTATTGCTGCACAAAAAATAAGTAAAATAGTTAAAAATGTTTTTTTAAATATTTGCAACATTAAATAATCCCTAGAAGTTTAAATAACCCCCTTTTTCTCAATCCAAAAATATAGAGATTACACAGAATGACAAAAGCATATTTCGTACCACTGACTCGATAAAAGTTTAATTTATCAAAATATAAATGTAATTAACCAATAGCATAAAGAAAAAAATGATAAGCCAGAATTTGGTGTTTTTGGCCATATCAGCTCCCCCAAAATTGGAATTAACAGCGAGCAAAAAGTTGTACATACACAAAAACCACTGGTGCCACTGAACATTTCTACATATTATGCAGTGGAACAAAAACCTGGGCACATGACATCGTTTTCTTTATTATATTTTGTTGATTTTATGGTAGTATTTAAGAAAATGCATAATGCATATGTAAGGTCAAGTGTATACATCAACATTCCCGTAGACCCCTATTCACTATACGCAGGCTGAAAGCAAAACTATGTCATATTGGGCTCTGTATGTGCAGTACGCATCTGCATACCTATTATTTCCCTGTTTAGGAAGGTGTAGCAGACTGCCACCTCAAAATAATGTGTAACATGTGGTATATAATTTTTGAAGTGGGTCACTATGGTGAATGAATGTAAAAACATCCATCCAAATTTTGACCACAGTTATGTGTAAATCTCCTGAGTGTATATGTACGACAGTAGGCTTAGATGCTATGGGCAATTAGTTTAAACATGTCATTTATAGTTTGCAGGTAGCTGCATGAATCCTCAAAGCTTTTACATCAGAAAAGTTTTGGGTTCGCGTTGTGCAAACATTTTATGACTTTTGGCATTTTCATGCCAGTTTGAAGCAGCCAGCCAAGATGGGCTGAGCTCGGAAGGATCTGGGATGGCATATGATTATGTTTGTCTATCAAATGCAGCTACACTGGTGTATTTTCTTACACCATAAATGTTATTCCAGTCCCTGACTGGAGTGGCACATCATACTCCAGCGAGCCCTTCAATAAGACTGAGCAACACCAGTGATAATGAATTAGCCCCATAATCTGATTAAGACTACCCAAAGTCATGTAATGTGTCACATCATCATATAAAAATAATCTACTTCACTGATCATGTAGAGGTTTACTCTCAGGCTTTGATGTTTGCATGGGTCCATGTGGGCTCCTCAGCAGTTGGGCCCTCAGACATTGCTCAAATGCCTAATTGCATACTAATGCATGGAGATTAGTGATAAGCGAGTATTCTCGTTACTCGGGTGATCTCCGAGTATTTTGGTGTGCTTGGAGATTTAGTTTGTGTCGTCGCAGCTGCATGATTTCCCGCTGCTAGACAGCCTGGATAGATGTGGGGATTGCCTGTTTGTTAGGGAATTTCCACATGTATTCAGGCTGTCAAGCAGTCGCAAATCATGCAGCTACGGCGACAGAAACTAAATCTCTGAGCATGCCAAAATACTCGGACATCCGAGCATGCTCTGGAAAACCCGAGCAATGAGTATACTCGCTCATCAATAAAGGAGATGTATTTTCATGAAGATGATGAGGTGATAAAATAGTTGAGTGAAAACACAGATCCCTCCAATATTAATATCAAAATATGTCTACAATATTAACAATGACAGGCTATCAGCACAAAAGAAAATTTAATACAATTTTTTTTTATAATTGCTACAATATACAGTGGTCTTTTGTCATCCGTCTAGCTCCCCACAAACAAACACACTAAACATTCCTTCTAGCTATTATAGAATAATTTGGCACAAAGGAGCTTTCCTAATCAAAAGCTTTTTAAACTTAATTTTAGCTGACTGGAGTTGTGACTCCTACTGAGCATTTTTCTATGTTTTCTTTGTGAAATTAGAGTGAGATAAAGACTCCTTTTATTCTACAGTGTTGTGCATGAAAGGTTTTGCTCCTCGCTTTTGTTTTTGGCAGCAGACAGTGCTAAGAGAACATACATTGGTTGTGTTTTTATACCGCAACCTCTCCTCATGCTATCAGGAGACTAATGTAGCCTTCCATCTGGGAACAAAGTAAGAGCTTAGCAATGATGCCTATTTTAGGCTATGTGCACACGTTCAGAATTGCCGTGGAAATTTCCGCGGCAATCACACAACTCCCTGCCGCGGGAAATACGCATTTTATTGGTATGCGTATTCCCACTAAAAACTAGTGTTTTTCAAGCGTAATTAGCTTGCAGAATGCTAGTGTTTTCCAAGCGATCTGTAGCATCGCTTGGAAAACTGATTGACAGGTTGGTCACACGAGTCACACATAGTGTTTGACAAGTGTGACCAACTTTTTACTATTGATGCCGCCTATGCCGCATCAATAGTAAAAGATAAAATGTTAAAAAAGCGTGATATTCTCACCTTCTGGCGGCCCCCGCAGCCTTGCCGATCCTCGCGATGCTCCCGGCAACTCCTATTCCCAGGGATGCCTTACAACAATGAACCCAGATGACGTAGCGGTCTCGCGTGATGCTACATCTACTGGGGTCATTTTCGCCAGGCATCACTGGGAACGGGAGTTGCCGGGAGCATCGCTGAGGAGCGGGAAAGCTGTGGGGGCCGCCGGAAGGTGAGAATGTCATGATTTTTTATTTTAATTATTGTTCTAACAGGGATATGGTACCCAGGGCCTCCGGGTACCATCCGCACATGAACCGCTCACTTTGCGCATGGTGGGCAACGTCGTAAAATTACAGCAACGTCAAGAAGCTGCTAAAAAAGCAAAGCAAATATTTGGCTGCTTAGAAACATAAAAACTTTTCATACAAGCACAATAGTGTTCCCATAATAAACACATTGTCTTGAATACTGGCTACAGTTTGGGACAGCACAGTGCTGGAAGGGCTTGTGTGTAAAGGATGCAAATATACTGATAATAATTGACATTTCTTATAACTAAAGGGGGGATCTAGCTTGTTCACACTGAAATAAGGTGGAATGTGTGCATTTGTTTAACACTGTGCTAGAAATTTCTAATACTATGCTTATTTTTGAGCTACCTTCCCTCAACATTTAAATTGCAACACAAAGAAGGAAAATACGTGGAGTTTATGCATATCTAGTTTGTAATATGGGACACATGTGGGTTCATTAGTCAGGTACAGATTCAATTTCTATTCCATATTAGAAAAATGATAGGTGAATCTTGACTGGATGCTATCACATCTGCCTTATTCTATAATTAATTTTAGAAGCAAGGGGAATAAATTCATATGATATGATTATGTACATGTACAGTGGCCATACATAAAAGACAATATATAATGTGAAAATTACAGATAATTATTTTAACATAAGAAAGATGCACTGTAAAAGGAAACTCTGACCGAACAGCATACTATCCATATTTCTTTAGGCTGGGGATATAAGGCAACTTTGGCTGCACAGAAATATTGCGGCTTAAGAGCGCAATATGCAACTGCTACATCACAGCATAAAGCAGATGAATTGGGTCTCATTGTGAATCCTTGGGTACCACAATCACGACAAGCAAGTCGCAAAAAGTTTGATTTTTTTTATATTGCTTAAATTAGTCTAGGTAACCTAGAAGTTTCAATGCGACCCCATTCACCTGCATTATGCTGGGATGCAGCAACAGCATATTGCAATATTTGGCCGTGTGACCTGGGTTCGGGCCAAAGCAGCCTTATTCTTATTTTTTTGTAGTTATTTAACATGGAACCAAACTCCTTCTTTATTGCTAGAATTTGCCCCCTTGCGTAGGGGCTGAGTTTGCCATGTTGGCTTTTTTGAGCCTTGTGCACCATGCCTTTTACACACACCTGACTACAATTCTATCAATTCTATTGTAAGATTGTGTTGTACTTCCATTACAACTTTGAAAAACACTTCAGACAAAGCAATTCTTTAAAAGGTGTGTCCATCCTTGCATCTATTTTTTATTGTATATAATTAAATTATAGGACTTGTGATCCAAGCAAAAAAGTTATATGAATTAGTAAAAAGTGTTATGTTTCGGTAGCTGAGGAGTGCAGGTAAAAAAGGCAATACACCAGAGCAGTTGGAATCTATGAGATTGCAGTACCCTGACTAACCACCACAACTAGAGGCAGCCGTGGAGCGTTCCTACGTTGGTCCTAGACGCCTCGTCACAGCCTGAGAAACTAACTACACCTAAAGATAGATATAGGAAAACTATCTGCCCCGGAGCAGAACCCCAAAGATAATAGAAAGCCCCCAAACATGTAATGGCGGTTAGACAAGATGAAATACTGATACAGAAAGAAAATAGTACGAGCAAACGCTGGGGCCCAAACTAACTAAATAGAAAAGGATAGGAAGGGTACTTACTGCAATCCCAAAAAACCCTGCAAAGCACCAACTCTACTAATTTCAAAAACACTGAGATCACACGACCTCTTCCACCTAAATTAGTTCTCTGGTGTAACAAAATCAAAACAGCAGCCACTGAAAAAACTGGAAAAAGCAAAAGTACAAACATCAGTGGCTGAACAAAACTGAGAGGGCAGAAGCCCCCGGAGGGGACCCTGAAGGCCCCCACAGAAGTGCAGGACAAAATGCAAAAATATAGCACAAACACAAAAGAAGAAAATGTCTTATCTGTTAGCAGGAGATGCAGACACGACACAGCAGGCTACAAGGGAAACTGGAATAAAGGATTCAGACCAGAACAATTGATCACCGGCAACCCTGATGGGAAGGTGACTCCCTTATATAAGACCAGTCAGTAACACCTGATTCCCAGTCCTCACAATCTTCACTGGACAGACTAGCACCGCTTGTAACCACCAGAGGGAGCCTCTGCTCAGAACTCATCTCAAACCCATTCACAACAGTACCCCCCCCTTGAGGAGGGGTCACCGAACCCTCATTTGAGCAACCAGGTCGGTCAGGATGAGTTCTATGATACGCACGGATAAGTCTCCTAGCATGGATGTCCGAAGCAAACACCCAAGAATTGTCTTCCTGACCATAACCTCTCCATTTAACCAAATACTGGAGTTTACGTCTAGAAAAACGAGAATCTAATATTTTCTCAACCACATACTCCAGATTGCCCTCAACCAAAACAGGGTCAGGAGGCACAGCAGCAGGAACCACTGGCTCAACAAACCTCTTCAACAAGGACTTGTGGAACACGTTATGGATCTTAAATGTCCCTGGAAGAAGCAAACGAAAAGAAACAGGATTAATAATCTCCATGATATTATAAGGTCCAATGAACCTAGGCTTAAATTTAGGAGATGCTACTCTCATAGGAATATTCTTTGAGGACAACCAGACCAAGTCCCCCACTTTAAACCGAGGACCATCAGTCCTATGCCGGTTAGCAAACCGCTGGGCCCTCTCCTGAGAGAGGGACAACCTCTCCACTACCTGGTCCCAAATCAGTTGCATACGCTCCACAACAGAGTCAACACCTGGACAGACAGAAGCCTCCGTCTGTCCTGAAGAAAATCGAGGGTGAAACCCAGAATTACAGAAAAACGGAGACATCAAAGTAGCAGAGCTAGCCCTATTATTAAGAGCAAACTCAGCCAAAGGCAAAAAAGAGACCCAGTCATCCTGATCAGCAGACACAAAGCATCTTAGATAATTCTCCAATGTCTGGTTTGTTCTCTCAGTTTGACCATTGGTCTGAGGATGAAATGCCGAGGAGAAAGACAATTGAACACCCAGTTTAGAACAAAAAGTCCTCCAAAATCTGGAAACAAACTGGACTCCTCTGTCAGACACAATGTTCTCAGGAATGCCGTGTAAACGAACCACGTGCTGAAGGAACAACGGCACCAATTCAGAGGAGGAAGGCAACTTAGGTAATGGCACAAGATGTATCATCTTGGAAAACCTATCACAAATTACCCAGATGGTGGTCATTCTCTGAGAAACAGGAAGGTCGGAAATGAAATCCATAGAGATATGGGTCCATGGTCTCTTGGGCACAGGCAATGGCATCAACAAACCACTAGAGCGAGAGCAAGGCTTGGAGCGAGAGCAAGTCCCGCAGGACTGCACAAATTCCCTGACATCACGAGACAAGGTAGGCCACCAAAAGGACCGACTAACCAAGTCTCTGGTACCAAAAATTCCGGGATGCCCAGCCAACGCGGAACAATGAATCTCAGACATCACACCCTTTTTCCACTGGTCCGGGACAAACAATTTTCCAACAGGGCAGCACTCGGGCCTATCCTCCTGACACCCCTCCAGAGCAAGTCTCAAATTGGGCGAGATGGCGGAAAGAACTACACCCTCTTTCAAATAACAGAAGGATCAGATAACTCAGGAGAGTCCGCAAGGAAACTCCTCGAGAGGGCATCCGCCTTAACATTCTTAGTGCCAGGAAGAAAGGAAACCACAAAATTAAAACGTGTGAAAAACAAGGCCCACCTGGCCTGTCTAGGATTGAGTCGCTTGGCAGATTCCAGATAGACCAGATTCTTATGGTCCGTAAGGACCACCACCTGATGTTTGGCTCCCTCCAGCCAATGTCTCCACTCTTCAAAAGCCCACTTCATGGCCAATAACTCCCGATTACCCACGTCATAATTACGTTCAGTAGGAGAAAATTTTCGAGAGAAAAAGGCACAAGGTTACTTTTAGAGGTCTCTGGATCTTTTTGGGACAAAACGGCACCTGCCCCAATTTCAGAGGCATCAACCTCCACCTGAAATGGCAGAGAAACATCAGGCTGCCGTAGAACAGGAGCAGAAGTGAATCTCTGCTTAAGTTCCTGAAATGCAGAGACTGCCTCAGGAGGCCAATTCACCACATCAGAACCCTTTCTGGTCAAATCAGTTAATGGTTTAACAATAACCGAGAAATTACC